>OY740767.1:129610553-130003357 GCA_963513935.1 Aphrophora alni
TATATATATATATATATATATATATATATAGCCTATATAGAAAACACTGTTGCAATTTACAACCTACTTACTTCCATGCCAACAAAAGTAAAGAGTAATACTTTCTATTACATTTATTTATCAAAGTTTGTTTGACTTGCACAAGTTTTGAAAAATAATATATATTGTGAGAATATTGACTGACAGGACAGTTATAGCCACGAACTTGCGGACTTATCGTGTAGACCGATGTCCAACTTTTCTTTAGAAGAAAACTAATACAACTTTGTCTTTCTGTTGAGTCATTTAATTGTGTATATACCATGTGTCTCTCATGTGAGTGCCTAGTTAGAAATAACTTTACACCGTAGGCTACTTTGTACATGTACGAAGATAAATCTGCGGAATTAGGAAAAAAATAAATACTCGACTTTTTAAAGATATTATTGTATTTTAAAAAAAGGAGTATTTCACAGTTTATCATCGAATTTCTGTAAAACAGAAAACCATATTTTTTATAATAACTAAGCTGATATGGCCGTCGATATTATAAGAGAGGAGAAAGAAGGAATATATTTTTGTTTTATATATTGTGTTTGTGGCAATGTGGCGGGAAAGACCGCGAGTGAGAAAGGAAAGAGAGAGAAAAGAGAAACTGTGATGGCCGGAAAGTCACGTATTAAGTTATTTCATTTACAGGCGAGGTAGAATATGCTGCTTACTGCAATTCATCTCACTTAGCAAGATTAAGCTGATTTCAGACATATTAAAAGCTCGTTACATCATTTAGGATAATAATGGCTTCTACGGCTTAGTGCTTAGAAAAAAGGCCCAAGTAGGAAAACGTTTATTGCAGCCCACGAAACAAGGTTAAGTAATATAATTATTATACAGTTAAACCACCATAGTATTGACCTAACATGTGTACAGAACTTCAGACACTAATTATACTTATATTACGCTAACCTCATTCGCTACGCTCGTATTGGTATCTAGTTCCTTGGCAGAATTCTTAATTGCGAATATCAAATGTTTTTGGAAGTTTAGCGAGTAAATTATATAAATATCAGAGAGAGAGTTGTTACGGTTAGCACTATTGAATCCAGAAAATGATCCTATAGTAGTTGTATAATAATTCAGATTGGTTAAAATCTATGAGATGATTACAATATAAATAGAAACACTCAAGAGGCTTTCTCGAGGTGAATATTTTCTGGATTTTAGGCAAATATTCTAAACCAATCGAAATAAATACTTTTGATTGAAACCTCAAAGAAAGACAAAACGTGGCTGAAACTATCAAAGAAGAATAAAATAAAGCATCATTTAAACATACAGATAATGGATGCTAGAACGACAATACACAAGCAAGTTGCTCCAATAAATTATAATACCGTGGAAATTAGGTTAATTACATTAAATTAAAATAATTTAACTATTGACATACTATGGTGAATCGTTGTGAATGCTCCCTCCCTCCCACTCCACAAATATTTGTAATAAATACCAAACTCTACCCAATTAAAATCAAGCGTTCATTAAAACAGTTATACAGTGAAATGGACGGTTTGTTAAACAAATATTTATTCAATGACTAAAGATTATCAATTTTAATCATATTAGTCTCTGTAACACTGACTCATTGTGTATATTTAGTATTCAAAGTTATTACTTTCTTCTAGTGTTCTGAAACAGAATTGATAAGCTCTCATAACCATAAATACATTAAATTTAAAATTAAACCATTTTACTAAAGTATTACTGTATCTCATTACTAAACAAACTTCAACCCTTTAAATAGTTTTAATAAAAAAATTAAAAATAAAAAAAAATTAAAAATCCTTAACAGTGCAAAATGTTTTCTAGACCTATACCTGTTTATTTTTAAACCCAAAACATTTATTTCTTGTAAGTTGTCGCAATTTGACAAACTTTTTGCAGGAACAGATAATATAAGCTATTAAATTTAATGCTTTTAAATAATTTTGTTCTTTAGGGTGTTAATTTTCTTGGCCTTGTCTGTCACACAAATGGCCTTGTCTATCTTCTATATTTTAAATGTCCCCTATATACATTTCATAAGGAAAGCAAAAGACTATGTATATATATAATATTTACCTTACTGTTTAAAAATTCATTAGAAATAACATTTACATATATATATATATATATATAAGAAATATAAATAATACAAATTAGTGGTTATCAACTCTATTGTTTCTTTTATTTTTCCAATTGCATTTAATATGTAACTAACCCTCAATCACAATAATAAACCTAATTGTAAAGACTTACAGAGCAAATAATTAGAAGATAGTAATACATAAAATAAAGTTGAATGATAACTAAAATACTACTAACACACATAAGGTTATATAGTTGTAATGGAAAATGAAACGTATGTATTCACATTCTTGCTTTTGAACCTTTATCAAGTGTGTAATCTTCAAATGTAGAATAATATATGAGGCCAGAGTTCCAGATTATCTTCAGTTTTTGTTCCTAAAGTAAAAATAAGAATAACAGAAAATGTAAGTTGGTGTGCAGCAACTGTTTTTACTTTGCTAAATACGAATGGACAAACATGGTATGACTGCATGTTTAATGCGCGAAGTAATTTATTTTTAAATGTTATTATTGACCGTGAACGACCAATATGGATAATTTGTATAATTTTTCAGGAAAAAAATGACCAACGTATTTTCCTCAGTATAGTTGTTTTCATTGTCAGTGGTAGAAGAATATTTTTAAGTGATTGACGGTAAAATTTGACTTGTTATAATTTTTTTTTAGGAAGTCGCCCGCTGTTAGTTACATTTGTCAATATATCGATAAAACTATACACAAGGTGTCAAGAAACTACCTGGACGGTTAAGTAACTTTAAACTTGAAAAGCTCAAATTTTAGAAATGTTACTATTGATGTAAAAAGTCATATTTTGGTAATATAAGGTAAATTCAATCCCACACAAAAATGTGGATTTTGAGGGGGTAACGCAAAATGTTCTAATATATACTTCATCGAACAAAACTTAAAATTAAAGATTTTGTTAAATAAATACAAACCGCCCCAACTAGAGGTTGTCAACTTACTCCAATCAAAAATGGCGTATTCAAAAAATTCAATTTGCTTGTGCGGAAAATTATGAGACTAAATTAAAATAACAAATATTTACTGTTATTTTATTCAAGTTTGAGCAGGAATTTGATTATTCTACAATTTTAATTTAAAATCACAATTTCTTTTTTAGAGGTTTTATTTTGAAGTATGATACCTATTTTGAATATATATAACTCGCCATTTGAATTAAATAGCTACCTCCAGTTTACGGAGTTATTTTCTCTTAAATACGACTTTTACATTTGAATATTTAAGTTGCTCCACAAAATCGCCATTTTGGAGTTGTTTGAGTTTGCTTTTTAATGTCAAATTATGGTATTTTCATAATTTTTTTTTTTTTTTTTTTTTTTTTTTTTTTTTTTTTTTTTAATTATAAAATTTGAGCCTTACAGCTTTTAAACTTAAAAGTCCAGAGACTTTTTGACAACAGGTATATTATAGCAGTAATAATTGTCGTATTTTTGTAACAAGTTTTTATATTTATTCTGTAAATGATAAATACCGACATCAACATAAAACAGAATAAAATTAACAAATCAGCACATCATTACCTTGGATATAAAAAAATTATAGAGAACAGTTATTCTTTTAGAATGTATAATTGGAGGCCTTTATTGTGCGATTGAAACGGAATTCAAAATGCAAATATTTTCTCATCCAACTCTGAAACAACATATCTTCAGGAATTGACATATTCCAACTTTTAATAACATGTGGAGTACAGAAATTTCACATGTTGTTTTTAATGAAATTCATGTAAGGGACATAAATTCCATTAAAATATTATTTGCTTACCTATAAAATGTAATTAAAACATTAGGCAATCAGTTCATAAATAAATATAAAATATTTATATCGAATTATTATAATATTTAAAAATTATATTTAAAACTGGGACTACAAGTGAAATTTTGTTCAATTCATGTTTTGTGCCCCGTGAAAATTGTTTAACATTATTCAATTAATTTCAACTATAACTAGTTTTTGAACAATATTCACAATTGCTCTTATTTTTCTTTCTTATCATTTCCTACTTTTCATATAAACAGAAAAAGTCTCTTTCATGCAAGTTTAATTTGCCTAAAAGACATTTAATTTAGACGAATTCAAATGAAATTACATTTTAATACGCGTGTATTTACCAGTGCGTTAACGCCCTAACAACAAACAATAGAGTCTA
The DNA here is from genome assembly GCA_963513935.1 of Aphrophora alni. Lineage (NCBI taxonomy): Eukaryota > Metazoa > Arthropoda > Insecta > Hemiptera > Aphrophoridae > Aphrophora > Aphrophora alni. The sequence goes on from OY740767.1 coordinate 129,614,833, forward strand.
AAATGCTTTAATTTTTTTTCTTATCTTGTATAGAACGCAGTCGGTTTGGAAATTAATCATTTATGTTTCTCTGAGAACAACAAAACGTACCGAACATTTATTATAATTCAATTGTAAAGAATTAAAAATGGGATTGTGTGGGGCTCAGATGTGATATGTATTATTCCATTATAATCAAAAGAGAAGATTTATGATGTAGTAGGTTTAAAATAATGATCATGAAGGCTTTATAAACATATAGGTTGTGGATACTGTAACTCTTTGCGTACTGACAATGACAACTACACATATATATATATATATATAGAGAGAGAGAGAGAGAGAGAGAGAGAGAGAGAGAGAGAGAGAGAGAGAGAGAGAGAGAGAGAGAGAGAGAGAGAGAGAGAGAGAGAGAGAGAGAGAGAGAGAGAAGAGAGAGAGAGAGAGAGAGAGAGAGAGAGAGAGAGAGAGAGAGAGAGAGAGAGAGAGAGGGAGGGAGGGAGAGAGGGAGAGAGTACGAAAGAGAAACAATGAAAAAAGAATTCGTATGTAAATGTTTTGTGCTTGCATTTTTTTAATCTATCCCCCTATCAGAAATTAAAAGTAATACCATACAAAAGAATAACAATCTCAAAAGTATGTGAAACGCATACATTATTATTTGTTATGCAAATAATTTATTGTTATATTTGTTTGTGTAAAATATTAAGATATTTTCATACAAGTCTGAATTGTGTAGGGTTTTAAAGGAAATTATTATTTTTTTAAATGTATACACATTAGCAAAATACGTGTGGTTCTTACATTGACGGAAATATATAAGTATTTGAAGCGAATAATCATGTAATATGACGTTAAAGGAAAACAGAGAAAATATATCCAATATTCCTGTTTACTACGAATGAGTAATGGACCATAGCTACTTGTTGTATGAGGTAAGTAGGCCTATACTCAAGGGAGCGTTTTCGGCTGTATAAACGTAAGAGGTAGCTGATGGAAGAGAGGTGTAAATTACACAAGTGTCCACTTTGTGTTTGGTGGTTTTGTTAAAATTAATTCTCTTTATGCATAAATAACATAATAATAATGCTGGGAAGATGGGTGTTTTCAAACAAATTTTGAGAACCCAATATTGAACGGAAAAAGTCCACAAATACAGTATATTATGGAAGAAGAAATTTACATACCTTTTATAAAAATGTTAAAATATAACAAGAACATACAGAATGATTTTAACTCAAAAAAACATAATAAAGTTATTTTATAAATTTACATACGGCACAAAACTTCAGAAATATAATTTTCATCTAACTTCAGATAATAACCTGTTATTGTCTAGAATCGAACAAGTTTTTCCCTCTTATAACTGTCTTGATTTTTTCTAAAAAAAAACATGATTGAAAAAAATAGAGAAAATGAAGATTTAAGATAGCAGTTATTCGTAACAATCAAGTTTGAACGTTACAATTAGATTTGTAAGTGCATCAAGAAAATGTATTTACTAAATAACCATAACGATATTTTAATGTCTTTATAATTTTACTAAAACCTATTTAAAGTGTTAAATTAAAGCATATTATTATTATTATTTTTAAAAAAGGTAAAATCATTTCAAATTAAAATAATATAATCCTGTTCTTTTCTCATTAGTTTTAGGTTCAACTTTTCAGCAATCAACTTCTTACAATGCAAAGCATCGTCTAAACTTTTATATAATAGAAAAACATAAGCAAACATATTTCAACAACCTCTTGCCTGTTTTAAACTGTTATAATATTTAATATTATAGTTTGTCGAAGGTTGAAATGGTACAGTATAATTAGTTAAATCCTCCTAATACATAAAATGAAACATATGTTAATTTATTCTTTTTTGTGTTTGAAATATGATTACAAATTTTAATTAAAGTTATACTTCGTATTCTTAAGTTTGTAATAGGAAACCGTCCATTTTATCTAGAGATTTGTTTAATATTCTAACTGAGAATAATAAAATCTAACTAAAACTACTATCAGAAAGGGCCCTAAGTTATTTTTAGTTTTGACATTTATAGGAAAATAATAAAGCAATACCATAAATATATATATTGATGCTGATATATTATGATTTCAAAACTGATAGATGTATTACTTCCAATTAATTTGTATAGAGTTCAACTACGACTGAAAACTTATATGTCAGCTATTAATATGCAGTAGTCTCGGCTGTGTTGAATGTATGTGAATATAAAGAGCCCGTAATATATAGATGGATCAGCTTTGTTTGCGTTGACTACTAGACGTCTAAATTTAGATTTTTAAAAAAAATTATCAAATTAAAGATAATAATAAAAACGGAATCATAGACCTCTTCACAGTTTTACTCATAGAAGCAGGTTAGCTGCTATAAACTGTCAGTCTATATGGACAATGTGTGACAGCGAGATGTTGAGGCAAAATACACCTCAAAGTTCTGCTGTTTTTATTTGGGAAAGTAAAATTTCATCTAAACAAATAAAAGGGTGAAATAAACACTGCAAAAAGAAATCCATGTTGCTGGTGAAAAGGATAGTAAATTATGACTAAATATAAATAGGCGGCTAAGTATTAATTTAGGAATGTGTTTACTGAATTTTGAACTCAGGTCACACATCAAACTAATTATATTCTTCTTTGTAAAAATCCTTTTTTAAATTATTATCGCTTCTGATACCTCTGATTCTGTCGTTCACAAGCTTAGATTCGCTGTACTCGTACAAGTACCTAGCGCCTCTTAAAACTTCCTATACGTTTTTATATTAAATAAGGATTACAATCTTTACGGTCACCACTTTTATCTGTAAATGCATTAATTTTATTAATTTATCATTTTTCATTATATTTAAACCAAAATATAATTCTGGTTAATATTAAAATGATTTAAAATAAAAAGAAAATATCACTATTACTAGCTAGAAAAGGATTATATGTATATACTTTAGTGACTGACATAAAATTGTATAGGGACAATTAATCGAATCAATATTTTTATTAACTAAATATTGTATATTGTGTTGTGATGTGTGCTAATTTTGTGTGTGTCTGATATTATAACTAAGAACAGGATTTATTTCCGAAAGAATTGTTTTTGGTCAAAAAAAGAAACCGCTGTTCCACTCTGAACGTAAATATACATTCTGTACGTAAGTTTACTATTTACTTTCAGTTGCACATTCATAATGATTAGGGATGGAATTGGTCTTGCTGCAAGAATCTTGCTTTTTAAAATTGTACATACATATTTTTTCCAATTTCATAAAATAAGTACTACCAGTTTCACTTTCCAAAGCACTTTGTCAATCGTTTAAAATTACAAAAAACACAGAGTAATATATACACAATATTCTAAATAAAATTTTGTTTTAAATTAAAATATTACTAATAAGTGAATTAAATAAAATCTAGTTATTTAAATCACCAAATGAAGTAATATTAATTTTGAAAAATGATTATAAAACAAAGAAAAATATAAATAAACTTATTATTCACAATTCGCAAATAGTCATCAATTCTAAAGTTAACTTCTACACTTTAAAAGCAACAAACTAAGACTGTATCAATCCACTAATTAATATATGTAGTAAATTAATATACTAAACCAAATTTAAATATATTTTTATCAGTTAACAATAAAGTACAAATTTAGTACGATTTTGTGTATAAACATAGTATAAATAGAAAGATTTATCTACCTATACTCGATATACGACATATATCTGGAAGAAATCTTTATTATTATATCTGTTGAAAATATTTAAACTTTTATTTAAATACATTAAAGAGTGATGGAACCACAAAGATTCAATCCTTTTCTTTCCTTATAAATAACAAAACAGTACGTACATTTATTACAGTGTGATTGAAAGGAAAAAGAAAACACTATTCTCCAACTGTCAGAATTGATATATTCAACCGAAACTATAGAAATTCATGAAATGATAAATTTCAACTGTTTGTGAATGGATATATTTCACATTAAATGACATGTTTAAAGTATATTTATTACCTGGCTTTCAACACTTTAAACAGTTTTGTTACTGATTTACGAATGTATGATAACATAACTTTGCTAGGACAAAATATAATTCTGTTCATTACAATTTTCTGCCGTTTTCGTTGTTGAAGAAGGATAGAGTTTAAAAGATAAATGTATTGCAGCGTAGTGGGCAGAGCAGCATTGTAGGAGGGAGAAGAAAAACTAGCGGAATGGCAGCGGAATAGTTCGGATAAATAGAATATAAAGATGCATTCCCAAGCGGATATACCAGTGACTTAGTTGATTTGAAGATGGAGATACTCCAACGTGTCAAGTACTAATAACGAGGAGATAAAGTTAGGAATTACTAATAATTGTACTCAACATTATTATGATAAATCAGTTTGATCTGACTTGCGTTATGATAAGAGATGTTTGGGTTTCAAGTTTTTGGAAAGATTTTGACCAAGAAAGACTTTAAATTTTAAATTAGTGTAGGAATAACGTAATATGAATGTTGGTGTGTTTCGAGTTAAACCTTTGAAGCACTGGTTGTATATTGCCCATTGTAATACTATTTTGTAAATGACTCAGCCTTGAGAATTAGGGTTGTAGACGAGAGAAAAATGAATTCGAAGCTTTTTGTATATCTGCGGCAATCAAATACATCAAATACTTGTGTCACCTGCAGTGCTATAAATGCTATCAGGCGTTTATTCAAACATAGTTATTTGGTTTATGAATACCAGAGAGTCGTGAAATTAGAATCGGTATTTCGGTGTATTTTGGAGGAAGGAAAGTGTATTTAAGGAAAGTGTATTTTCGAGGAAGTTACTTTTTGAGTGATATTAGTTTTTCCCCCCGTCTTGTGTGTTTGGATTTGTGTTGGTATATTTAAAATATTGTTTTTCTATTTTAATGCGAAAGAGAATATACAATAAATTTGAGTTTTCGGATTAATTTATTATAAATACTTCGGTCTTAACATTTAGAGCATTTTGATTTTGTACGGTTGAAAGAAAGTACAAACTTTAATAAGAATGAAGGCAATATGTTATGATATTTGTGATCTGATAACTAGAAATAGTTTTCTATATAGAGTTACAACATTTATATTTGCTAATTGAAAAATTCTTACTTGCAGTCGAGCAGTAAATCAATTGAATCAGACATCCATCTTATCCACGATTTAAAACAAAGTCTTCATTAGTTAGAAAGTTTTTGAATTAGAATTTTGGTTGAGGTTCGGTGGATTTATATCATCGAGTTTAATCAGTAAAGTTAAGAATTTCTTAAGGATTCATTGTTAATCCATCTATTCCATTAACGTGTTCAGTTTAGCGACACACTTCACTTAAGAATACATACTCGTGTTTATCAAAGAGACATTACGCTGTAGTAACAAACTCGTAGCAGAATTAAAGTGTTTTATTTTTCAATTCAATCAAGAGAATGAAATGTTTGTTTCCGGTTGACTAAAGAGTTAAAGTGGCTTCAGTAATAATCATTTAACTACGAGGTTTCGATGTTCAACTAAAAAGTAAATTATATTTTAGTAGTTCGCTTCCTGAATTTAAAGCGATTGTTTACTTTGTAAACGAGAGAGAGAGAGAGAGAGAGAGAGAGAGAGAGAGAGAGAGAGAGAGAGAGAGAGAGAGAGAGAGAGAGAGAGAGAGAGAGAGAGAGAGAGAGAGAGAGAGAGAGAGAGAGAGAGAGAGAGAGAGAGAGAGAGAGAGAGAGAGAGAGAGAGAGAGAGAGAGAGAGAGAGAGAGAGCGTCATGGATTTAGATTGTCGAAATGACGCTATTATTGAGCTTTTGCGGTAATTTAAAAATTATAACAAAAGGTAAAATTATCTTTTTTTTTTTTTTAGAAATATCCTTTCAAAATCTCTCAACTAAAAATCTTCTTTTTTTTCCTAAATGTATCGCATTTTCGTTCTATATTTACCTGTTATATTTTTGAGTTTCAAGTTAATAACGAATTAATTTTTATTTACCAAAAACAAAACACAAAAATCAATTTTTCTTAAAATTAACATTAACTGTTTTTTCGAGTTTTATTTAAATATAACTCTTAATTGTTTTAACATTTATTAGACACAAATCTACTTTCAAAAGAACTTTCGACAAATCTATTACACGTTGGTGGAAAAAGATATTAAACCGAACGTAAAAATAAAGATTTCTAGTCGAAATTAATAAAGAAACCTATCCTTGACAACAATTAATATAAATTATATATTAAACAATAAATAATATACATTTTTTATATTCCTCGTAAAATTGAGAGAGTTTGTGGACCATTAATTTAATTAAAAGATACGTGTGATATACACAATTTTTAGGGTAATTTAAGAATGTCGGAACTAAGCATTTCGATTTGTTGCAAATAAAACAAACTCAAGGCGTTCAAATTTAAAAAAAGGGATGGCTAAATACAATTTAGAAAATCGATAAAATACTCTATATTTCACATAGATGACTGAAACATCCTAAAACAAAAACTAATAAAACTTGACTTTACCAATATAGAAGTAAGTAGAAGGATAAACTGGAATCTATATTCAATAAACTATATTATTGACCGCGATAGTTTGATCATCTTCTGATCCTAAATATGTTTAAACGAACTAAAAATTATTTTTAAAAAAACCGTGATTAATTTTGGATATCCGAAATTTAGTATGTATTTAGTAATTTAGTATTTACTAAATTTTAAAATTAGTATGTAAACTAACGATGTTCTGTACAGCCGAAACGGCATTAAATTATGTGTTCCTTGGTTGTCTTTTTTAAAAATTAAATCTATTTTCTTTTAGAATAAGCTTTTGTTTCTCTTTTGAAAAAAAAAACCGTCGTCTTTTTAGCTCAGATTGGATTTTCAATATATTTTTTTTAATTAACTCATCTAGTTGTGTATTTTAAAATCCAATTTTATAATTATTGATTTTTAATTTAAACATTTAACTTTTTTGTTAATGGAATTTTTGTACACATCAACTTCAGTTTAATTGGTAGTTAAAGCTTTTTCTTCCCCTTATCAGTTGTGTGGAGTTATAAATTGACAATAATTATTAAAGCTTTGTGTGTTCAAATGATCACCTGTTTTGATTATCCATAAATTTTGATGAAACTGTTTTTCCCTGATTTTTGAAACAAACTTTGGCACTCACCAAACCCAAAACCAAATAAAAACCAACAAAATCTATTCAATATCACTATTGTTAGTTCTGTAATTGTTGTTGTCCGCCAAAAACAACATGAAAATAAACCACGTACGCTGTCTCTGATAAAATATTTATGTACCCCAATAGGACTTGAAATTTCTTTGCTCACGACCCAGAGGTAAATCAAATTTGATGTGATTTTGACAAAATAGGAAGAAAGGACTATGGTAAATTACTTCTTTTATAACCGGTTTTTTACTGAAAAATCACGAAAGTTTTAAAGGGATGGAGTAATATAAGTTTTGTTTGGGTCTTTAGAGGCTACACTTGAACAAAAGTTAGTCCCCATTTTGAGAAACTCTGAATTTTGTTTTATGACAAGAACATCAAATGTCGAGTTATAGAAACAATGAAAACCAAATTCCACGATATTACAAAAGTATGTCCAAATAGCCAAATTTCGTAAAAAAATCTATCCAATTGGCTGCAGAGTACGGAACAGACAACATACTAAAGACAGGTAGACATCATTTAAAAACCATTTTTGGAGGCTCAGGGGACATCACAATGGATGTATAAAACAAAATCTACATATTAGTTTCTTAACCATTCACGTTTTTCTATACTATCTACATTCGAGAAAGTAAAAGTTAATTGTTGTTTATTATTTCATCTTGTAAATTTTCTGCATTTCAATCGACCTCATAAATTTGGTTATCCACAGTTGCTAATTACTTTGGTTATTCAAGTTTAATAATTTGACTTAAAATAAGAGAATTTTTATTTCCAACAAGGGAGCATTTATTCTTTGTTAACAGTGTAAAATATGCATCATTTTAAAAGTGACCTCAAGTATGTACATTGTATGCACCAGAGCATAATGTACGTCATGTTAATGGATGAATAACTCTGTATATCCCTTGTAATGCAAAAACCACATCACGGCCCAAGATTTCATGATTCGTTTAACGTTCAGGATAGAAAGGACCGTAAAAACAAACATACAATAATCTTTGTGGATGTATTGTAATTGTGTGGTGGAGATAGGAGGGTAGTTAGAGAACAAGAACTTCTAATATCATTAACAATAATTACATCCCATTTTTAAACACTGGATTTATTAGGATATTGGGTTCATCATTTCATTGTTAATATTGTATAGATAGAATAACATTTCAATAATATTTCACTTCTATAATGTTCCCAGTCTTTTTATCTATTCTTCTAAAACCCGTTTTCATAAATTGCCAGGTTTTGAAGAGGAATTATAAATACGCGTTACGTTAACCTGAACTTTGGATACTCATAACATTCAACGAATTTTGACAAATCAAATTGTTCAATCTCATTACAAGTAACGTCTTAATAAAATACCGTTGATAATTCTTGAAGGCAAATTTAAACCAAATTTATAATCATATACAATTTGTAACTTATGTTTTTTTAAACAAAAAATAAATAAATGTTTTTGGAAATATTTAGTTTTGATATACGTTTTATCCTGAATGACTAATTTGTAATCAAAAACCTTTATAACTTGATTGGTATTAGATCTATAGCACAAAAAAATAATGAATACTAATTATCGTACACCTTTGTTGTTGATACTTACATTATTTATTATTTTACAATGCTAAGTTCAAATTTGACATCGGTTACTAAGTACTTTTTCCCCTTTTCTAATAAAATACATAAAGTCATACCGATTTGGATTTACTTATAAGAAACTCGTATTATTTTAGCTTTAAAAATTAGATTATCTCTAATTTAGATCAGTTACTGGTTTTTGAGTGGAGAATTGGTAATTTTTAATACGACTATAATTTTAGAAATATGCGTTTTTGCTATGTTTTTTTATGCATATTTTTCTCAAATGTCCCTTAGTATAAATATAAATATTCATGCAACACATTTATTGAGTAACAAAGAGATAACGTCTGTTATGTCAGAATGTAAGTATTTGTGAACTAAAGGTATTAAAACACAATTATCTTTTTACTGCTTCAACATTTTGATTTAATTATGTAGTTGATATAACTTTGACACATAATTGATAATATCAATTGCATTCTTGGTGGGATTGAAAGCACCAAGAAGTTTCACCGAGCAATCTAGAGCTTGTTTAAGTGACTTTAAAATAGCAAAATTATTATAATTCTTAAAATTACTGATATTCTTTACTCGTCTTATTTTCAAAGAAGTCCTGAATTTTTTTATAAAACATGTTATTACGTAAAACAGGTATAAGAGCTAAATAACCCAATTGGTTTTTCACTTAGAAATCCATGGAGTGTCCAAATATCTATTTAATGTTTTTGTCGGAGATTGTCAAAAATACGAAGTTAAAACATTGTAAACTGTTAATACTTTCCAATTATACTTCCTATAAGTGGTTGCATTTATTTTTATTTTATTGTGGAGTTTTATTTGTATTTCTAAATATTGGCTTTTATTTCCTATTTTTATAAATAATTAAGAAACAATTTCAAACAATTACGTAATACATTTTCTTTATAACGAATAAAATGTTACCATTATATGCGGAAAACTCCTATGTTAATTTTAAAATAATGTAGACATTTACAAATTATAAGGTTTGGCATCTTAACAATAAAATTTTACTAAGTGGAAAAATGAAATATGTCTTCAAGGGAATATAACATGTAAGTAGTGTTAGATTATTGTGTATTGTTAGATTATTTTGTATGATTGATTTATTTGTTTGGTTGAATTTAATCGTGTGAGTCAACTTTATTAAATCAGGTGCTTTCACCATGTAAGACAATTTTATAAGTTTCTGGGGGTTTCTCCTTAGACTCTACTATTGATTCAAATTTCGCTTGGCTGTAGGCTGACTCTAAAAAAATGAAACTGGATAGGAAAAAAATACAGATTTTGATTTAAAACAAGTTTAATAAAATCGAAAATGTTCATGAATACCCTTTCACATGAAATCTCTATAATCTACTTGGAAATAAAACATTAAACTTTTAGATTCGAGTTGGCCATTCCTCGAATTTATTAAAATTTATTGAACAAATTAACTGAACAAATTTATTGAACATTTTCTAGACTGCCAATAACAAATTTCTATCACCATGATATTACATCTAAATAAAGCCTTAACAAATGTACAATATTATCATTATCATTATTTATTTACTTGAATTGTACAAAATTGTCCCTCTTCCCTTTTTGTTTTAATGAGTTTATATTTTAACCTTATAAAGCAATGAAATAAAACCCAGTATATGACTTCGTTTGATAATATTGTATTAACCAATTGAGATCTGATTTACATTAATAAAAGTTTAAGATTACTTACATTACACTCCACCCTTTCTTCACACTTTCACTAAACACTTTATTTTGATTTTATTTATTTAAAATTTTCACAACACTTCACTGGTGTAGATTTTAGTTGATATTATTTTGTTATTTTATTATAGTAGGTTAAATACGGACTGAGTTTCTTATTGAATTTCTTTACTTGTTCCCCCTCTGAAGATTTATTTTTACTTGTTCCCCCTTTGAAGATTTATTTTTTACTACCCATTTTTCACGCGTTGTTCTCCCCTCTTCTTTTTTTGAATCCCTCGTGTTTCTTTCTCATTGGTTAATTTTGAATTTTTGTCGTTCTCATTGATTTTCCTAATTTGCAATCTTTCACACGTAGAACACTTGTTCAATGCTTAATTTGCTATTTGTAAAGTTCACTGCCTCTGCTTCTGTTAGGTGAAATTCGAGATGCCTTGCGCGTGTTGTCTCACATCCTGTTTCTGTATTTAAGTTTGTGTTTCGAATTAATTATATTTTTAATAAATTATATATAATAAATTTATAATAAATGTTGTAATATTGGTGTTCACCAATCTCTCTATTACAGTAGTTAAAGAATTGTATAAAAACGACGCTTAAACTTAGCCGATATTTGCATTTATTTTATAATGTATTACATTGAAACAGTAAATTCTATATTATATATCAAGTAATATATATACGTAAGTTTTGTGTATCTAAAAAAGAATTTCATTAATAATACAAGTATTTTTGATTAAATAAATTCCTAATATACATAAATAGTCCGAGCACAATTTTCACTTTGATAACTTATTCATAACATTGGTTTGCTTTTGAATTCTTCATGGAAGAAACAGGGGAAATCTCTTTTATTAAAACAACGTAATAATATACGGTGAGATGTAATTATGCATTTCAAAAGTTTTTCTTTTACTAAATAGAACGTAGACATAGCGAAAGTATATATATGCATTTAATGTTGGATAGAATACTAAACATTCACAGAAAACTATAAATATACTGAAACGTTTACTAATGAAATATATATACTATTGTTGTTTGTACTTGAAAGTTGTGTAACAACTCCTTTGAAAAATTTAAAAACTTTTTTAAATTTTACTTAATCGTAATTTCCTTTACATTAGTTAATTTGACAAAATTGTTTTAGTTATAAACTCCAAATTTCATTAGAATTTTATCGGTACTGGTAGTACAGGTTTTAAGAAATAAAGCTTTTATGCTGCCACTAAATAATGTTTTTATTTTCTTCTGATAATAGGCCTATAGATAACTGCAATGATGATGAAATCTTCTTTGCTTATATGACAGTTTAACCGCCGTTTCAAGTTTTTTATCATTGCAGGTCACTATCTTCCATAACTTTCCATTTACGTGGATTATCTCCATCAATTCCACGTAAATTATATAAATATAAATAAATAATAAAAAGATAAGTGTTTATAATTTAAAAAAAATAATATTATCATTTTTTTATATGTAAATTTTATAACACAAAATTGTAAAAATGTGTGTTCAGCTTAAAGGGGTAATATGATATAAAAATGTGTACAGTAATTTCTTTTATTAGTGACAATTTACAGTTTGCGTATAAATTATGCTTTTCGAGATTGTATATGTACGATACGATTTATTGTAATCTTGTATTACTTTTTAAGATTATACAATCTTATTTATTTTTTTTTTTTAATTTACAATTGTTGACAGTTGTATTTTTGTTTCCTGTAATAACTAAAAAAAATTCGGCTTTTCTCTCTTTATCTTTTTTTTTTAATTATTTCGTATAAAGGGCCTATGGTTCCACTCACCCCAACAATACATGAGTAATGTTAAGTTACTCAAAATATGCTATTGAACTCTGCAAATAATACATTTGTAAAAAGAGTAAAACCTTTTTACAAGTCTTCATTGAATCTTTTTTTATATAAAGTAAATAAACAAACAATTCACTAATATGTAAAATTACAAAACCACAAACACATTACTTTTTAATCGATATTCCTACCCTTTCGCTTTTTGGGGGGAGCGTACAGTCAGTTCATAAGCACAGTTTTTTTCATGCTTTAATTGCCTTGATATTTTGTTATTTTCCTTACTTTATTAATACTTGGGGTGTTATTTCCTAAATATCCTAGGTTCAAAAAAAGTATTTCTCTATTATTTATTTGAGAAAAAATTATTTAGTACGTACATGTAAATTGAAATTGATTGGTAAACAGTATAACCTAATTTAATTTGACCACTATGCAGTAGAAATGCACTGATTTAATTGAATTAGTAGGGAAACTATTTCACAGTGCTTGTGTCACTTAATGTTGTTACAGGCATTGTGTACAACTTTGTACGTGAGATGTAATGCTGATAGTTTGAAGAGAACAATATCATCACATGATCTAATTATAGTTTCTTGTAACCTTCGTAAATCATTACTTTCATGACCGTGTCCATATATTTTTCGAATTTAAAATATGACATGTTTGTCCGATGTTAGGAAGTAATTTAATTAAAAGACTAAAGAGAGAAAATGTTTCTTACAAATAAATATAAGTTTAAACGTCTTTAATATTTAACAAAAAACTTATTTTCTCCCAATTTTCATGCAGTTTATCACGTTATTAAATTTAAGATAATATGTAACTATAATATTAAGGACTAGATGCGTTTTTAAGGTACATAGCTTTTATTCTTTGTAAGGCAAACTAAAAACTGCAATCGGCCTTAAGTATGGAAGCGATGCTCAATTATAACGGATCATATGTAATTTCCGTTGATGAAATACTTGTGACACTGTGATTTCCATCATTGATTATGGGGAAACAATAATTTAAATTTTATCCAAATTTATTTTCAAACTAAAAACCTTCAGAAATTCACTGCTCTCCTCTATTCTAACTATTCCTGAGAGGTGAAAAAAAAATCTTATTACCTGAAAAATAATATCATTAGACAGGGAAAATCATTTTTTAAAAAGCTTGTCAGGACCAACTCAAAATAATTGTTTTAGACCGAGTGTATGTATGTCTCTGCTGTTTCTGGTTTAAGAATTTGTTATTTACAACTACGAACCTCTCTGCTTCAGGATAAAATGTATATCTTGTTGAATAGAGCCACTGCTCCTTCACAACCGAGTCTTCAACAAAATGAAGTCTGGAGAATACAGTGAGCTGTTTGAAGTACAATCTTATATATATATATATAGAAACTGAATCAAATTAATATATGCTGAGATTATATTCCTAAAATATCATCATTTCCCTCAGGGGCTCATTTTAGTGAGTTTGGATTTGGCAATCCTAATCATATTTTGCTAGCTTTATTCATGTAGTCTTACATTAGATCTCTTGTTTTGATCTTTGGCTCTCTCTTGGCCAATTCTTATTTTTTCCGACCCTGACACCATTTCAGTATTAGATGGGCTGGAGGGTCTTTATTATACCTTCTTTGCTTCCTGTCTTGTACAAAGGGAAGGCGACCTAAAGTTTATCGCCATTATGTAGGGAAAAAACTGTGATTAAGAATTCGTTTAAGCTACCTTGTGCAATTTTGGCGGTCTTAGTTTGATTTCCATTTCTCATTCATTAAAATTCAACTCTAGGACTGACAGTTTCATACATAACACACACAAAGAAAATATTTAAATTAATAAGGAGAATCTTTAGAATTGTTAATAATTAATCAACGTTATATTTAACCGTGGCTGTCGGTTTTCTTACATTTTTCGTATAAAGACAAATTGTAATTAGTACTTTCAAATTCGCCAAATTCGAAATATTTATATCTTTAACACCGATTAGAAGTTTATCCGATATATTGATTCAAATAAAGTGTAGATATTAGTTTGCATTGAAAACTGTTGACAGATGGAACAAAATATCCTAGAAAGTCCGGGAAAAGATTAATTAATTAAAGTCCTAGAAAGAGGAGATTAATCAAAATATTAAGAAAGAAATGTTCATCTCTAAGGAAATAACATTAGGCTACAATATTATTTTATAAAGATTTATTAAATTTGCTTGAACATCGTTTCGGATAATGTGTAAGTAAATTATCTTTCTGAGCCCTGTGATGCACAATCTATAAGAAAGAAGAAATCCCCAAACCACAAATAAAACACTAATACAATTAACGTTAGAAAGTTTAATAACCTCTAACATAACAACCATCTTCAGATGATATAAACTAATACTGAAGATGGTAGCTATGTTACCGAAATACACATTAAAGTTAATTAAACTTTCTAATATTATTTGTGTTATTGTTCAATTTGTGGTTTGAGTTTACTTATTTCATTTTGATACTAACCACAAAGCTCAGTGCATTTTTGTATTAACCTATAAGAACCTAATTGTTACAAAGAGGGGGTATCTAAGCCGTCCTTTATAAGTTACTTTAACACACACAGCTTCTCTGCACAATTACTACGTTATTTATGTATAAAGAATACTACTAAATTTATGTATATAAATTTTGTAAACAAAACCACTAAACACAAAGTGGGCATCTGTATAATTTACACCTCTTCCATCAGCTACCCATAAGTTTATACAACCTACAATCCACCCTTGAATGTAAGTCTACTTAATGTTTATAAGGATATGTGGTTCTTCACTAAGGTGATGTCATGGTACACAGGGAGAGTGGATATCACTTCTCTGTCATCTCTTTACTTAATATTACATGACAAACCGCTTCATCAATTGAGATGTTTAGTTTAATGTAGTGTCACACATTACATACATATTATAACTTGTGATTAATTTTAGGATATCTCAAGATAATATATACATTTTTTTTTAAACTCTACATAATTGAGAGAGTGTGTGCGGCGAGTTTCAGATATCGTTAAATCGTTTCTCTTTAAATCGAAGAAGCTGAAGCCCTCCTCTTCAATTTTAACAAAAGTGAACAAGAATATTACACTTTTTTCCAGACTTAAAGACAACCGTGGGTAAAACAGACACGCTTTGGTATATTTTAATTTTTAATATTATATATAGGTTAGATTTTATTTAACGCACTTTTCGATTTATATTGTAAATTTTTGCTCATAAAACTGAAAAAAAAACTGAAAAACTATACAACCGAAATATAAATCTAAATATACTGTGAATGTTATAATGGTGGTATTATTTTGAATGGACTTATTTATTGTTATATTTACACTCTGTCTATCTCTTCCCCTCTCTTTGTTCCTATACATTGTTTTATGTCGATATTAATTAAAACATTACCTTTGTCTTTAGCTTTCAACTCACTGTTTATAACACCTTCATGGTAATCTAAATCTGTAACACGATAAAATAATGCCAATCCTTATGCTGAAATATATATATATATATATATATATATATATCTTAGTGTCACAAAATAATGTTCTTAACTTTTCATAGCTAAATTATAATAAATGTTTCGCACGTTTGACAGGATTGAATTGAACTGTAAAACCGACTTGAAAATAAGAACCTATAGTTTGTGAGGCGAGCGAAGGACTCCAAGAGATTAACTTGCCCTCCACCAACGCACGCACACTCGCCGGCAGGAGCGAAACAGGCCCTACCTACCCCTCGCCACAAGTCAAATCAAAAATATTTAAATAAATACATATTTATTAATCTATAGACTTTAACACAAATGAACGTCTTTTTATTTATTTATTTATTTTTTTTTTTAAGAATCTTAATTTACTAACCTTTTGTACAAATTAATGTTCTATGCAAATAAAGAATTAAAATAGGGGGGGATGCTATATTGCAAGGAAAACCGTTAATAATTTTATTGAATGAGCTAATTAAAAAAAAAATCACTGCGTGGTATTGACACACATTTTAATAGACGTCACTTTTACTACTAACTGAGAAATTTTGAGTTCTTTTTGAGAATACAATAATAAAAACATTCTAAATATAAACAACATACATATTCTTAATTATTTATTACATATAATAAATAAGTAAAAAATTATTATTTTATAGAAAATCAACATTTATTTTATTTTTTAATGATATGCCATTTATAAAATTTCATGCGTGTCATTGTCAGTATTAAACAAAGCGTTAATTTAATCCTGAGCTAACAACTCGTTGTTTATAACACCGAATCTGTCATATAGTAAATTATTACAAATTTAAATCACAAATTTTATTACATTTCTTATTCTTACGTTTTGTTGTTTTGAGAGGAATGGCTGAAATTCCTAAACATGCTGTATTCTTTAAAATATTAAAATTTAAAATTATATATATCACGGCGTTTTAGACTCTATCGCTTGTTCTCAAAATATGGACACACAAATATAGAATTTGTGATTAGTTTTTGAATGAATCTTTTAGAATCATTCCTTAATACACATATTTTCTCTTTAGATGAATAAAAAAAGAATGAGAAAGGAGGGGGAAACACAATCATCAATATTGCTGAAAAACCCCATTATATATTGTTATTAAATAACACTTTTTTTTTAATACACGTTTTTCATGAAAAATAATATCTTTTCTTCCGTACAACACAAATTTTTCAAATTCTTTAATGTATTCAATATTATTTATTGTATAATCAATTTATCCTTTTACAATAAATCAACTTTTGTTTTAGAAATTATATCTTTATTTAAAAAAATAAGATAGCATGCTTGTGATTTACAATAATTTTTTTAATTCCTCACAATATTATCATTCTGAATTCCGTTTTTATCGGACAAAACGTTGTAAATAATTAATGAATGATCTGTTAATTATTTATAATCAATTAAGTGTTAATGAAATTTCCTAATGCAAAAGGAACAAAAACATTTGAAGAAACAATATTAAATACAATATTTATTTGAAACTATCTTGAATCACAATAACAAACTACAGTTTTGGCATTTATATTAAAATAACATGTATTTCGTTACCAATACTACTTGACGTTCCTGTCTTACTCATTGATAAACCTTGAATTATCACAATTCGTTGAGAATATGAAGGTAGGAAGTTTGATGAGAAGATTTTTTTACTCTGAATTCCGTTTTAGAAGGACGAAGCCTGACCTGATAAAGGAATCACCGTCTGTGATAATATAGTTAAAAATGCAAAATTTATTTAAGCTATGAAAACGAAAATTGTGCAAGACGCCGCAAGGGATTATGTCAAGAAACTTTTAAGACAATATTCTCGAGAAATAAAAGAAATATTCTTGAGCTCCGTCAGAAGATATTTTGTCTTTTCCAGATTAATACAAAAAAAAAATATTAAAATACGAACAGAACCCATCAGAGAAAAATTGAATTGAATACTCTACAGTATTCTTCATTTGTATCTGTAGGCCATCTGAAATCTTTAGTTGTACTTGTTCATAAATATATTAGTATATTAAAATATTGATGTGGATACGTTTTATAAGACTTTTTTTTTTCAAAAGTGAAGACCATTAATTTATTTGCTGGCGTTAATTCAGATACGATTATTAAATTGTAATTCATGGTTCGCAGAAACTATTAAAGGTCATTTTAAATTATCGAGTGCATTACTACGATATATCGTTTTGTTAATATATTGTGGACATGACACCTGTAACAAGATAAAACGGAGTAATTTATTAATACTTTAGAGAAATTGTATCATACAGAAGAAATCTCATAGTAAATTACAGTTTTTATTTTGTGGGTTCACTTTAAAATGCGTCAGTATGGTAGGATTTGGAGTATGTAATATGGTACTCTGTACTGGAAACTTTGAAGCTACCAGGAAAGGGCCGTTTGATAGGTGTACCTATAATTTTTAAACTCCATACCATACAGACTTGTTATTTATTTTTTAAGTAATGTCAATGTTATAAATAAACATATGTTTGCCCTATTTACTTCAAATAGGAAAACAACTAGAGTAAAGAGAAAGTGAAGAGCATGTATGAAATGCACCTTGAATAGCGTTTTTTTTTAAACTGCGTAACATTTGATAAGTTTTAAGTAAATAAACTATATACAATATTTAGTGTATTCTACAGTTTTATTCAGTCTTATCGGTCATGGTGTCTTCAGTTACGGCATTTTCCAGTTTAAATGGCGAAACCACGGTTAGAAAGAATTATTTAAATTATTGAATTTACAATTTTTTTATTTAACATGGACTTTTACCTTTGGTTTATACTATAAATCGTGTAATCAAATTATGCAGACAAACAAATTATAATTGAGGTAATAATAAATACATTTAAAATGAAGCAAAATTTTATGAAATAAACGGGAAACAATTTTTCTTTTTCCGTTATTTCGGTAAATATACAATAATTTATGTTAGAATATTTTAAAATAAGTGCACTTGTAGGTACTAAAACGTAACTTTACTATTTCATAAGTCCCTTCAAGTTCCCTCAATAAAAAACTGTTTATAACATGATTTTCTCATTTAGTTGTATATAAATTTTAATGTTTTGAATCTAAATAGCTGTTTTTTTGTTTTGTTTTTCCAAAACTGTAGCTACATTATTTTACATAACATTATTTGTATATATTACTCATTACAAAAGTTGGTAACAATTGATGCACTTGTTACATTTTGTTTAAAGGGGGTTCGTTTTGAATAATTAATTGCAATGACACATCTATTTTTACATACTTATATGTGTTGAATATATATGGAAAGAAATGTCACTATCTGCATTTGGTCTAGTGAACGTTCCGCTAGAGGTCACTGCATTTCCTGGCAGAATTTTACTCCTTGTCTCGTTTTGAAACAACAGAATTCATATTTCAAATTCGTCGTAACTACAGTCCTAACGAAAATTATAGAATCTCAATTGTTCTTTGTAAATCAGGTTATTTCCCAGTTTTTGTTCTTTTTTTTTAGAGAGAGAGAGAGAGAGAGAGAGAGAGAGAGAGAGAGAGAGAGAGAGAGAGAGAGAGAGAGAGAGAGAGAGAGAGAGAGAGAGAGAGAGAGAGAGAGAGAGAGAGAGAGAGAGAGAGAGAGAGAGAGAGAGAGAGAGAGAGAGAGAGAGAGAGAGAGAGAGAGAGAGAGAGAGAGAGAGTGTAGAATGTTATTATTTTTACCTCGTTAATTAAAATGTTATTGATTGGAGTTTTGATTGAACTTATTTAAGCCAACAACTTTTTGTGGTTAATTGACCTGAAAATAAATGTTTCCAAATAAATTGTTCTGTGTTGTAGAACGTAATTAAAATAGATAATTAATTGCATATAAAAAGGAAAAGAAGAAGAAAATCAATATTAATTATTGCATTGTGTATATACCTATATACATTTACAAAAAAAAAATAAAAAAAATAATAAAATAAAAACCGAAACAAACGGTTTCAATATACTCGTTTATGATTTCTGGAACATATAATAAAATATATTATTGGTAATAAATATAAATAATTTTGACTGTAGTCAGAGATAGTTTTTTTATTCTTATTATGTATTATTTATTGTCTGCTATTTATATGATCGTACATTTTTCAAAA
The DNA here is from genome assembly GCA_963513935.1 of Aphrophora alni. NCBI lineage: Eukaryota > Metazoa > Arthropoda > Insecta > Hemiptera > Aphrophoridae > Aphrophora > Aphrophora alni. Next base: position 129,634,733 of record OY740767.1, read on the forward strand.
CATTCCAATACTTTTCAAATTCTTTAAATTCCCTCAAAATGTTCAAGTCTTATGAGATATCCATTTGCTGGGTAGGACTATTGACCATTTAGTCCCACCTGCGAAGACAAACTCAAACCTCTAGGAACAGAGAGGAAAACATTATTTGCTTGTAAATAATGCCACAGCGCTGTTTCACACAGTACTAACACATATATTATAACACATACACAAACACCAAAAACTTTAACATATTCCAAATCTAACTCTTTGCTATAAATTACATATTAGATTAAAATTGTCTGACATCACACAAATAAAACTTATGCGACACTGACAACTATCGAACGCGGGATTTTAATATTCTCGTAATCAACCAGCCTAATTATGTAATTGGAAGCACATTTTAAAATTTTACTTAGGGCCTACATTTGTTTCATTACAATATGAAAGTTAACTTTAGATTAAACAGGAGTTAAAATATTAACAATTTATAATCTCAAACAAATTCAATATCGTGGACGCATTAACATTTTTATTTAATTCTTACAGATTTTGATGTAATTCGGTCTTCCTGTTGGTTTTATTATGATAAACACTATGTTAAAAGTAAACGGATTAATTTAAATAAACATACTTTAAAATAAACGAAAATTATAATTTCAAAATAACTGTACTACACATTTTTAATTTCGAACATACATATATTAGCCTATTAAATAATATAAATTCAATAATGTAAGTCTTATTGAATAATAATTTCCTGCTTGTAGAATTTATGTATTTGAATACATTATATATATATATATATAGTCTTACTTCGTCTGAAATTTCAGATTTAATGTTTTGACCTAAAATAATTTTTTTTTCTTTCTTACTTGCGTGCAGTTGGTTGTGCAGTGTAAATATTGAATTACCATCGACCTCCAGTGCATTGCATGCAGCCGAGCATAACGAAGGGTGGTGGGTTGACTTCTCCTACATCCTCTGTAAAACTAAAAGCATACCACAGCTCAAACTTGCACGATTATTATAATGTTCACGAAAGGATCATCAAAATATTTCTAAATTTATAAAAATAAAATTTTGTTATTATTGTTATCGTGGGTGATTCTCTTATATTTACTAATACTTAAAACAGTAATCATTGAGGCAAATATTCATAATTTTGTATATCGTCTTTGACATGTGCATTTACGCTATATTTTCCATAAACTTTTCTTCATAAAAAAAGGAATTACACAAATCGTTTAAGTGCCGAAGACCTTAAGTCTGTCACATCAGAGTCTAAGTACTTGTAAGTTACAGATATTAAAAAGCATATAATTATTACTGTCTTGAAACATTTAAAAATTACATCTTTTTATGCTTTCTATGACTGGAAACATAATTTTAAAGATTATTGTTACTAAAGTGAAACTAAAACTGGTCGAATATATTGTTATCTTAGAATTTTGCTCTTTAACTGTTTCTCTTATCCTTATATAATAAATCTGTTTATGTTTTGTATTACAATTTATTTGAAGTAAATTAATCATTATTATTTTGTTTACAGGTATGAATGTCAAACCGGTGTTAACGTTAAAACTTTTAAGGTAATTCGATTATTAGTATTATTTACTTTTTAATTTTTTGAAACCTTTTTTATATTCCTCAAATTAAATAATTACTTGTAAATTTCTTAAAAGTCATTTGAAATTAGTTTGAATAATTTCTGGTTTATAGCCTATGGTAAAGTTTGGGCACTGTTTATTGTAATTTTACTAAATGTATTGTTTAAAATAACATTTAATTTGTTTCCATCTCTTACTAATTTCTCATACATAAATAGTTTAAAGAGAGTTGTAAAAAATCGATATTGAGTTCTTTTTCGCCATTTTGAGTTCCCTCGAGTTAAAAAATTAAAATTAAACAACAATATATAATAAAATTGTGTAAAGCCATTAACAAATAAATAGATAATACAACAAATCAAATAAATTCATATATATTCTTCACTTCATGTTTTCTCAAATATTTTTAGACGAAAATGTATTTCACAGGTCATAGTTTTTCCGATTTTTTTTCATTTTTTTATATATGTAAAAACCTTCATAAAAGCAGACATTCAAAATTTGATTCTATCATAAGTTTTAAAACTGCTAATAAATAAACTTATTCATCATTAAACAAATTTTACTCCTAAATTATAAATGAGTAATTTAGAAAATGGATATACTCCTACAAGCGTATTTAATCCAAGTTTATTTTATACGATGTATCTGTACAATAATAACCATATTATAAAGCAAACTGATTTGACATTAATTCAAATATATGCCCATTGTAAGCTTATAAATTGTAACAATTTAGATACTTCTTATAAAAGTACAGGGTTCAGATCATTACAAACTTATCAATTTAATATAAATAGACTTTGGAGAGGATTTCGAAACATTGTAAAATAATATAATTAAGTTGTGTAACGATGTTATATCGGTTGAGGTTAATGAAAACAACAAAATTACGTGAAGCGAATTTTCACCGGTGTTAGAGAAACCCTACTTAGATCTGTAGTAGCGTCACTTGTACTGAACAATACAAAAATATAGATTTACTAATTGTGAGGTTAGATCACCAGTAGTTCGGCTGATGTGAATCAGTTATCGAAATGTTCAAAAGGGAATAATCCAAATAATAAATATTGTAATTATAATTATATTTATAGTTACTTAACTATCTTTAGAGAAATATCAGTTAATGCTCTAACATGTTAATGTTGCCTTGTGTACTCTTGTATTACTATACACTAGGTTACACGCGTTAAGGTGTCGACAGTTCTAAATGAGGTACGTGACTACCGGTTTTGGAAGATCTCACCCTCAAGTCATATAAACATAATAACACCAAAAAGTCACATAAAACACTCACTACACAATTAACAAAACGTAGGATGTCCAGAAAGACGGTTTTAACAACACGGGAAGATGACATAAAAAGTCTGAACTGGTCAGTTGACGGAATTCAACTGCTGTGTCCTGAATATTTTATGTGATTATTTTAATTTTGTTTGTATGATTTGACAATTTAGGGTGATAACTTCTACAACATGTAGTCGCCTACATCAATTTAAAACAGTCGACGGCCTAATGTACCGTAACCTACTTTATAATAGATAGTTATTTATTTTATAAGTATTAAGATCCCATGAAAAACATCAGTATTTTCGGTAAAAAAAGGTTCCTGTGAATTTATGGACTGAACACATTATTCACTTTGATGATAAATTATTCATTAGATGGTTTCAATTTACATTCTTTTGTATTCCTACTGGCAGCAACACCGAAATTGTGTTGTTAAAATACAACCAATCCGGAGAGAAAAAGGTTTTCGTCTCAAAAGTTTGCCTTTTATTAAATAAAATATGTAGAAACATGTACGAAGAGGTAGACTTGGACAATAATGTGTATGAAGTGTCTAACAAGTTCTTATTCACAGAATCAGATAAATGTAATGACATATTACTCAACTTTAAGAATGTATTGTTTTTGTACGTTACCCAGTGTAAATTACGTCACACCAGTATAATTTATTATTATTTATTTCATTGTTTTACTACTAATATTTAATTGCATTTTTTTAATGTTTGGTACATTAATTTATATGATTAAACCCATATTTTATAACAGTTTAGTTGAAATTGATTGTGAGAAATTTGGTCTTTAATGATATATCGAAATGTATTATTTTACCGATAATACATCTAAGGGGCGACCTACCTCCATTTAACCTCAATGTTATCTATGCGTCAGATATCTCAAAAACTACTAAAGATACTTTTTTTAAGATTGATTCTTTTCTTAGTTTCATACACAGCATTATCCTATTTTTATAATTAATAATATTAATTTGTTTATTATATTGCTTATAAAGTTTTACCAAACTAATATTTTTATTTTTTATTATTATTATACATTTTTCGGACATTTGCCATCATAGGACATTTTAATTTTACTTCTTACATAGGCTTAGTTTCTAGTTTCATGTTTCTTTAGTTTCTAGTCGCTTGATAACGGGAATTGATTCTTATTCCCGAAACGTCGTGTTTTGATTTTTAACACACAAATGATGGCAAATGTCCGAAAAATGTATAATTATAAAATTGAACTTCCATCATTAACAAATAACTTCAAACAGAGAACAATATTATTAATTAGATAATTATTTCAAGTGAAAAATATACCACCTAGACTGGAAATTTAACTCAGGATATTTTGTCTTTACGCGCCAAGGTTCTACCAACTGAGCTATCCTTTATCGCTCCCAGTAGAGGCCGTACACATCTCACTTGACTTTGTTTTTGCTGCAATTTTTGAGTTATACCGGATCAATTACATCAATAAAAAATAATCTGTATAACCAAGGATAGCTCAGTTCGTAGAGTATTGGCGTGTAAAGCCAAAAGGTCCTGAGTTGAATTCTCAGTGTAGATGGTAGATTTTTAACTTGAAAAAATATTAATAAATTTAATAAATAAATTTAGTAGTTTAATTTTTATTAATTGAGTTTTGACTTATTAAATATTATCCTCCACATCTAGCAATTACCTAATAATTAATTGTTAATTATAATGTGTTATAATTATTAAAACAAAACAAGAACCTAATAAAGTCATCGTAGATACTGATTTTATCAAAATCGTCTGTGAATTTTTATTTAACGAAGGCCAATCTGTAAAATTTAATAATTCAAATTTCTATGTAGAAGTAATTGATAAATAAAATATTACTTACGTATTAACGCCACCGCAGCAGAAGTTGGTAATGCGCATGCGCCAATATTTGTTTACTTTGTGATATAATTATATATCACGACAGTTTTGGCCAGGTAGCAAGTTTAGGGCTTATATATATATATATATATATATATATATATATATATATATATATATATATAACACCTGGCCAATCCTTATATATAAAAGGATTTATAATTTCTGCTGCGGTGGCGTTAATACGTAAGTACCAAAAAATTATATGTTCATGTTTATAGATTTTGAGAATTCTGAATTTAATGTTGTATATAAAGGTGTTTATTGATTTTTTTTTTTTTTTTTTTTTTTTACTAATACTACATTAATCATAAATTGTTTTCAGATCTTAAATTCGTTACTTTTCATGGGTTATATCCCAATTTTTAATAAATGAATAATATTAGGTATTATACTTAACGCCTTTCAATTAACTAAAATATCATTATCGCCACAAATAAAGAACCTGTAATGTCGTCATAAATACTTCTTTTTTTTTTTAACATTTAGTAATATTGAAAGATTTATAACCCAGACTGAGGTGGGAAATTTAAAATGGTAAAAATGTATGCTTATCAGTAATTGATACAAAACAAAATTCAATAAAAAATTAAGATAAAGAAGATCAAAAAACAATTGTTTTTCCTAAAGTATAATAATAATAATAAATGGTCAAATTTTCATGAGAACTTTTATCTAAGTCTTTACATTTTTCTGATTTAAAACATTGTGTTTCTGTGTTAACAGCGTACTATATTATTTACCACATAAATATTTTTTAATTGCTTTATCTTTCCATATTTTATTGTCTATTGTATTAAGGCATTATAGTTTAACAGACACAACATATGGGTGAAATTTTACTTAAAGTATATCACTTGCGTAATTATTTTAACACTTTTGCAGAACAAACTAAACGTTTTACCTATTTGTAGTGAATAATTGCAGAAACGAAATTATTGAAACTAAAAATTGAATTTTAACTCCTTTCCAACGTTTGCTTTTTAGGGGATGGTGGACATTCGTTCATTTCATTTGAAGCATTATTCATTTACTGTTCTCAAATTTATTTTATTCCCTAAATTTATCAGATCTAAAATATTGTAATAAGTATGAGAAAATACTGTTTTCCAATTTACGATGACAAATTAATTTAGTACGTTCAATTAATTGGAAATTAATTGGCGGAAAAAAAGGTATAATTCTTTTTGCAAACACAATTTGCAGTTTGACTGCGTGGAAATGTAAATACACTGATGTAATTAGTTTTACTGCAAAACTATTTCACAGTACTTGTCACTTCGTGTTCTTGCAAATACTACTGAAAGTATTATAATCCGACGATCTATTCTATTTTCTAGCAACTCTGGATTTTTAGGACAGCATTTTGTAGTTGGAAATTTAATAAGCATTTATAGTTGTAAAGTGTAATGTAATAATGTAATAATAATTGACGGTTGAAATAAACCAATTAATGGACAATTTTATCACAAATATGTTCAAGTTTAAAGTCCCCTTCAGCAGAAACGAGAACTTAAGTTAATTCACAGTTTATAAATGTTTTCGCATTTAAACAGGTCAATATTAACTGTATCTAAAATGTTCGGGGAAAAATACCTTTCACATTTATTATTCAAACACTTATTTAATTTTCGCACTAATGTTTCTGAAACAACATACAAATTCGTTAGATAAAAGAGTTGTTTTGACATGTTCATTATTATTTTCACTAAGCCTAAACAGTTTGAACCTATAATAATGGGAATTTATTGTAGTATAAAGAAGTGTGGAAGTATTAAAAGTATTTAGTGTATAATTTGAAGTATATAGAGTTTGGCTAAAACTCTAGTAATATCATGTTCAGGTTGTATATTTATTTCAACATTTTATCATTCGGTTAAAAATTATCTACACAGACATAAGATGGGAACAGTTTAAAAAAAATGTAATTAAAATTTTTACACTTTATATTTACAGATATAAATAATATTACCCTTTAAAATGCTTCTTCTATCCCGTCATAGTGAAATATCTCGAATTTGTATTTATAACAAAACTTTGCTTTATTTCATTTAGGGCAGTATTTTGTTGTAAAATATATCGTTCATAAATATAATTCTTGATTGTGTTCTTCAGGTTTTTTTCAACATGTGTCAATTTCTTCTCTAAATGTAATTAAAAAAACGTGTGCGTTTATTCTTGGATTCATATATGTTCCTTGATATTCAATTTCATTATTACATCTAGATCTATCTCAACCTGTTGTATGTTATTAATGATACCATACTTGTTAACCAAATGAATGAAATTACATTTTTTTACAAAATAAACATTTTATTTGTAACGAGAGTTATTTTAATTTACTAAGTCATTTTCTTCAATTAATTATTGACAAAGGTTTGTGTTAATTTAATACTTGAAAATGATGAATTAGACATTGAAATGTCATATTGTTATGGGAACAACTAGTGGGAATTGTGGCATTGTTATTGTTATTGTTGGAACGACTAGGTTATTGTTGGCGCGTAAAGCCAAACGTCCTGGGTTCGATTCCCAGTCTAGGTCGTATATTTTTCACTTGAAATATTATTGTATATATAAAGTATTGTCTTTTTTTAAATTTCATTTGATGATCCTAGTTTCAACAATTATTGTTCAATTGTTGCTCTTTTCAAATGAATAATTGCCGAGTTGTAAGTTAATTGTGAACGTCACTAAGAATCATTTCTGATTTTACAGTGTACAACCATACATATTGCCTCTAATATTGTTAAAGTTTTATTCAAGTGAAAAATCTAATGTTTTATGATAACATAAATATACGCAACAGAAATGTGAATAATAATGTACACTATAAGATACATTTAACGAGGCGTGTTATTTGAATATTGTGGTAAATCATACATACTCCACCTGTGGATATATTATACCTTTTTATAGAAGTACAGCAGAGAAACCTGCCATATTGATCTGACTTTATCTAATCTAACATGCCTTTTTTCACTGTAATTTAATTTAAACGAATTTACACAACCTAACCTAACTTTGTCCTTTCGATTGGGTCCTGTGCCAGTACTTAAATGTGATTCCGTCATTTGATCAGGTGTACGTATTAAAAACACATATTTGAAAGTGAAAAAAATCGTTTTTTAAATCCGATAGCTTTACAAAATGTTACACACTAAACAAAAGAAAAATTAAATAGATACCAGACATCGATGATTTTTATTTATGTGTAACAAGGCGAAAACTAAATTAATACTTTTAACGGAAGGATAACGAACGTCCTTTGTCTAAATGTTTACATAAAGTGTTGAAAGATAAGATACAATTTAATGAAATTACTTGGGTGTCAATTAATATTTACTACCATATGCTGTTTTGTGCTTTTAAAACTAAATAATACTTAATAATATACATGATATACATAATTATACATATATAGTTCATACATGAGGGGGGGAATTCCAGGCTAGTTAAGCATATGAAAACGCAAGCAGATATACATGCATTGCTTCTTAATTACTTGAAAATGTACTATTTCTTTTAATTGTTATAAAGGGTTTTAAACTCTATTTTAAAACATCGTATAAAATTTAATATGGCATAGAGTGCTTTACTACATTATTCGATATAATTTTTCAATTAAACGTTTCTAAAGGCATGATCTCCAAGAGTAAAACTCCATTATATCGTATCATAAATTAATTTTAAAATAAAAAGTTTATAAATTTTTAGGTCCACCGAGCTTGCACCGTTTCATAAATTTGTAGCACACAACTAAAATGTGTCAACAATTTTTTGATTTCATTAGTTCAGAAATTTTTAAATCAAAGGTAAAACAGGTCAATTAATTTCCATGAACAGTTCGTTTAAAAATGGAGGTTATTTGCTTTTTTAAATATTGAAGAAAATTATTTAACAATGCGAGATATTTATTCCCATATTTGATTTGACAGAGTCTACTCTATCATTATTTGCTTTTGTATTAGTAAAATATCCCCTAATATGGAAAGATCTAAATTATTCTTTTACTATAAAATAAATATATCTTGACCCGAGTTTTTGTTTATAACTTTTTATTTATTTTTCCATCAGGTAGTTTAAAACTATAGAGACGATTGAGAGAGTATTTTGAACACATCAACATCAGTATGAATTTTAACGTTATTTACTTTCAAAAAACATATAGGTTAGATTTTTAAAATAGTAATAACCAATATTTGATATTCTTCTGAGTTCTATAATAGTAGAATTATGCACCACAAAATTATTTAATAATGTAATTTTGTTTTACTTTTATTCTCACATATAAATATCGTGGAAAAAGATATGCGATGGGTTAAAACATTGATGTGTATTTTGGAAACATATATCTGTTTTTAAAATATTTTTGTTTGTTTAAATAATGTTTTGTGTGTTCTATCTTTGTCTCTTTGTGCTGGCTGTACAGCCCCAATGCAGGGATCGACTTTATTAAAATTTGGTATGTTGATATATTTTGGTAATATAGCAGGTTTTTCTTGTCGTAATTGAAAATTTGGGTGTAATTTGCATAAAAATAAATAAAATAAAACAATACGCTTGATTAGTCAAAGAATACATCGAGATAATAAATAATTAGAAGATAATGTTTTATTTATCGAGTCTACTCCAAGGAATATTTTATAAAAGAAACACCTCAGAGAGAGAAGCATGTGCGCTTCTCATTTTTCATTTTGTTTGCCTAACCACTGACAGTCTACTACCATAACCGAGGAAAATAAAAAACGAACCAAGTTAGCGGCTAGAAACAGGCAATAAATATTCATTTCAGGAAAATCTCCCGCTCTCCAGTTTGCTAAATCACTCTCTGGTGCTCTTGTTTTCTATATTTAAACTAAACAAATATTTGTTTATCGAAGAATATAATTAGAAATAGCCTGATGTATCCTACTTTTCGATAGGTGGTATCGAAAATACTACATTTTATCCTACCTATCGGATGTAATAAAATGTAAATTCGCAAGAAAAACATAAATCTAAGTAGTAAGTGTTTACTTTGAAAAGAAACAATTTGAACACATTAAACGACTTTCTTACTCACCCCAGATCAAAATAACTCCAACTGAAAATATTTGTTAGTTGAAAAATGAAAACGAACTATGAAAGCTATCTTTATATAAATAAATAAGCCCTAGACTTGCTTCGCATACGCCATAAACGTGTCCTCAGCGTAAATTGTATTTGGTTCAAATCGAGCTTTTAATGACGGCATTGAAGGCTTATTATTGTGTTTTTTTTGTTTTGTTTTTTTCAATTTTTCTTTAATCGTAAAATGTTTTAAAACTGGAATTTGGGTCATAAATGTTAACATTTCATTCAAATGTGAGTTAAATCTGCAAAACATTTAGAGATTACATCTTTTATAACAGCTGCATGACGGCAATTAACCGAAAACTTAGGGATCTCTATTTTTTTAAAGATAATTAATATGTAATTTACCAAAACAAAACTTCGACAATAAAAGCCTACATAGCAAATTTTATAAAAATCGATCCACGCGTTTGTACTGAGAGATAACCAAAAATAATATTTTGGTTTTAGGGGATCTCAAAACCTATACATCGAACAATCTTAATAAATGAAAACTATCAACAGATCGATTTATGAAAGCTTGAGTGACTGTAAAAATAAATATTTTTTAATTCAGGAGGAAATATTGTTTGAAATGATAAATCTGTATTAATTAAACTGAAAATAATGTTTTCCACTAAACTGAATAAAATAATATTCCACTAATGGGTTGTAAATTCAAACAACCAGACGGAATTAAATTTACTCTCAGTTCACAAATGACTTGATTTGCAATATATATATATATATATATATATATATATATATATATATATATATATATAATCTAAATATCAGTAGATTCAGAAATGTTTTATGCAGTTGTATATAATTTCGTTTAAAATTGGACTCGTTTTTCTTCGTGTTTTTTTTTAAAGTTACAGGTATAAGAATGAAATTTACATTAAACTTGAAGTTTTAAATTATTGTTTTACATTCTCAAATAAAATATAAATAAATTATCTGATTGATAAATCACGCGTGGACCGATTTTAATCAAATTTGCGTGTGGCCTAATTTTGCCCATATCTTTTTTTTTTTTTTTTTAGAGGGCAGAGGGTTGTTTAACAAGCATAATCCACAAAAGGTGGTTTTCTAAATATCAGCACTAACAATTTTAATCAACCTTTTACAGTCTAAGGACTCAAAATCGTCCTTTTGTTAATTGTGTGACCCAATTACAGTGTGAAAACAATAATACCGGAAAAATGGGGAAATCAAAATCAAAACTTATTTTTATCAAATAATATTTATGCTGTGAACGTGTTCATGGCACAAGTGAAGCAAGTTAAAGATGTTATTAAAATATACATTTTTATTTAAAGACAGTTTTATTACACTTTTCGATTGACAACAATTATGTTAGGTTCGTTTTTATTTGGTTTAGGGGTGGGTGTCTGTGGAAGTTGTTGTGATGTTTTTGTACCATTTTTTAATTTTATGATAACATTACGTAATCTAAGTGTGACACTGATTATGACCGAATGACCAAATCATCATATTTCTCAACATAAACTATCACTCGTAGAAAAAACAAAATAGTTATTTCGTATGATAATAAGAAATAAAGAAACTCTCTTAAAATCTCGAACTTAATCTTTCAAAGTACTTTTAAGAGGACGATAAATCTGTTTTAGGCTCCTACAATGAAGGTAGAATATTGCTTTGCGAAGTTATTTTCCTCGATATAACTCGCTTTATTACATGCGAATGAAATGAACAGAGAAGTTCAATCATCTAAGGAAGCTATGCTCACTTACTCCATTTCAATTACAACTTCATTCAAATAAAATTCTGTGTATTTTCGAATGTTATTATTGCTCCTAAATCGTGGTGTTCCCGACTCAACATCATCTTTTATCATGGGGTTATGTAAAACAAAAATTAAAGTTTAAATCTAGTGTCTTCAAGTGTTAAATAAAAGTGATTACCTTTATGGATAACTCGAGGAATCATAGCTGAAATTACACCTTTCATTGTTAGTATCGAGTTAGACCCCTCTCTTGTTTTCTTGTGACTATGGCGCTATCAGAGAATTCGAGGGCTTTTGTCTTTCAATAATAAGAAGAAAAAAAATTAAATCTCTAAATTCTTTATTTACTTTTGTAAATCATTTTTCTAAAGTAGATTATTAATCAAAATAGCCTTAATAGAAATATACAAAAAAAGTGCTAGATTTAAAAACAACATTCGTTAAAGTTATAAGCATTATAATTTAAATTAAAAAATAAATAAAGGAATAATCGTTTTAAAAATAAATTATTTATCACTTAAAAATGATAAATTTTCTTTATCGTAAGTATGCCATCATTTGTTTATAATCTTCTATTAAACCATATTAATTATATAAATAATCCATCATCATATAACTCCAATACCAAAATTTAGTTATTTTTATCCTACATTATGTAAAATCCTCGTGTGTATAAAAGAAATAATCATGAAACAATCATGGACTGAAATTAACTACAATCATCCATTAAACAGAGAATTCGTTGCAAACAATGAAGAATCGAGCTCATAGGTTTTACCTTTAGTTTTTTTAATAGTATAGTATTTTTATCTTTATCTTTTCTTTAGATCTAAAAGTTCCTACTTAAAAAAATTAATTTAACGTAAAAAATTTGGCGAATTTTTTTTTCTACATTTTCAACAAACAATATTTACCCGACCAAATCAACAAAGTTTTGAATCAAATAATTTTTCATTTGAATTAAATGAGTAAATATTTCGTCCAGAGTTACACCTTCCTTTAAACAGGAAGCACGCCACCTCTGAAAGTAGGTCATGATCCTTACGTCATGGTGCACTTGTGTATGTTGAAATGTGCCAAACTCCTTATACTGGCTTTGATACTGGACCTCATCCTATATAAGCTACACAAAGCTTTGTGTAATCCCCCAACCCCTGTCGTGACTACTGGCTTATCGGCGAATCTCATTGCATTCAAGTCAATGTGGTTGTACTATTACATTTAGAATACTAATTATAAACTATAGTAAAAAGTTTTAATTTGTTTTGTGACTCTTTGTTTGGCTGTTTTTGCACTGTGAATATTAATGTAAGGAAAGTTAAAAAAGACGTTTTTTACTGAAACAGACTATTTATATGTTAAATGTTGTGTCAAAGTATTTAGGCTATTCATTGAATTTGTTTTATTATTTTAATTAACACTTTCATAGATAATTATAAAATAACGTTATAGAACGTTACTTGTTCCACATATCCAATGAAAGTAGAGCAAACTGCGATGTAAAGATTATTAAAATCTGAATATAATATAAAAGTACTCGTAAATTCGTAAATTTATTCATACGAAACTGAAATATATTCATTAATCTAACTTAGCATGAACAAAGAATTATATTAAACTGCCACAGAATTTTAAAATATGCAGATATTTGCAAATCATTTTCTACTTCAAATGTCGAAAGGTATGGATTAAATTATGAAACTTGAACGTTGTACGAAATAACTTTAACAATTTTAACATAAAAATTAATAAAAAACAAGACAAAATGTTTTGTACCGACCAACATAAAGTTGAAAGTTGTAGTAATTTTTGTCAGTCATTTAGCATGTTTATTAAACGAATTGTTTTATGTTTTATAACTTTTAGTTAATAATTATACTTAAAAGTAATAATCATTTTTAGTTACCTCACTATAGTTAAAAAAGCAATAATGAAAACATCATAATTGTAATAATTATTATTCAATTATATACCATTAATTACTCTGATGTTTTTTTCAGGTGATAATAGTTCGTCGTATATTATCTTAACTAACGTTGTTATAATTATGTCAATTATTGAAATACAACTTTACAATATAGCTATGGTTAAATAAATAAATAGAAAGAAAGTTGAGATAAAAGTTTATGTAATTAAAAAGAAATGGGTTTTAATATTTAAATTGTAATATACGTTTTTACTAAAAAATTTCATTATAGTAAAATGTAAAATTATTTTAATATTCAGTTAAATCTATTTAAATTTGTTTTTTATTGTTCACTAAAAAAATATTTCTTATATGAAGATAAAAGGAAAGAAACCAATAAGCAATAATAATAAAAGGAAAGAAAGCAATAATAATTTAGTTCTCAGAAATTTCGACGTTAAATTTAGCATTTAAAATGTAAATAATTTATTATCAAGTAATGTATTCAATATGCATTCTAGTTTCCATGGTATACAATACATTTATTCTATACTATGTACTTATTATTACCTTTTAATTACATATTCCTAATTAAATTAGGTAATTTATGCTAATATTTCATTATATCAGACAAGGTACATTGGTTTTTATAGAAAACAGTATAATGTTTAACTGCACCTATAAAACATTCATAATTAGAAGATTTCACCTTAATACAGTTTTTTTTAAAGTGCTTCGATCACAGTAGTAGGCTTTATTGACGTCACGGGATTGGTATATATGCCTAATAAATTTAGTATGCATGGCATAGCCTCACGTAATTTTTAATTCCTTTAAAAAACTCAATTTTTCTTTACCTATACTATCAGTATTTATTATTTGACTCATGAAATCTAATGCTGATCTAATAAATTCCCAAAGCAGTTACACGTTTCATATTATAAAACTCTTTTTACTAACCTGCTTTACAACATTTCTCTCCACTCCCTCCGGGGATTTCATTGTTTTTACATCATCTGCTTTAGTTGTAGTTATATATAGCCCTCAGTCTCATCTGCAAATTTATCTTTTGTACCTTCTCTCCAAGAAATTATTCCCATTTGTTAATTCAATCACTGTTCTTTGTTTTATTGTAAACATTATTATGATTTCCCTTTTACTAAAGGACTTTGTATATATAATTAAATTTCTACATTTAGCTCAAAAACATAGTAGACCTACAATGAATTGTAGTTAGAATAATACTCTATTACAAACAGAGCTAATCTTTGGTAATTTCTGTAAGCTTCACCCCAAAACCTTGTAAGTCAGGATGATCACCATCATAAATGGATCCATTCCTTCGACTATTTTGTATTTGTATTGGTTTAATAGTAAACTCTTTGTTTAGCACATGGCTAAATATTTGTACAGTGGGATCACTTTACACAGTTAGCGTTGATTTCGTGGAATTATCCTGCAAAGATATATACTCTACGTTACATCTCACAGGATATCGTTCTCACTGATAATCACGTTCTTTAAAATATATCTTTTATTTTTAAACGTACTAGTTATCCAAGCGGTTACACCATCCAAGCTCATGCTTTGGGTTTGCTAATATCATCTACGTTTTTAAGTTAAGTAAAATTTTAAAATATGTTAAACATGAAAAAAATAATTTTTCAACAATAGACTTAGCAATCATGTAACTGTGCATTTACGATTTTATAGTCATTATAAATCAAATGAGTTATGAAGTGAAGGCATTTTGCTTTGCTTATTTCTGGAGGATATATAATTCTTCATTATTACTTTAATAGATCATACATTTTTAGTTAACGATATACAATTAACTTTTAATTGTGTCACTTGAAACCAGTTTTATATCTAAATGTGGATGTTATGGTTTTGGTTCAGTATTATATATAAATATTTTCTTAAAAGTTCTGTAACAGTTGAAAGTAATAGTAGGCTAGATGTTTATAGAATCACGGAAAGGTATTTTGAGTGAAATGTTAATATAAATGTATGAGGACGGTTACGTTTATTATTTCAGCTGAAGAACGTCAGGTTTTCATTTAAACCACTTAAGTGTTATAAATAATAAGCTAGTTTAAAAGTATTATTGGTTTTCACTTTATACTAGTAACAGACTCGATTTTATAACAGAACCTAAAACGAATAATAAAATTTACGTCATAACAACATGCAGAATAAATTTCTCCATTGAGTTTCGTTACGTAGATATGGAGTTAGTTAATTTTCTTCTTTTTTATCAAAGTTGTTTTTAGCTCGAAATTAATTTTTACAAAAACAATATTTTATTAATATTTATTGTTTCACTCACTGGGGATATAAATCGTTAAATAAAGTTTTTTAAAATGAAATGTGTAATTGTTGAAAGTTTACGTTTTAATTTTTACAAACATTATGGTTTTATTACTTTAACAAGGTGGAAAAAGTATGAAATTATTGTAGAGTATACTTTTTATAATACAAATACAGTTCTTTGTTCTGAACAACTTTATTACGCATTTCTTTCCACAATTTGCAAGTCATAAAGCTATTGTAGTTTTCCTGTTTAATTTGAGAGAAGAATGTATAAAAAAATAATAAGTAAAATAGAATACAGACGAAAATTCACTCTCAAGTTTTCTCTCGTTTGCATAGAGTTGGTTAAATTTATTTGTGAATTGTATTTCAGTTCGTTTGCTATAAATGGTTTACTGCCGAAACATAATAATTATTGTTTACTAATGATAATTGTTTCTTCTCACTCGGCGTGGAGATTGAATTAATTTATTATTTAAAATTAAATTAAAAGTTAAATTTGAGGTTTGAAATAAAAATATAACACTAAAAGTTTTTAAAGTTGTAACACGGTGAGGAAAACTTCAATTTATTCTTGAGTATAGGAAATAAACTCGGCAAGCCTCGTGCATCGACATTTCTCTCTCGTTTGTTAAAAAAGTGCCACTTTGCTCACTAGTTGAGAAGAATATAGCTGATACTTCTATTTTTAAATACAGTTTAAATGAATATCCGGATTAACGTATTGAACTGATTGCCATTGTTGCAATAGTCGATAGAACAATGTTTTCCTGGAATCAAGGGATTATTATTTTATCTAGAGCTCAGAGATGTTCGCGTCAATAAGGCTGTTTGAACTCCCGGGGGAGGGGAGCTGGGGAATCCTCTACCATATTATTTAAAGAGTTCCACATATAGATATATCACCAGATGCACACTAATTTCCACAATAAATACGTTTATTTTTCAAGACGACTACGTTTTCACGACTAATTTTTTTTTTATAAGTGAAAACAATTTTTAACTGAACTATTAAGGCTAGGCTAAACATCTATCAGTTTTAAAACATCTAGTAAATTGAAGAATTGAAGCCATGCCCCCAAGTCTATTATTTTCTAAATGTAGAAAATAATTATAAGTTTAGAAAATGTCGTTACAATACTTCTAATACCCCTACCAGTTGAACAATACACAAAGCAATCTTATTAAAAATAAAACTCATTTTTGATTAACATATTTAGATCTTAGAATCAGAATGGTTTTCATCATGACTAGAAACGCATTTAAAAACCATTTTCTCCTTTTCTCATTAAAACAAGGTAACATTAATTGGTTAATTTATAAAAAACAAATTGTTAGGTTACAAAAACTAACTGAAAGTTTTATAACATTTCTATAACTGTTATATTAGATCTAGAGAATAATAAAATGATTTTGGGAATGACACTTAAGCTTTGATGCTTTAATAATATACTCCTTGCAAGAGATGAACGACGACATTTTGAGAAATAATATTTGTTTGCGACCTGATATTCAAAATCGTAAAGTTTATGTTTAGATCGACTTCAACCACAACTGACGCTTTCGTTTATCTTCAATAAAACGTTTCCAGAACTTAACATATATCATATTTACATTTATATGAAAATTGACAGATGTTTAGTTTAATATAATATTATTAGCCCTTAAAACATCTTATTAAATCAAAATAAGATATTCAGATAATACACTTAAAAATAATAAAACAATTTAAGTTGTTTAACAATAGACGTGTTTATAAACTTGAAAAATTGTTAAATATCACATACAATATAGTCCTTACTAATTCTATATACTGTACCATAAAAATAATATTTAACTGTAATTAAAACATAATTGAAAAGTGTTCAAAGAAATCTGTCAACGTAAAAACCAATAATTTAATGGTGTTCAATTTTGTGTTTTTTGTTTGAGATGTAAAAAACAAAGATCGATTTCGTAACTTATAGCTACGAATAAATTAGTATAAATGTACAAGAATAATGAACGCCCTCTTTTGTGCTACACTTTTCTAGGGAGAAAAATTATTTCTATTTGATTTCCAATTTTTTTAATAACTATATAAAATGATTTATAATTTTGAGAATCTCTAGATTTCATAATTTTTTATATTCGTTAATGTACCAAGTATTTCTTAATAAAATAGGTTTTCTATGGAATTCAATAATAAAAGGGTGGGTTTACATCAAAATTGTGTTTATCCTTCCATAAAACCTATTATGATTAGATCATTTGTGGCCAACAGATGAATTTTAAGTAAATACGTAGATGAAATTAATGGGAAAACCCCCGATTTTCAATATTTCAAATCATACACTTTCTATGCTGACAATACAACCACATTTATATGTATTCCCAATTAGATGAATTTATGGAGCCAATGGTTTTATTTTTAGTCAAGTATGAGCAAGGGAATCCAGTTGTAAGCCAGTTGTACCAGGTAGAAATTTATGTTCTACTTTATAGTATTTTTTAATAAGACCAGGTTTTGAAATAAAATATGTTTATTTAAAAAAAAAATCTCACATCCACAAATTAGATGGCACAGTCATGAAAATTAAGGCTTTTAAAAGCTTTAAATATTACTTACAATAATTTAACTAATCTATTAAAATAATCCAACAG
Organism: Aphrophora alni; assembly: GCA_963513935.1. NCBI lineage: Eukaryota > Metazoa > Arthropoda > Insecta > Hemiptera > Aphrophoridae > Aphrophora > Aphrophora alni. The sequence goes on from OY740767.1 coordinate 129,653,231, forward strand.
ATAGAGATAGAATAATCTTCATTTATATAATTTACGTAATAATTTCAACAATATACTTCTTTAAAAAACTCTATTGCAATATATTTTAAATTGGTACCAGAATGTTTTGTCATTTTAGTTACCTTATGAAACCAACTACTGCTGTATATATTTAACTTCCTGGTAAAGTTTATTTATGCACATTATTCTGCCATTCTGCTCCAACTAATTTCCAGCATGTGTTAAATATGGTGACACAACACAACTGGGTTACATAATATCATTTGGGTCTCTTTAATAGGAAGTGTAATGTCCTGATTGTGAATATTCATTATTTTATTAATCTATCATATTATTGTTTAACAAAAGAAACTTAGTTAAAAAACATTTTTTCTTCTCAAAGATAAATAAAGGTGTAATCTTTGTAATATTTTTGTGTGAAAATATTACAAATTTGAAAATGAAACATTACTCTCTTAAATAATAACTTGGTTGTTTATGAGAGTAATAAAAATAAAAAAATACTTCCCAAATTTTGATAGTATCTCTCGCTGGCTAGGTACTATCATTTACCCCTTCCCCCCTAATAAAAGAACCACGAACCATAATAAGAAACATTTTGTAAAGAAACTATTACGATTGGGAACACTTTGGGGAAAAGTTCATAAAATCATAGTCAGCTGTGGGGAAAGTTGTTTACCATCTAACTACAAATAAATCACCCTCGTTATCTTTATGAACAAAAATATCAAAATCATCATCTGATAATATACATACTTTTAGTTAAAATAAACTATTGAACTAAGCATCATGTAACATATTTATGGTAACTTAATTGTGGAGTTTACTATTGTGCTTAAATAGTATAATTTTTGTATTTGTTTTTGATTTTGTGTAGGTATTGGAATTATGTTGGAAAGATTATTTTCTGTTTTTTTTTTCTAGGGATCACAATTAATTCATTGATATTTGTTAATTACAAAATTCCTCAGATTGCGTAGGCCACTGATTTTGTCTTTATGTCTATAATATAAAAGTCATAATTTTAATGTTATTTGTTATTTCTATATAAATTTTACAGTTATTGTGATTAATCAGTTATTATATACAATGTCTCAATATTATACATAACGACTACACTCGCTAACTAAAGTGATTAATTAATTACTCTAACCAGTCATTAAGCATAATGGCTTGTACGATTTGGCTGAAGTAATAATTATCTTCCAATATTAATCACTTTCACTAGACATTATGAATAGCTAACATGAGTTAATCAAAGTAATAATTCTCATTGTACTTGTTGAAAAGGTGGGAGAAGACAAGTGACTATCTTCTTGCCCTTCTACTCCCAGCGTTCAAACACACGCCACATGATGAATAAAAAAAATCTATGAATTAAAAAAAAAATTAGTTGTAAAAAATTTTAAAATATTTTTAGTTATTAAAACGTAATAAGTAATTGTTTTCTATAAATGAAAAATATGTTAAGCGTAAGAATAAGGTAATATTTAATATTCTTAATTGTGGAAACATTACACGTAGTGTTCCAAGCCAATGAAGAATTTGTAAAGCGTAATAATAAAGGTAGTAAAAAGTGTAATAATGGAGTATACGTGCCGGTTGAATTTAGTGACGAAAAATCATGAAATCGTTTACTAACTACCTTAATTTGAAAGAATTAAATCATATTTGATGTCGGAAGACACTTTTTAAATACCAAAATACATTAGTTTATTAGATAATGGAAATTCTAAAAACAAGAATCCCATGTGTGTTTAGATTACTACATGTGTACATTCATTCGTATTGTTAAATTAGTCAGGATAGTAAAAGCTTCATTGCTGGATGTTTATGTTATGACTACGTTAGTCAACAATGAATATCTTTTCCCGCGAAGTTTCTGTATATCCATTGGGGTACATTATTGTCAATGATGGTTTGTATACAATATTACAACATCTCTATATATATATATATATATATATATATATATATATATATATACAGATAGATTACATGTGGATTACATGCCCAAACCGTTGTTTCATTACTCTTAATTCTAACAAGGTTCTAATATTACAGTTGCGGTTGCATTCATATATCATGTCTTACTTTATTCATATGTTCCTACTAACAATATTCTGATTTTCTTGAGTAATAATGATATATAATTGATTTTGTTTAGTCTTGAAAAATGTATATCGTTGTCAAAACATTTGGTTAGTGGCAAACAAAATAAATATGGTGACGTATTCATAACCAAACCTGTATTTTGTACTTTTACGCTCTTATTTTCTACTGAACTAATGCATTTGGGTACTTCATAAATGTCTTCCGACATCAAATATATCTAATTCTTTCAATTAAGGTTGATACTAAACGATTTTATGATTTTTCGCCAATAAATTCAAACGGCATGTAGACTCTATATTTACCATAAAAACATAGTTTGAATATTTTGAGTTGTTAAGATATTAAACATAATGCAAAATCTTTCCATTTTATTACTTTTCCCAGATATAAACGTTGTTATACATAACTCCAAACTGATTAACACAATATACACTGACTGTAAGTTAGTATATGTGTAAAGTGATAAATAAAGCCTCATTAATCTCTCGGACCAAAGTTGCTAGCTATTATACATATTGTCTGGATATACTATTATATATAATACCTAGATTACTTGCTGTAACATAAATATTGACTTATTTATCTATCTGCTAAATATAGTTTTACTAACTGGATACATGTATGCGTTCTCAGATGATTATAGGTATAACAGGACACTAATCTGATATTTAATCATCGATTGAATTTGTAATTAATCTGGATTAATATATTAAGCTGAACTCACTGAATTGGAATAGAAGCTACATGCTTTTGTGAATTTAAGGCGGATTATAGTATTTTCCTTTTTCACAGCAGTGCATAGTATGTTGTTTACCGTGTTGAGGAAAAAGGGCCAAATAAAAGCTAATCTTTTAATTTTATTTACAAAAAAGTTTCATTTAATAAACGGTGTATTGCACAAACTTTCTCACTTACCCATCCCCAAAACGAAATACAAATTAGAAACCAACCGAAACTATTCGTCACCAAAAATTACAGTTCAGAACTGTCCGTCGTAGAGTCAAAATTATCTATAAACGCCATCTTTAAATAAATATTTATATATTTAAATAGGGCCTAAACTAACCTCAATAGTGCCTTTATAACTAACCTCACAGACCCTTTATATCTTGGAACGCTAAGAAGATGGATGTTGTAGCTTATAGAGAAGCTCTAGAGGAGATGAAAATTCTCGATCTCTTTAAGAAAAGTAGCTTAGTAGTGGCTACTGAGGATCAAGTAAAGCGGGTTACAAATCAGCTGGTATAAGCTTGTAACAAGTGTATGCCTAAACGAAGAAAGAATGCGTCCAATCACAGGGCTAAATACTGGTGGACGGATTAAATTGCCACCCTAAGGAAGGAGTGCCTAAGGGCAAAGAGAGTGGCGACGAGATCTAAAGGGAATCAGGTTCTGATAGGAAAATACAGAGAGACTAGACAGATGTTTAAGAAGGCCATCAAGAAGAGTAAAATCAGCAAATGGCGTGAACTCCTGGAGGAAGTAGAGAACGACCCGTGGGGGTTCCCTTACAAGCTGGTATGTAGGAAGCTGGGGAGAAATAAGAAGAACCCGCTACTGAATGACGAAGTCTGGGTTAAAGAAATAATCAATGACCTATTCCCTAGGGGCCAAGTCCATCCGGTAAAGCGCTCTGCAAAAATGGAACTCAAGAACGAAGAACGTTTCCAACTGGAGGAACTGAGGACAGAAGGTCGACGCCTCAAAAACGGTAAATCACCCGGACCAGATGGGATCCCTAACGAGTTGCTCAGGAGGATTATTGAGGATTATCCAGACAAGATGCTGGAATTATTCAACAACTGTCTTGAAAACGGTATATTTCCGGACCCTTGGAAGAAACAAAAGCTAATCCTGATAAGGAAAGGAGACAAGCCTTGGACAAGACATCGTCCTACCGCCCAATTTGTTTAGTGGACACGATGGGGAAAGTTCTGGAGGGTTTGGTGCTTAGACGGCTGGAGGCTCACGTGAAGTCCACTGGGGGCTTTTCGAGGAACCAATTTGGTTTCCAATATGGGATGTCAACAGTGGACGCTATAAGAGAGGCTTTAAGGATAGCAATGGAAGCAAGAGATAAGGGTATCGTAAGAAAAGGTTTTTGTGCAATGATCACCATTGACATTAAAAATGCGTTCAATTCCCTGAGATGGCAAGATATACTGAAATCCCTGCGGATTATAGATCATTCAATAATACTATACGCAGCACCTGCCTGGGTCAAAGCGCTGGGGAAGCAAATTAATAGAAGAAGACTGCTCTCAGTACAAAGACAGGTGGTACTTAGAATCACTGCAGGATACAACACAGTCTCACAAGCTGCGATATTGGTGGTGGCCGGAATACCCCCTATCATCTTGCTGGCGGAGGAAAGGAGAGAGACGTATGATGAGGAAGGAAATGGAGAAAGAACAGGGTCTCAAATAAAAAGAGGTGCAACAGACAGATTGCTTAGGAGGTGGAGGAAAGCTGGGACAAGGAGGTTTCTGGTCGCTGAATATACAGGTTGATCCCTAATATAAAAAAATGGATGAACAGAGGACATGGTGAAACGAGATTTTTCTTAACTCAAGCATTAACAGGGCATGGAAGCTTCCGGGCATACCTACATAGATTTAGAAGATCAGAAGATCCGAGCTGTCTTGATTGCGGAGCGGAGGAAGACACGGCAGAGCATGCGATCTTTTATTGCAGCGGGGGGAGTCAGGAGAGGGAAGAGCTTTCAACACAGCTTTGTTCACCTATTTCCCCGACTAATATGACAGATATTATGATAGAGGATGAAAAAAAATGGAAGGCAGTAGAGAGTTTTATTCTTAGAATTATGGGCAAACGAGTTAAAAAGCTAAGGTGAGGTGAGATAGAGCTCCAGTTTCGGTGTTCGACCAACCGGTCAATGGGATGGTGGATGACCGTGTGGGGTATTTAATTCTTCTCTGCGAAGTAATGTCGCAAGATGGTCCCGCAGAGAAGGAAGAAGAGGATGGAAGGTTTTGGTTTTACCGGGGTAGGGAGGTCGCCCACCACCTTCAGTCCCCGGACAAAGTCATATAGATTTTTCCATTTTTTCTTCCAAAAAAAAACCTCACTAGTGCCATAATCGCGACATCAGAGTAAATCGTATTTCATTAAAATTGAGCTTTAAATGACGGCGTTCAAGGTGTAGTTTAGTTTTTTTTTTAATTATTCGTGCCGTCTTGCACTAGAATGTTTGGTATTCATCTTCACAATTCACTAAAGTTTGATTAAAATCGGTTTTTTACAAATTTATAACTTTTTTTTACAGTAGACTTATTTAATAACAGCAGTCCAAATATATTGAGCTATCGATAACATAAAATAAATAAGCCAAGATAAATTCAAAATATGCTACGAATTAAAATTGATTAAAATCTTTTCACTAAAATAGATACACTGAACAAACGATAGACGACAAACATATATCATTGAAAAAAAATAATAATTCATTTTTAACTAGGAGACCTCAAAACAGACATATCAAAACCTATTTGAATTTCGATTTTTGGATACGATTTTTTTCTCTGTTCGACATAATATATAAAAACGTATATGTACATAAAATAATAATAATAATAATAATAATAAAATATGCAATAGGTACACATTAGCACAGAGATGGTAATTTTAAAACATCTTTTAATTTTATATTTTAACACTATAACTTTTGAAGGGGATTAATAATAAATTAAATTATATTCACCATTCATTAGCTAATTGTGTTACAATTTTAAATAAACATTTAATTTTGTTTCTTATTGTGCCTTTTTTTAAATTTAAGATCTATTTAATTCGAAGAGAAAACCAACCACATTCTGTAATTAAAACAAATAACCAATGGGAATCCCACAACCAAAGAAGCAACTGAACCTCATTTCCTTGATTAGAGCGCGTTTAAGGACTCTCTCAAGTATTCCCAATATATCGATTGTTAGAGTTTAGACACCTTTATAGTAGATCAAAATCAGATATATACTAGTATATCTGTGAGTGTATTTACGACTTTTATTTCTCTCAGTCTAGCGTTAAGATCTGCTATAATTATTATAAATATTCTGTACAGTAGTAGTGACACAAATTGAGATTGGGAACACAAAATTAGGTTTAGTGAACAATATTTTGCTCATAGAGAACTCTATACAAATTTAATTATAAATTTTAAAATAGTGACCATTATAATAAATTTTCGGTTATATTTTACGTGTGTTATTCAACTTATTACACACTAAATTAGATACAAATTGTAATATTTGAATTTTACAACTAGCTGATGGCCTCCAGTTTCACCTAGGGATAGTTGAGATAGTTTTAAAAAGAAATATTTTTTATAGCACATCCCTAATGGTGGTATAACACACCAACACAACACACCAATTTTAATCAAAATTGACCCATAATTACAATGATATGATACACTTGTTTTAAGGGGTGTAAAACACCCTTGGAGTGAAACATTTTCAAAATCCTTTCTTAGTACGCGTTTACAAACGTACCACAAACCATGATAAAAAAATCCATAGTTCTAGGCTTTTTGGATTCAGAGATTTCGTGATCAGTCAGCGGGATTTGACTTATATAGATGTTACGAACGACACTTCTCTACAATGATACATAACAAAATTGTTGTCAAACTCTTTAGAGTTACATTCTACTGTTTCATTTGTTTAGTTACTAAGTTACAGCTAACAATTCATTTAAATAATGGTTTTCATATCTTACATCTTTGCGGTTAAAAATATTAAATTCGTAATGTAGTGCTCTATTTATTTTTTGTGTTCTTGGTGTATTACTTTGTTTCAAGTTATAACTGAGAACTTTACACTAAGAGAACCAGTGAGACTGATGGGGCTACATAAAAGTACTGAAATGATTATTACTCCTTACACATTTCTAAAATAGGCAATTCAAATCTGAAGTGTAAATGTTTATTGTTAACCCGTCATTAACGAGTTAACGAGTTGAGTTCTAGTTATAGTGTATCAAACTGTTGTGTATTTAAAAAAAATTATCATAATTTATATATATATATATATATATATATATATATATATAACATATAAGAGGGAGAGAGAAAGAGAGAGAGAGCACTTGTATACACAAACACATACACACACATATAAGCTTATTATACAATTTAATTTAAAGCCATAAGTCATTTGACGATTGGAGAGTTTCATACAGTACGAAGAGTTAATCAGATGTGACAAATTTTGTACAGCTGTTTTATTCTACAGTACTGTTTTTGTAATAATAATACCGTATTTGAATTGAGTTTATTTTCATGTATGAGGAGCTTTGATTGATGAATAGACAAATATCTGTAGAAGAGCAAATATTTTTAATCAAAGCTTTGGTGAAAATGCGACTATACTTTCAAAGACGTTATTAATCAACGATCCATAGTGTTTGTATAACGCCATTGGTGCGCATATATATTGTTTCATTAAATTTTCTCTTTTTTTAACACCCAAAAAGGTCGGCTATTTTGATCAAACTCATCTTGAATTGTTGTTAGACATTATAAAAAAAGAATTAAAATGATACTAATGTTTAAATATCTTAACATTTTCATTTGTATAATTAAGGTTACTTACACAAATTTATTTTATTGATTATATATTATTTTTAAACATTAGTTATCTTTGATTGGTGATTATAAGAACTTTGTAAAGTGAGTACGGGTTTGGCACTTGTGAGGGACCCAGTTGGATATATTATTTTCATGCCGTCTTGGGTTAGATCAAATACTTTCATATCACCTATTGGTGATCTTTATCAACTCTTGTTCTTTTTCAATTTTGACTCTATTAGAATATTCAAGGGCTAGAAGTCTTAATGTTCTTTTATTTCTTTTAACATATGGCGATGCTGACCGAGAGGTTTTATCTCTTTAAACAACAAAAAGAAAAGGATATTTCGATCATCATCTATTTTACAGAAATTAATTTATCACAAATATATATATACTTACGTTTTTTAATCTACCACTAATCGCAAAAACAATAATATATAAACTATATATATATGAACTGAAACAGCTAAAAAACACACACACGCACACACACACATGCGCGCGCTATAAAAATCACCAAAATGCTTGTAACAACACACACAACATCAAGACACGATATTCTCAAATCGAACAAAAGGTTTTGAGCAAAGTGGATAATAGCCAATCTTCCTCGTTCAGGTAGGCCCATTTCTGGTAGTACAGAAGTAAATTTGGAAGTTGTAGCTCACCTAAAAAGTCCACAAGAAAAGTCTCCCTCGAGTATGACTTATCTAGAACAAATCTCCGAAGAATGGAGATAAAGTTAAAACTTCAAGCCTAATTTTAATCGGCTATTATGATATGAACATAGGATTCTGTGAGTATCTTCACTCAAAAAGCCGTTAATAGCATTGAAAAAACATTCTGTGGACTGATGAAGCAAGATTAGTGGGTGTGTGAATCGACACAACTGTTGTATACTGGTCGTCTGGTAATCCCACATCTGATGTTGGATAAAATTTTAAATATTCCAAAATGTATGAGCCAGTATATTTTTTGGTGGATTTATAAGTCCTTATTTCTTGTATAAGACCCTCATAGAGGAGAAAAATCATGAATTGATTCATAGTACTGTGAAATGATCATCTCTTTTAACATATACAGCCTTTTTAGGAAAAACTGATATGGAATCGGTATGGGGCATCACCACACTATTGAATAATGTACGGCCTCTTTAAAAAATACATCTGAAAAACGGATGGGCAGAAGAGGAACAACCGAATGACCTTCCTCGGTATCCCGACCTTATGCCTCCAGTATAAGGGATTATAAAAGATCGAGTTTACGCTGTGAAAATAAACATTACTGAACTCTTAAAACAAAAAATACATATTGAGTTAGAGTGGCTGCCTTCAGTGAACTTATGTGATAAAATATTATGAAGAAATGTCAACTTTTTCTCTAAAAAGAAGAAAGGTAATTTTAAATTTTATTAGATTATTCTAGGACATACTGTGGCTGCCTTTTTGTATAAGTATTGCAGTCTGTGTATCCGTATCTTTGTAAATAAATTTGTTACTGACAATTCTGCATTTTTGTTAACTAACTTATGGCCCACCCGGTGTAATAATTTCAGTAACAATACCCTGCCTTGTTAACGTTTATAACTATTTAAAAAAATGTATCCTGACTATCCTGATTTTAAAAATTACTCTCATTCCTTTAGAAAATTATACTATGGAAAAAAATAATAAACGTAACTAATAGTGGTAATTGAAATTTTGTCCAAATACTTTCGCTTTGAAAATGCATTTATTTTCTTGTTTTAACTTTTCAAACTATTTGTTAAATATTAAACCAATAAACTTATAATTAAAACAAATACTTTTTAGTATAAACCACAACTTTATTTAAAGTGGTTTTTACTAAAAAGTGAATGTTTTCATTATTAAAACGGAATACCACCAAGCACGTACGATCTTTAGCATAAATACAATAATCTTATGTTTTTTTTGTTTTTTTTTATACAATGCAATTCCTATGCGTTTACATAATAATTATAAGGAATTTAAATAATTTCACATAATATTGTAGTAGTTTTTATCTGGTGTCGAGACCTTAATAGATATTTAACACATACACCCCTAGAGCTAATTTAATATTTTAATAGCGTCCATTTAAATAAAGAACACCACATCACTCCAATGTTTGAAACTGTGGTAATGTGATAATGGATGCATGATTGTTGATTTACTACAGTTTGGTAATTCATTGTAAATATTTGCGGCGAGAGGTCTCTCAGAGGCTGTAGTGAGTTTAGATTATTTAAGCACTTAGCAACCGCAGTCATAGTATAGTCTGTACGTTTACTTTATAGATTTAAACGTTTAAACTATTATTTATTTTATTTTATTTCAATAATAAAGTCCCGATATTTACAAAATAGGTATAGATTATAACATATTTTATATTATGAAAACATTTTGTTAGTTGAATCCAAAGCAAAATAATAAATAAATAACATAACGTTTGCATTTTTAACAAGAAAATGTTTGGGAAACGTTTTACATATTTTAATTTGATACATTACCTCAGTTTTATAGTTATAAAACTATATTTGTGTCTAACTAGAATTAGTGATGATCTTTAATTTTCTAGTTTTGGTGAAAAAAAAATGGAAAGTTCTGACCATATATTAGTCATGTCTCAATAGTAAGGGATTTTTACTCCATTAATTCTTCATAATTAATAATTTGAGCTATGTTAAACGGATTATTCTCTATTGATATGTTCTTCAAAGTTTCCATATCAGTTATTAGTTTTGGAAAATATAGAAAAAAAATTAATATATTATATATTAATATTAATATATTTTTTACATTAATATTTTCCAAAACTATATTTAATTAAAATTAATTATATTAATTAAAATATAGATCTTCAATGTTGTACGTACAGTACATATAAAGAAGTAGAACATGGTACGAATGGAGAGCAATAAAAAGGAAGACTCCTGTTAAAGTTTTGTAATTACAAATGTTTAAATGTATTATGGGATTAGATGTTTGAAGAGAAGTAATGGCGAAAATTAAAAGGCGGGTAGATAATTGCATGGCTTAAATTGTGTAATATTAAACAATAAGTATTTTTATAGCTCATTTTCATGTTGGAAATATGGATTTTACCGCTGCTATTGAGCGACAAAAACTTAGTCACATGAAATGTGCACTGATTATTTTCCTTAAACACACTGTGTAAAGTCTTTTTCTATTAAATTTAAGATACGGTTTTCCTATTAAAAAGTTATATTTTAAAGTGATATACCTTAATTTTAACTTTCTTTAAGGTCAATTTCATCAACTAATGAAAATTCAAAAACTTAAATAGGTTCATTAATCCATTGTAACTAATAAGTACAAATCTGTTTATTATAAATTTATGTAATTTATTGATACCTACAAAAAAAATAGGAAAATATTTAGGGTAGCCTATTATTGCAAAAAATTTACTTTATTTCTGCCAGACTATGAACAATTTTAGACGATCATTATCATTTACAATAATTCCTTTACAATCATTTATTTACAATAATACTTAAAATCAATAAATTCTGTAGTTTCATTTCAAAATATTTTACAATTTTACTTACTTTTATGTAACTAGTTTTAAGATATTTTAAATACTGCACATATGTAAACGTAGTTTCAGTTTTTACAAACTAGGTCATTGGTTTTTCAGTATTGAAACTATTTATTTAAAAAATGTCTCTTTTTATAGAAGAGAAACAATGCAAGTTACCTATTTTTTTCAGACGTTGCGTGTTCCACGCTTATAACAAAGTGTATAGAATTATTTCACTTAGTTTATGTTTGTACAACTTAATGTTTTTCCTAATTAATTTTGTATTTTATTTCCAGGTAAGGAAGATTACATTCTCCTGTTCTGACCTAGCAATCAACAACAGTATGTATATTTACATAGTTTTCTGTTTTAAAAAGAAATATTCTGTGAATGTTGTAGGACATAGATAATTGCCCACAAACTAGCTAAAATGTATCATACATCATATTAACTGAAAAACAACTTCCAAATACACAATTTAGGTGTTTAAGCTTTCTTGAAATGTTTTCTTTTATAAATTACGTGTTTAGGTAAATCACAAAATAATATTTTATCACACTTCTTAATTATTTTTAACCTTGGATTATCTTCGTCCTCAGTACAACTATTATTAAGGTTGTCGTAATAGTTAACGTAATTAGTTATAGTTAACGTAATAGTTAACGTAACGTATTAACGTAATAGTTAAGTTCATCAGTGTCCAACATCCTAATCACGTTAGATGTAGTCTATACAAATATTTAATAATTTTGTCCTCAACTAATCTACTAAAATTAGTTTAATACTTAGCCTAACCTGTTAGAAAGCCTAAATAGAGAAGCCTGTTTTACAGTAATGATGTACCAAAAACAATTATAATGAGGAAAAAGGTCTTATGGAGACATTAAACTGGTCTTCTCATAGGAATTTTATCTTGGCGCTATGTACAATTTTGATGGGTAATTACATCTCATTGTCTAATTGTATGTACTGAAGTGTAATCAGTCATTTTATCTGTATAGAGATAGAGAGAATGAGTCAATATACATTAACGTATCCTTACTAATATTACTATCGAAGAAGTTAAATTTGGACTTGGGTCTGATCCCGGATAAATGAGCTCTCAAGTTAGTTTATATCAGAAAAAATCCGTGGAAGAATTGTCAGTACATAAAACTGTATAAATTAAATACAAACATATTGGAAACGCTAAAATGAAATTTTTAATATATGGTAATATAAGACCAACCGTTGTTAGAAATGTATACAACATCTCCGTTGTAGGAAAAGGTAAGACCATTAATCGTGATCAGGGCTTTTCAAAACATCCCGCAAGACAAATACCTTGAATCTGCATTCAATAAACATCCTATGAGCAGGAAACGATTTAGAAAGGGGTTGTTTTCCCCACTTTTTTTACGCTATCTTAGTCTTCTTCCCCATCACCGAAACATTAATTCTGATAAAAAAAGAAAGTTCATTGTTTGAAGTTGGCAATAAATATTCATTGAGAAACAATTGCAAGACTTTTCACTTAGTCAAATCACTTAACGTTTTATCGTTTTCCACACAATTCATGAATAATTATTCGTATTTAAATATTGAGTTGTGTCTTTTAACTTAGAAAATAACCTTTCGTAATGTTTTTGCAAGTTCTTTTTTGTCAATAAATAAATAATTTTTGTTGGATAAGAGCAGTTTTAAATATGATAACTGATAATTGTATTTAACACACCTTAAAATTGTTGAGATTTATCTTCTTTAGAATCGACAACTTTTAAATTGTTCAATCAAATTGTGTTCTTGTGTCTCAAAAAATACATGTTAGCTAGGTTTAGATGTTAGAAACCGAAAAGGAAACTTTCAACAGATTTTCTTCTATTCTTATGGACATTCTACATAATCATTTTCCTATTTTAAAACAAACCGATTTTAAAATCGTTAGTTATAATTAAACTTTATATAACAAAAATGATTATATAAAAATTAAACTAATAATTAGCAATTATCAAAAATATATAACATTGTAAGCTTACGTACATTTTGCTATAAAGGAGTAGACTATTTTGCATATATCGTAATGTATCATAAAATTTGCAAATACAAATTATACATTTTCAACCGTGTAATTCGGTCCCATTTCTCTAAATGGGACAAGGTCATCCAAATCTATTAAAAAGACATACGGACACGCACAAAAACTTAGAATTGTCTCGCCCAGCAAAGTGGAGTGATGTTCTGCAGTGAACTTCGAACGCTATAGTCCAGCACATAAGAGGAGTTTACGATCTAAAGCGAGATGGACGCTTAACAACTACATCCCACAATTTACGTTTAATTATAAACATATCGGGCTATATTACCGAAATTTGTTGGTTATTTCTGGTAGGGCGTTAACCATTGTTTCTGTTTGTGGTATTTCTCTTACACAGTGTTACTGTGCAAAGGCCTAAAATGCTGTTATAAATAGTCTTAACGTGTGTCTAGTGAATTTGATAAGTTAATATACAAGTCCCCTCATTCTTAATGTATCTAAATTAATTATCAGAGCTGCTTCCCTGGTGTGCTGGTTGATTTGCGAGAGCTATTGATGAAAGTGGTGCCTAAAATCGGGTTACAAACAAATTTACAAATTTTCCTCATAATAATCCTTCCTCCCGATACAAACTTTTATAAAATAATAAAATAAATGTACTAAAAATAGTTTCTGTGTAGTTTTTGTCGTCTTCTTTATCTTTTCCATAGATTACGACTCGATGTCTTCGTCTACAATATATTATTTGCATTGGTAAATTTATTAGTTGTGTATATTTTAAACATATTCAGTATTAAAACATACAATGTATACATAACATAAACTCTGAAATATCTCAAGTGTTTTGAATTACATTTTAGGTCAATTAGATTTTTTTATACGAAACAGCTTTACAACGTGTCTGAATAATGTCGTTTAACATCTTGTCTTTAACTTTATTACAATAAGACTTTATTTTTATCTTGAACATAATTTATTTTATTCACAAAAGTTGTGTACCTCTAATCTATCACGTACCCGTATCGGAGTTTTACACAAAGATTGAAATGATGATAACAATTTTACTAAATAAGTCATTATTATTGAAAGGAAGTAACTAATGGTTCTTATTTTGGTCTGTCGTTGCCATGTAAGAGACTAGTAATTTTTTTATTCTGTTCGTGTAAAGTTGTATTTCTTTTCAGTAACTACTCGTATATATTATTTCATTTAGTAAAATATCCATGTAAATGTAATATTATTTTAATAATATAATTATAACTCGATGATGGCAGAGAGGTTTTATGCCTTCCATCGACTATATATACTATATATCTAATCTTTAAAAAAGTAAAAAAGGAATGTTCCTAGTTTGTAAAAGGACTGAAACGTAGAGTATTTATAGACAGTACTTAATTTATACCCCATTCGAAATAGTAACAACCGCTCTAAGATTTCTACATTACAATGATTTTCGTAAACAAATATTTTTTCGCAGATCGTAAATAAAATGTTAAGTTGCACAACAGTTTTTAAATCAATACATAAATTATATCATTTGTAATAATGATCTTATAACTTAACATTTATTTTAAATTAATAGTTATATTAATACCTTGATTTAACTATTAAACTATTTTAATGCTAATGCAATTCATGCATTGTGCATACGATACTGTTATATTTCAGTTGTGTTAAAACACATAACAACAAAAAGTAAGTAGTTTTGTTACATAACTACAAAGTACGTGGCAATATCAAAATATTCCAGTTTTACACTTCAATCGTGTTTTTAGTTGTGTGTTTTAAAACAATCTTGTTATATGTTTAAACATACAATTATTAATAAGTAGGTTATAATATCAAAATATTTCTGTTCCCACTTTCATCCAGTTGTAGTTAAGTTTTTAAAACATCTATCTAAGTCAATTCATATTTACAAACAAGTTTTAATATCAAACTATTTCGGTTCCCAATTTCATCGTGTTATAGTTAAGTTTTTTAAAACAATTAACTAAGTCATTTCATAATTTTATTACAAACAGGTTATAATATCAAAATATTTCTGTTCCCACTGTATTTAAGTTTTTAGAACAATTAACTAAGTCATTTCATAATTAAAATCAGGTTATAATATCAAAATATTTCGGTTCACACTGTAGTTAAGTATTTAAACCTATTAACTAAGTCATTTCATAATTACAAACAAGTTATAATATCAAAATATTTCGGTTACCACTGTATTTAAGAATTTAAAACAATTAACTAAGTCATTTCATAATTACAAACAGGTTATAATATCAAAATATTTCGGTTCACACTGTAGTTAAGTTTTTAAAACTATTAACTAAGTCATTTCATAATTTTACAAACAAGTTATAATATCAAAATATTTCGGTTACCACTGTAGTTAAGTATTTAAAACTATTAACTAAGTCATTTCATAATTACAAACAGGTTATAATATCAAATTATTTCGGTTCCCACTGTAGTTAAGTTTTTTAAACAATTAACTAAGTCAATTAATAATTTCAAACAGGTTATAATATCAAAATATTTCGGTTCACACTGTATTTAAGTTTTTAAAACTATTAACTAAGTCATTTCATAATTACAAACAGGTTATAATATCAAATTATTTCGGTTCCCACTGTAGTTAAGTTTTTTAAACAATTAACTAAGTCAATTAATAAAATCAAACAGGTTGTAATATCAAAATATTTCGGTTCCCACTGTAGTTAAATTTTTAAAACAATTAACTAATTCAATTCATAATTATAAACAGGTTGTAATATCAAAATATTTCGGATCTTCTGTTTCACTTTATTTCTGTGTCAGTTACGATTTTTAAAAGAATTGTCCACCTTGAATTCCATT
Organism: Aphrophora alni; assembly: GCA_963513935.1. NCBI lineage: Eukaryota > Metazoa > Arthropoda > Insecta > Hemiptera > Aphrophoridae > Aphrophora > Aphrophora alni. The sequence goes on from OY740767.1 coordinate 129,669,346, forward strand.
TTTATTAAAAAATTTCTCCTTCTAAGATTTTCGTAAATACTGTTATTGTCATAACTTGTCTCAAGTAGAAGGGATAAAGTTTATGGTTTAACAAAGCAGTGCAAATTCATTTAGATAAAATCTTGACTCAAATTTAAATAACATTATATTTTTGGAGCTACTATGAAGTTTGAAATGTTTATAGAAAACAACTGTTAAACTATTATTTTTACGATTATTCTCTTTAAAATTAAGAATTAGGCTTAAGGGATTTGGAGACAGACTGATCATAAAAAATAGGTTTGTTTGACACAAACGTTAACATATTAAAAGTGTACTTTTCAAATTTATTACAATAAGATTGGTTAAAATTTGTTGAACGGTTATGATCCTTGAATAAAACCAATATGCCAACACATTTGCCATAAACAGTGTTAATCGGTAAAAAGTACATTGGTAAAATGTTGAAACTAATCGTTTTTAAGGGAAGGGATATCACCTATTATTTTTGCCATAACATGCATGTTTAGGAGTTTGTGACCACTTTATAGAGATTCCTAAAATCTTACATGCGCCTAATTTCTAAGAGTGATATTAGCAAAGCGCTTGTAGATGAACATTTTAATATTTATTTTAATTTAGTGAAATACGCCTTATTTTTGTTTACTTCTATTTCTAATAACTTTCTGTCTGTCACAATTCAATCGAACATAAGAAGCATTGTCAAACCAAGACAACAATACTTTCTCGAGGAAAATACTAAATTAGCTCTTTATTTTGGTTCAGTTGTTACCATTTGAATGATTACGCAGCAAATCAAGCATTTTTCCTGAACAATGAAAAGCGACCAATGAAAGACTTTTATTTCTACTTCAAACATCTTCTTATTTTTCTTTCATTAAATATTCTTCCACTGAATGTAATAAAGCTATAAAACATGTTTCTACTAATGAAATATGTTTCGATCAAGATTGTAATGTTTTTACAACGTACAATATTTTGCACAGTTTTTGCTGATTATATAGTTTCCTAGTTTTATTATTTTATTTCATTAGTAATGAGACAACGTGATGTTGGTGATGTTAGTACGAACCAAACAAACTATTCTTCTAATATAAAAGGTACGGAATTTTTGAATGATTTCGCTAATGTTTACATAAAGCTCGTGCAAGTGCAAAAGCGTTTTCACACAGTATATGAAATGTTGAAAATTGAGGAATATGAACATCAGGTTGGTTGTTCTAAGTAATCTTTATGTTCTAACTACTTTATGTGAATATAAATTCATGTTTTATACGTATAATTAGAGAATTAAACTTTTTATCAAGTGTAGGGTGGAATAACTTTAAAGTTTAAAACTCAATTAAAATAAATGAAAAGTTACACTTTACATTATTATATTTTAAAAATATATTGTTCTGATAATTATGACTTAATTCATAAAAACTATGCTATAAAGCTGTAGTTACTTGTTATGAATAAATGCGAATACTTTCGTTAATGTTTTGTAATTGTAAATGTTTCGATTGAGTTTTGGTTTTGGGTTTTGTTTTGGTATGAGAAGGTATACCCAGTGGCGTTGAGTGCCTAGGGTATTTAATATAAACGATGAAGTTGTATATTGTTATACCTATAACTGTGAACACCTAGATGTCAGACCAGGTATTGTGATCTGTTCTTAGCTCTTAAACAGCTTTTAAATTTTCGTCTATAATTTGGGTGGGTCTCGACTAAAGCTTGGAGTTAACCAAAGTATTTTGATGAATATAGAGATTTGGTATTTTTTTTAACAGGGAGATATTTTAATAACTGATATATTATGTAACCACACGTATTTATCATGCATATATATGGAATGCCATAAATAAAAGTGGTTGTTTTTTCTACAGTTAAAACCTAGTAATAAAGAAACGTCTAACTAGGTTATTAGGTTATTTGATAGGTTATCCCGATTAATAAATTGAATCAATGATATTATGAACAACATAAAAATTGGATAAATTTTATTTTCGATTATATTTGTCGTTTATTCCGTCGATACTCCTGCAAATATAATTCACACTTACTACTGATACTGCACTAAAAGTATTTATGATAACCTATTATTTACAGAAATTTAAAATACATTATCTCTATATTGTCACTACTCTTGTGACTTTAGTTTTCGGTTTTAACAGTGCAATTTGCAGTGATGTATGGAAGAGAGGAAAAAGAATAATCCCTTAAATTCAATCAAACACGAAGCCTGTTGCAGCAGTGGGAATTTAGTTTAACATATTAATCCGATGAATACATTTGAAATTCAATCAATGATTAAAGGTCAGGATGGTATTATGTTATTCCAACAGTCATCTAGGTCAGTGTAGATGTAACCCGTTTGTGAAATTGAGATTACGTTTTAAACGATGCTTTTTACATTACTTATTTGAGTGCAATTTTACTAAAAGGGATTGAATGATTAAAATTACAAAAATCTGAAAGTTGTTACTAATAAAATAAATACGTCTTTCGAAGGATAAAATGTTTTATTTATTGTAGAAACCAACCTTCACAAATTTCTCAAGAGGATTAAAAAAATCAATGTTCACTTCAATTATAATATATTTTAAAATATTTATTTTTTATTAATTAATATATGTATGTTATATATATATATATATATATATATATATATATATATATTCACAACTGTCAAGAGATTTTATTTAAATATAGAAATATGCATTTAGTTTGTTTTTTTTTGGTCTTTGTTTGCGTTAGAGTTTTAAAAGAAAATTTCACATTCCAAGAAAAAACAAATTTTTTTAATTTAGATAAATTTTCATAATAAACATAAAAATTTATATATATATATATATATGCATTACCACATTACCATTTCTATCTTAATACATTTATTAACGAAGTAAATAAACAAGAGTGTACTTTCTAAAACGTGTGACGAAGTTGTATTTCAGTAGATATGGAAGAAATAATAAAGATTTCTCATTAAAAAAAATTTAAAAAATAAGAAATAAATGGTGAACAAACATTACACCAACTTTGCCACACAGACGTCTATAAAATCAAACATGGCGATTGCCCCTATATTACAATATAAAAAATGTCACTAATACTACTTATATTACTTATATACTTATTTAAAAAACATGTTGTTGAATTCGAACTCCTAAATATTATAGTACCTTGTGATAGTCAATAGTAGTTCGTCTTTTATGTAGATTAGGTGACTACATGTTTCGCTGGCGCGGGCAGCATCATCAGACACATATGTACATTATTGTCCACAAATCACTACATATAATATTAATAACAAACATTTCACTGTATGTACACGACACTTGTAAATAAATACTAGTGTTATATATATATATATATATATATATATATATATATATATATATATTAACAACTGAATGATCTAATCTCGTTTTCATTAGGATTCAATACTTAGTCTCAGCTGCAGCAGCGAAGTTGACGTGATTTCGTAGTTTTCGATCATCCTTCTGTGTCGTAATTTTTCCTTCTTCATTTACTGATTCAATTATGGGGTATCTTTATGGGCATTACCTTTGTTAACATACCAACAAAGGTATGAGTTCAGTAATAAAACTGTAACACATAAAAGTAATATATTTTTTAAAATGTTATTATTTTTATCCGTCTTCCCTTTTAACTTGACGTCATGAATAATTTTCAAGTAATAAGTCTCATATTGTTTGTCGCTCATTTTTACTTTACGTTCGATTTCGACTAATTCTGCTTTATATGCCACTTAGTCCAAGATTTGGTTTGCCAAGGATTTACGAAGATGTGGTCTTCAATCTCCAAAAAAAGAGCAAACTTTAACAGTAATTGAAATAGTACTATGCTTACTTTTCCCTTATGATTTCGTTTTTTAGATGATACATGGATATATTTATATTTACGATCGGCGATAGAATAATTGCAATTAAAATAGTGAAAGATAATTGTGGTAAAATATTTTTTTACTTCTTATATAAAACATAATTACAAAATAATACATCTAACATAGTATTTATGATAATTGAATATGTTTTGTACATTTTTTATTACAAATAAATATGTAAGAATTAACACTTGTTTGTTATTTGAAAAATATAATTTTAAAATATAAAATTAAAATCTAGTGATGTTGTCGTCATTTTAAAATTAATGTTTACGTTTCACTTTCTTAGTTTTATTTCTTCTGGTATTTCTGCTAGTACTCTTGCATTGCACAGCTTGGTACTTGGTATCCATAGACTGGTTAAAATGAAAAAGTGTTTATCCATGTTAAGTTACGATCATCATCCTTCAGCAGTCAATATATTATTCTATATATTACGGAGAGGTAGATTGTTTTACATGGTCCTTCCTGTTTAAATAGTTGTCAAAATTATTAACAAGTAATTTGTGCCCATCTATTTTGTTATTAAGTTCAATTTGGTCAAAACATTAAACTTTAAACGTTGTCCAAGCTAGACTTGTCCAGAGTTTTATGAAAGCTTTGCATTGTTTCTTCAACGATGTCCAATAACCATCATGACAGCAATCTTCAGTAACGATTCAAATAGTTTCATGACTTTCGTGTAAATTCCTTTCTAATTTAATGTTTTATTTAAGGACTATATAAGGACATATTTTTTAATTTATATTTAAGGACAATATAATAATATATATTAAGGTTATATTTAAATATAAATTGAGAAATGTATATTTAAGGAGGATAAAAATACATAGTTTTAAGGTTATATTTAAGGAGGATATAAGGACCTATATTTAAGGACAATATAAGGACATATATAAGGTTATATTTAAATACAAACATATTTTAAAATTTATATTTAACACGGATGTAAGGACATTGTTTTAAGATAATATTTAAGGATGATATAAAGACATATTTCTAAGGTTATATTTAAGTACGACATGAGGACATATTTTAAGACTATATTTAAATACATATTTTAAAATTTATATTTAATTAGGATATAAGGAAATATTGTTATAGTTAAACTTAAGGAGGATGTAAGTACATATATTTAAGCTATCTATAATAGATAACAGAAGTAATTTAATCAAAATAATGAGAGCAAATTTTATTGAGATTAAATTTTCTGCCTGTATCTATTACAAAAATATGCATACTTCTGTCTACACATAGTTTGTACTATTTAGCTAAACAAAAAAATTAACCCCCGTTTTCCTCTGAATAACAAAATGACCACTTTTTACTTACAATAACTTATACGAGATATATGTTTTAATTGTTTTAATAATATTGGAATGTATTATTAACGACAAGCTTTACAAACAAACCAACAGGAAATTATATGCATTGTCACAGAAAAGGAAATAACATTATAAACCCAGATGGTGTTGTTAGGCCATGTCTCTACAATGAGTGTTGTTTTATGTACATAAATATAGTTTATCACGAAGTTGAATAAATACAGTAGTAGTTAGTTGCAACACGATAAGTTAAATGAAACTACTATAACTTGGAACTAAAGTTAATATTTACTGTCAACTTTTAAAATGGAAAACCATATACTGTAAATGAACAAATATTCTGTATTTATCTTCTGTCTTTATTATTTTAAACACATTTATTAATTTTGTGTGAACAATAAACACCTTATGGAAAAGTGTCACAGCAATAATGTGTGCACGGAATATTTTGTGGAATGTTGTTTCTTACGAGATTGGGATATTAAAAAGTAATTAATAAATATGAATTGATAATTTTCCTAACCGCGAAAACAGGTACAAACACAAAATACACAATAATTGGAACAATTACTATATAGTTAATTCTCTTAAATATTCTGATGTTTGTTTCGATAAAATAGTTATTGTCTACTTATCAAAGTGTTCTACCACTAAACTAGAACACTTAAATTTAATGTAACTTAAAGGACCCTACCACCCATCCCACACAACAGTTTAAGCAACCAATCAGGTTGAGCGAACATCAGCTGACAGTCATTGGCCTTGAATTGCAATTTATTTTAGTTTTTCTACGTTCAGTTGTGGTTAGGGGAGTTATCACTTAATATTTTACATTTCATCACAGTCTTCATTAGAGATTGTATTTATAATAAAAAATAAATAAAACTAATTACTGTTTTGTAAGCTGTAAAGTTTTATTAGTAATTGAAATTATAAATAACATGCTTTTAAATAAATTCTTGTTAACTTAGCACTAGGCTGATTTATTGCGTCCTTATAAGACGCCAAATATGGATAGACACTTCCAAAATCAATTTAACCATATACCAAGTAGAAAAACATTTTGGTTACAGACTACTATTGGAAGTACGTGTACAATATATTTCTAGATATCGACTAAAGATAGAGTCGCCTAAAATCGTTATATTTAAACTGTAAGTAATAAACTTAGAAAATCTGAAATTTGGTCATGTTTAATAGTTTTGGAATTGAACTAAACTTTAAAAAACTTATTGATTATCAATAAATATTAACTGAAATTGGTATCTTATGTAGAAATGAATTTCAAAACAAAAACAATTACAAATTGTATGGTTTAGTCTTATAGGGTTTTTTTGTTTACATAGTTTAAACTTTACCAGTTTAATTTCATGAAAAAGCATTTCAGCTGATCATGGGTTTAGGGTGTGTCGACATGAAGTAATTATGTTAACTTCCTAGTATCATTTACGTATTATAAAGCATGGTTTACATACTGCAGGAAAGGTAGTGTTCATACATACAATGAACAACGGGTATGGCTAATAGTGTAACAAATATATAGTTTTGTGTTAGTATTAAAGCAACATAAAGGTTTAATACTATAATATACAGTAATAATACTAATGGCAATTAGCTTGGTTTTGGCAAACTGTTCTTAGAATCGAGCGGTACGCTCTGCGATTGATCTGTACTTAGCTCCCTCCATTAAATTGTATTAATCTATTTAAATGCATAATATAATTATCTAACTGTTTATGACTTAAAATAAATTAACGTGATAAAAATTAAGCACTTCATTAGTAATTAAATACCCTTAATTAAAGTATCATAATTTATTAAATACCCTTAGGCTCATGTCTTTTACACAAATTATAGACTAACTAATTAAATATATTTTATTGTAATCGTTTGAAGGACCAACTTTTAAAACATTGCGCAAATTTGAAATATAAAGTTTACTTCCAGAAATTTGTCATTTTTTTTATATTTACGTAGAACTAAAAGGATTGGAACAAACTAAAATGACACGATGACCGTGAGGCTTGTACCTACAAAACCACATCGATTGTAACCCTTAAAAAAAATTGTCATAATCAACTTTTTTAGTTTAATTATCACAAATTTATTTACAGCTAATTTACTATTACAAATTATGAAAAAACAAAAACTATAACATAGTTGTTTATGAAATTATAATTGCAGTGAAGAAACGATTTCCTTATTTTTAATCAACTACATTAATTCCATACGAAAAATAAATTAAATTATGATGTAAATTTGGTACAATATATAAAAAAAATATTAAAATAAATTTTGTAGATTTCAAAATGATTTGGTGCCTTACAATAAAAAAAAATTGTGAGGAAAACATCTCCTAAAAATTGTTAAATAATTTGAATTACTAGCAGTTAGACGTTTTAACATTATGTTTTGTTTATCCAGCTTTTAATTTGAGATTCAAAATTATAAACACTTGAAGTTTTAATTTTACTAATTATATATGTCTTTTTCATTGCAGTAGCATTATTTGTATTTGTTCGAACAATATATATATATATATATATATATATATATATATATATATATATATATATATATATATATATTAATGTGAAGAAATAATGGCAGTTAAAGTTAATTTCCCTTACTTAAATTTGTAAATATTTTGTATAATTAGTTGTATTTAAACACCAATTAATGTTACTCTTCAATTATTCTCTATTTTATTTCTAGATAAGCAAGTTTACATTCTCTACTTGAGATAATTAAATTGCAGCTATAAGCTGTACGTATATTTATATTCTGTTTCCTGTAAAACATTAAATTTAAATTGCCGTAGCCTTATTAATAACGTCATATTTAATGGGCATAAAGAAGAAATTAGTCCCGCTATTATGTTTATGTAAAAAAACCATACAAACTTAGTATAACATAAATTATGTTACCTAAACTTTTAGATAAGTTCAACAACTTAATCAAACATTGACGTGGTTCCCAAAATCTCATTATAACAAGACAGGTCATACTGGTTCTCGAGATAAATATATCGCGGCGTTAGGCATTCATTTCTTCAGAAAATACATCAAACTGTCCATTGTATTTACTAAAGTATAAATTTGTTTTGTTAGTGTGCGTCTGTGTAGCGGGATATGTGTGAATAAATCGTTGTATTTTAATTTAAACTTATTTACCTCTTTAAGTTGATTCAAAGATCTTAATTGGCAACAGGTACTTTTATCCCATTTAATGGAGCTTCCAACCAAAGATATATATATATATATATATATATATATATATATATATATATATATATATATATATACATATAAAAGATCAGAGTTATATGGAAAATTCATAATATCTACAACTGTATAAATGCGAATTATATTCATGTATACAAACACTGCTTTCTTAATAAATATCTCAGAATCTAAGACCAGCCGTCGTTAGAAGTATTGTAAATTCTGAATCCTTTTTTTTTTTTTTTTTTTTTTTTTCAAAGCATTTAGTGTTATTTGTGTTTAATAACACCGATAAATAATAAATTTATAATGGGACAAGGTAAAATCATTAATCTTGATTAGGGATTTTCAAAATAGCTCCCAAGGCAAATGCCTTGAATTTACACTCAGTAAACATTCTTTCCCTAACAAGAAAGGGGGTTGTTTTTACTGCGTATTTTACTCCATCTCATACCTCTTCCCCATCACTGAAACATTAATTCTGATCTAAGAAGAAAAACTAAGTACGCGGTTTGAAGTTGACAATAAATATTCATTGAGAGAAAATTCGGAGACTTTTCACTTAGTCAAATCACTTTGTTTTATCGTTTTCGAAACAATTCATGAATAATTAATCGTATTTCAATATTGGGACTTGTCATTTAAGAACCTCATTAATATACATTCAAAGTGTTCTCGACGATATTTGACTTTTTTTCAATACATAAAATAAAACTCGAACAAAAGATCTCACAAAAGTTGCGTTTACCTAATCAAACGCGTTTCAACGACAAGGTCGTCATCCTCAGTGATATATGAGCTACAATAACTGATGGGATTTTGTCGTTGAAACGCGTTTGATTAATTTAACGTAATTTTTGTGAGTTGTTTTCGAGTTTTATTTTATCTAATATATAATCTCACAAGTCAAGCTGAATATATTTTTAATAGTTTAATTAATTGTGGGCAAGGGCAATTTTACTATATGGTAAAAGTAAAAAACTGTATTTCCCATAACCTAATTTTATTATTGAGGTTTATTTTGTATAGCATCAACAGATCAACAACTCTCAGTTTGTAACCATAATGACGATACGAGGCTACTTCCAATGATATTTATGCTGATAATTTAATTTATAAATAGCATACCGGTACGTAAAACGTATGATAATTAAAGGTACCGGTAATGTAAAATAATAGTCAAACGCATTATGAAATTGACTTTTCCAATTCAAATAAATATTTTTTTTCGTTTATAAATATAACGAAAGATAAATAAATGTTATAGTTTTAATAGTTTCATATCATCTCTCTCTCTCTCTCTCTCTCTCTCTCTCTCTCTCTCTCTCTCTCTCTCTCTCTCTCTCTCTCTCTCTCTCTCTCTCTCTCTCGCTCTCGATATCCTCTTGATTGGTAGCAAAATATATTTCAACTTTTGAACTTGTTCTACCTATTTTGAAAATGATTTTCAGTTTGAATTTTCATATACCAACTTAGTTACTGAAAACCATTAATTATACGAAGGAAATATTTTTTTAAAAAATGTAGGTTTCTTAATTTAAGCACTAAAAATGTGACCATATCTGGGGAAATAATGCACCGATTTAACAATAAAATTCAGTTGCAATAGCTCACTCACACTCAAAATACAACAAAATAATAAACTTAACGATGTTGCAACATTTTACAACTTCGCAGTAAAAACATATGAATTTCTTTATTTTATCACTTTCAGTATTAGAACAATCATTTATAATATGTCATGCCTTTAAATAGATGTGCTCCATCTAGCATTAAAGTGAATTTTTCATATTTGTTAAAGTAATTTTTATACTATAAATACCTTGATTATGTTGTCTTCAGTCCGTTATGTAGATGAAGTTAGATCTCTCTTTCGCTGAGCACAGTCTTCTTTGTCAGGCTAATCATTAACACATAAATACATAACACATGTCATAGACTAAAGACAACCTAATCAAGAGTTTTATAGTATTTTAGTGAAACAGTCCAAAGCAACAAAAAGTAATACAAAATTAAGTAAGTTTCACTATTATGAAACAACTCAATGCACAAAATGGCGACCTATTAGGGAATTCACTTATAAACCCATTCTTAATAAATCATCCTATTGGTAGAAGAAGTCAAGCAAAATTAGTTCAAGTTTATTGAAGCAGGTGTCAATCTGTTTATTATTTTGACTTTTATATACTTAAATTATTAACATGATTGATCGTTTTATCATTTTGTAGTTGTAAAATATTTTTCTGAAAAAAAAACTAAATTTGTTATATAATATAAATTATAAAATAACCAAAGAAAAACGTCTTACCATTTTCGTTATAAAATGTGATTAGGTTTGTGTTAAACCGAGATGTTAGATTTCAAATTGGATTAAAACTGTTTTAAAAACATAGTTCAATAATTTACGCAATCAAACAATTACATGAAATAATTTTTTGAGAGTAATAAGCTAAATTCAAATATGTTCAAATTTGGTTGTATATAATTTGATTTAAATTTGCAGCATTAACAGTTTATAAACAGTGTTAAACTATAGTTCAAACAATCACAGGAAATTTTTATTCCAGAAAACTAAAATACAAAATTTTATTTTATTTTAAGAAATAAAAAAAAACAATTTATGAAATATGTACCTCTACGTTCTTTCGAAAAACAAAGAATTTCCAAACCACTAAAACAGGAAACAAAAACTAAGACGGTTTTTATAATCCATATATGTTTATTATACTACCTTGATGAACATTTCAATATAATATTTTAATGTAAACAATTTATTTTGGTATAATATGCAATTAAAATATTGGAAACATAGTATAATTTTAAAAGATAATTGATTCTGTATTTATGAGCTTGCTTTTTTCATATACTATTAAATATTTTAAATTTTAAACCATTTTACAACGTTAAGTAAAATAGCCAATGTATATTTCTTTGATAGGCCTGTTTTTTTCCTTTTATAAATTACAGTATGTGAACTCTAAGTTAACAATATGTAATTATAGGAGTAGGTTAACGCTATTAGACTATGTCAACAAATCCTGAACTACTGATAACCTATATTGCGTGTTCGTGCGAAGTTGAAAGATAACTTTACTCAACACAGGAAATAGCCTGACCCCCCCCCCCCCAAATACTAGTTACGTTTAAATAAATATTTAGAAAAAACATTTTTAATTGCATTTGTCGACATTTTTAAATACGTTTACAGATATAATGTGTCACAATTATTTTTCATTACTACTTGTTTTGGGACAATGTTGTATCTAATAAAATACATAATTAATTTAGAAAGCTACCCCTTTCTTAAGTATAATCTTATCCTCAATATTAGATATTTTTAGGTGATTTTATATAGTATTAAAATAAATTAGACTTTTATTTATATTCATTTATGACCATTGATATTTTACTGTTTAATGTGGCTATGCAATTTCAATATGTCATAAAAACAAGTAAAAAGTATGTAAATATTGTATATTGTATGTTTACATTAATTTTTGGCATTCCAATTTTCCAAATTCTGCCATACTCACGTTTTACTTTTGTAGGAGCTTATAGAACGATTACTAGCTTGACACATACGTAGAAAATACGTCTTCCTACAAAGTATATGTTTTAAATATCACGTCATATTTACTTTGCAATAATATACTTCGCTTAGTTTGGATGTTACTGTACTGATTCTAAATCAAAATATTATAAATAGCTCGTGTGGTTACATTTCGTAAGGAAAGCATTTGAAATCAACTTATTTAATTATATCAGATATTACATTTGATTACTATCTTCTAATATTCTTTCTCGTATCAAAATCACTTCTTATTGGTATAATCAATATTAATTATACGGAAATACGTGTAGCTTTAAAATTATAACGAGCATGAATTTATTAACTTGAATAGACTACTAAATTTAGTAAATATCGTTTTAGATGAATCCTCCCTCTCCTCCTTTTCAGTTTATGTTAAATTATTCCAGCTCAAGTTTAAAGATCAAGTTGTTTTAAGTTCTAAACGTTACAAATCACTATTAATCGTTACGGAATTACAAATTGACTGCGTTTGAAACTTTCCAGTTTAAAGTTAACGAGTGTAGAAGTTCTCTGTCGTTTAATTAAAGTCTAGATATATATTTTCAAACAAACTTAAAATGCTGTAGAACCCAAATGTTCTGAATAAATATACTTGGTTTAAATGGTTTCTTGAAGTAAGATTCTACATTTGAAGTTTCGTTTTTTTTAAAATAACACGTAACAAATAACTGTTTTTATTAAATATAATTGTCATTATTATATTTTACCACGATTTTACGACATAGACTATTACAAAATTGAATTATTAATTTGAATGTAACAACAGTAGATATAAAATGTTCACCTTTAAATATAAATGTTGTCTTTTTTCAGAACATAATATATAAATATTTTCGTGCATTATAAGAAAATAACAAGAACTAAATAATTAATAGAATTATTATAGTATCCCTACAAATAGAGGAAACTTACACATTGTTTGAATTTAGTGTGTTCATTTAACATTGTATCAAGGCTATATTTCTTAATCAATCAAACTTATGTTCATAATTAGAAGTACAAGTTCAATATTGTAAACCTACCAAAATAATTTTAGATAAGAATAAAGTGTCTTTGAATTAAGAAGGGTAGAATTAAAATCATTCTATACATTAATCACTGTTAAGTTTTGTTCAAAATGAGTGACATCTCCGACTCTATCCGTTTCAAAGAATACTTAAATCTGACAAATGTTTCTGGAAATTTAAACCCATGATGAGCAAATCTCTCATTTCAAAAAAATTACCATATCACTTTAATGTCTGCCAGAGTAACAGTTAATGAATGTTTGATTACGATATAATGTAGTTTGAGTTGTACAAATGTTTGCGGCTAGCGATCACTCTAAGGCTGATGGAAATTTAAATTATATGTGCACTTATCCACCGCAATCTGTTTACCATTAATGCAAATCATTTACATATTTAGATGTTTAAATTTGTATTAATATACTTTTAAGGTACTTAAAATATCTTCATTTATACAAAGTCAAAGTAAAAAGGTATTTTGTTTTGTAAACAAATGTATTTCTTATTTATTTACCTTCTTAGAGGTCTATAGTACATCTATATTTATCAGTGACAGCTATTTCGCCACTCATCGGTGACATTTTCAAGCTTGACACTACTTACATTAAAATTTGGTTCGTACTACACATCAAAATTAATAAATAGAAATATATTTGTGTGACATAGTTTAAAATCTTTTCTATGTACATATATTCGTAGATTTGTCTCTTCCACTACTATAGACATATATAGACGTGTAAGAAGGTAAATAAATCATTATTACCAACAGGCCTTACGGCAAAAATTGAATTTATAAAACTTGTTTTTCTTCATTTATTGCCAATACCCAAATTTAATTTCCTATTTTATTCCTGCAAGTAAACGTTTTAGGTGTAGTCGACACTATTACATTATACAATCCTTTGCTGATTATACTGGAAGACAAATATCAATTAGCACTAATCTATGTAGTAATATCCTTAAACGAAGTGTTTCTATTCCTCATTTCTTTTTATTGATTTTTTTGTTCTATACTTCTGGCTAACACTCTGAAGTGTAAAATTGTAGACAGTGTTGGGGTTCCAAAATGTGATGACATAACTACCTTTGAAAATTACTAAACGGCTGCAACCTGAAAACAATCAAATTTCCGAAGCAAGGCTTATGAGGATACTTTTTTAAGCTGTTTTATGTAAATATTCCAGTGGAAAACAATTGATATTAAATAGTAATTTTTACAGTTGGTTTTAAATGTTCTGCTTTTAGTTAAATTTTGATTTGCTATAGTGAAATTATTTAAAACAATAAACCATAAAAACGTCATTTTTAAATTCAAAACTTTTCCTTCCATGAAAATAACATGTTAGTTTGCTAACAACTAATTTAACCTATCAATCATGTTTAACAACATGACATGTGTAAGTTACCAAGTTTGTATTATGAATGATATGTATTATCTATTCTTACTTTATTTTTAGGTATGTCTATAATCCTACATACAATTTAAAATTGCTGGTTTTAACTATCAAATTGTCATCATCAGATTTATTCCATCGGCTTATTAGCTTCGTTACCTTGTACAAAACACAACAGAACACAAAAAATTACACATGCCTAGTGCACTACAGACTTTCATCGTAATCACATGCGCGATGGAAAACAATTTGTCTGTTTAACATGTGCCATATTTTGTGTTTTGTTGCTCTTTATACAAAGTAATGAAGCTTATTAGTCGATGGACAAAATCTGATGATGACAATATGATTGTCGAAACCGGTATTTTAAGTTGGAAATAGGGTTGTAGACGGATATAAAAAGAATTAAGAATAGATAATACAATTATATAATTATCAGTTTTTGTTCACAATAATATTGATGTTGAATAAAAATTAATAGTTCTTTTAATTAAGGAAGTACTTTAAAAATATAAAACAACCTATGTAACAAGGAAATAAGTTCCATTATATTTAATTAGGTAACTCGTAATACTATTAAAATTTATATACAAACACTGATCATAATAAAATATCTTCAAATTTAAGTTATTATTTATTAATTAACTTGACAATGAAATGCTTAAGTATTAGTATTATAAAAACAAGACACAAGTGTGCAACAAAATTTAGTGATGTGTTTTAATTTACGAGTAGTTGTAAAGAACTAGAGCCGAATACTCCATCGGAAAAACAACAATTTACCTACCTAGTTGTAATTCAACGTAATTCTTTGAACAATTTGTGTTATAATTTAAAAAAATGATTCACCAATATTTCCAGGAAAGTTTCCAAGTTAGTATTTTTTTATTAATTTCCCATAAGTACTAGAAAAATAAAACCATGCGGAGACTTTAAAGCAACTACTTTCAAAGACAGTCTGCAAACATACAATAATTAAAACACACTGGGCATGTACAAAATTGTGTAGGTGTATATATTCCGTTTTTAAAAACAAGAACAACTAAATTATTGCCTTCCTAATTAATAGTTATCAAGGTACAGCTATGCAACTATTTACATATTTCTTATATCATCAGGAAAACTACTGAGCGTTTTCGACTATTTATCGTATTACAATTAATTGTAAAATTAGGTATATTAAAACCATACATGTTTTGTCATTTAAAGAATGAAAAACTAACTTGATAACTGCAGGATAGTTTAATATCAGGTAAACTGAAGGGTTGATATTCATATCCAGTTTACGTAAAGGTTTTGATGGGGTGAGAAACCACTATAATATACCCTGGGGAACGCCTACATGGAGGGGTTGTATAAATTCAGATCATAGGTGATAGAATTAAAGTATAGTCATTATTTCTATAGGGTATAAAATATTGCAGCCACTCACAAGATAAGGTCCACACGACTAACCGTCAAACTCTCAATAAATCTAACTAACATACACAACATTGGACCGTAGGTTATTGTAAAAATATGAAAACAGACGTATTTCCAGAAGAAACACTTCAGTTGAATCAAGACTTCTTTTCAGTTTTCAAAATTATAACTAATAATTACCAAATGTAAGAACATACACTAATTAAAACACTTTATTGAAATAATTGCTTTGACTAAACACAAACTATAACAGAAACCTATATTCTTTTTGAGGCAGTGTTAGCTTGTGAAATAATGACTAATATCTGAAGAAAACTTAATTCTAGATTGGGATTTCTAAATTAAAAAGAGAAAAATATGTCGTCGTGAAAGAAATATGTTGCAAAGTACATTGAATGATTTAAATTTTATCCAAAGATTTTAAAAAAATGATTACTATACATTAATCAAATTGGGTGAATGTTTCACGTTACTTAATTACTGTTAAAATTTAACCTATAAAATTCCAATACAAGTAAATTATCAAGCGTATATAATTATTATATATTTGAACATATACAAATATATATTGGTCACAATTATTTTGTATAAATAATAGCATAGATAGTTAGACGAATTTAAATAATTAAAAATTATCTTTTTTTTGCTATGAATTTTATTTTTGGCATTATTAATGTATATGTAATATTTTTGTAGAAAATACAAATAATTTGTTTTATTTTATCATTTTATCTATATTACATTTTAATATATATATATATATATATATATATATATATATATAATTTGATCCCAAAATCAATCTATTAGGTAAACAACAGATCATACATACACAGAGGAAAGCTCTTCATACAACATACTGCATTAATCTGTAAAATATAGATCTTTATTATCTAATATTATTTCAGATAAACTGAATAATAGTAATCAGTTATTAAAATATTTTATTTACGACAATTTCAGTGGTTATATTGTATTTCAAAATGGTAATAAATCATTGGAAATTAGTTGAGAATGCCTTGCAACAATAGAACAAACAAAACTTCTAAATGTTAAACAAATAGCAAATATTGTATTAGTAAAACCATACAAATTTGATTACTATACACGATGATGGCAACATTGTAGTTGATTTTATTCTTTTGTTACATAAAGGAGAAATATTCAAGGTAATAATCGGCGTATTCATAAATAATAAAAGAATAAAATAAATACCCCTAGCGCTAATCTAATAGAATTAAGGTCAGAAGTGAACTAACGTTGGTTAATTGACCCTATAGAGAAGTAAAGAGGGACCTAACCCAAGACTGCGTTAAGAAAGGTGTTGGATCCAGCTATGACACCACGGTATTGCCAAACACGTACTCATTATAAGTGAGCCTCTGAGGGAACATTGTGGGATACTTTTTTGTATCAATTTGTGTACACGTTTTTTATTGTAATTATATCCTCTCACAACTCGAGTAATTTATATGTACGAAAAAATTAATGTCATATTTTTATTCATTTTTCAAATTACTTTCACAAATTACTTAATCTCTAAGGATCAATAACATCTTACTAAAACCTCTTCTACTTCTACAGATGTAATTACAGTCTTACCATCCTTCTGAACATAAAATAAACGATAGAACAAACACTTAAGTTGAATCAGTTTAAGAAATGTAATGGGATTGTGGTTTTAGTATAAATTAATTCCAAGATTATAACAATAATGTGGACCAGAATTTTACAAGTAATTTCACTAGTATTGATACAAAATCCGTGATTTTGATAAAGCATTGACTTAAATCATGAAAAAACGGAGTTATGGTAAATATTTAATTTAACTGAAAGTGACCTGAAAGAGATAGACCTTAGGTTGTTCTCAAAAATCGAATATTTTAATATGACATATATATTCATAAATAAACGATATATATTCATATGTTTTAAACTATATACATTTTTTTTAAATTCATATATATATATATATATATATATATTACCGTGATAAATCAGGCATTGTATTTAATATCTAGGCTATTACATAAATTGACTAAAGTTAGCAACCAACGAATGAATTCAAGTGCTTTGTCTAGGCATTCTATAGAAAGCCCGCTGCCTTTCAAACAGTGCTTCAAATAACGGGTTTCCCATGATTTAAGGTTAGGATAATATAGGTTGGGTTCATTTACTACACTCTTTATTTTTTCCACTTCATATTTTTATTTTGTCAGTAAATAATTTTCTGAACAATTCAAATAATTTAATACACTACCTGAAGAACCGTATGCGTTTTACAAAATGCCTAGGCAATATACACAGTGTCTAGGTTAAGTGAGTGAAAGATATGACAAAATTACTTCTTTTCATACTTTGCCAAACGTGCTTCGACAGTCTAGGTATTCTATAGAATGCATCGATTTTTAAACTTATGTTCGATCTCGGGAGATAAGAACCATTAAGATTTAAATCTCAAATAAATTATGTAAAGTGATACATGTTACACTAACACTTTAAAAAGCTATGGATTTACTAAATTTAACTTAATTCGTTTAAAAAAAACTACTTATTTACTATACAAGGTATACTATAAGTTGTTCGACGGCTAAATAATTACTATCGAACTTAAGGTTGTAATAATGCAGTAGTTGCGTGGTAAGCATACATAACAAAAAAAGCTAACACTGTTAAATATTTCTAATTATAAATGTCTTGATTGGGTTCAGTGTTTGGGTTTCCTATGTCTTACTCTGCGGCGACAAGTGCCTACTATATCGCGTAAATTATTATCTATTTAAAGAATGGATTTTAATGTTGGAAATAGAGCTTTTGTAACTACTATTGTGATCCTTTGATCCTGCGCAATGTTCGTAGATCATAATCTTTAAACACAATTAGAAATGTAGTTTAAATTTACGTTCAAAGCTTTTGCGTTTCTTCTCGACGGTCTTCATGTTAAACCGTGACAACACATTCATTAAAGGGGGGGGGGGGATCAACATCTACAATACCTTTTATAGTTAACTTTTCTCAAATGAAATAATAAAATGTTTAAATGTTTTTGTTTTGTTTTTTGTAAATGGTTTAAATATAGAATATTAGGAGCAGTCCTTTTTAACTGATATTTCAAAGGTTTCCACTATATATTTTTGACGAATTATTTTAAAAAAATATATGAGTATTGACAAGTAATTTATATCATTTAGGTCAAAAATCTCAAACATTTATTAAACATATTTTACCGATTTTTAAATCATCTTTATTTTTAAATTAACGCTTGTTTTGGGCTGGAGTGTAAAGTAACACGTAGCATAAGCGAGTATTTTGATCATTTGCTCAAAGTAATTGCTTTTTCCTTTTTTTTCATATTATTTAAGAAAGAAAAATAAATTAGCACCCATTCACGAATTTTGTTGTTCGAAGTCAAAATGCGTTGTATTTATTTTATAATTTTATTTAATTGTATTTGTTCACCATTTGATATTATTCCTAATTCACTTGTATTTTATTTCTAGGTAAGGAAAATTACATCCAAAGGTTCTGAAATTTATTTTGCTCTGAAAAACTGTAAGTATAACTATATTACTTTTCCGTTTTTTAAAATTTTGTTTTGTCCATCGGACACGAATTTATTATTTCAACTTGCTGTGGATATTTACGGACAGATTAAATTACAAATTAATACGATCCCAGACACTATACTTTCAAAGCCTGCAAAACAGATGTCTACAAACTGTGTTAATCTAAAAAAAAAAAGAAAAAAGTACAATTTAATCGACAACCTGTCTACATCATTGAAAAGTAAAGATATAATTTATTATTACCAAAAGTATTTTATCGCTAACTCGCAACTAACGTAAATTTAAAAATCACTCTCGCTTGTAAATTTCTCCGTGTTACAGATAGTTAAAACTATTTAATTCAAGTATTCTATCGTGAGCTGCTGGAGAGGATTAAACACATATTTATAAAATAATGTACCAAGTATTTCTTTATATCTAACGCATCCTAATTTATCTAACAAGCATTATATCTTGGAGTTGAATGTAATTATATCGACATCTTTTATTCAATAATTATTTGTACTAAGTTGTAAAGATTTTTTTTTTGTTTGGGGAAATGGTAGGACAAATGTATATAAATCAATTTATTCTTATTGAACCTTATTTAAGTGGCCCCATAAACAAACATTACCCATGGGCCTGTGGCGGAATATCTCGCCAAGCAGTTCTATATAAATCTGATCTCAGCAAACATACTTCCCTTTGCATACAGCGATGTAGAGAGGGTTGTTTCTCTACATTGTATATTCTATTTCATCCATCTTCTCCATTACCGAAACGTTAATTCTAATCTAAGAAGAAAATGAAAGTTGGTGGTTTGAAGTTGGCAATAAATATTCATTGAGAGAAAATTCCAAAACTTTGTACTTAGTCAAATCACTTTATGTTAATGTTTTATCGTTGGTGTGTCATTCATCATTAAGGAGTAATATTTAAGTAAAATTATTTGTAATTAACAACGTATTATTTTAAGAAATTTCTTCTACAGTTAATGAATTGTTCGCTTAATTCATTGTATTTATCGAGTTTTGTTTTCTGATACATATTAATGTTAATTTAGTACTGTACTATTCATTGTTAATGTTTATTTTTAACTAACGGACAACGTTCAGTATTCTGACGACGGTAACCAATACACAGCTGATACCGCAGTTATGAATGCGGCCAATTTAGTTTACGTAAAATTGGTTAACTAATATTTGAAATTTAAAATAATATCTAGATACAATATTTAGTTATCTAAAAAAAAAAAATAAATAAAAAAACTGGGTGTGCTTAAGACCACACGTTAGAAGTGAAAACTTGTATGAACAGTATGTATAACGCTTATAGATTATTGGGTTAGCGTATTTTTTTTCTTTTTTTTGTGCCGTTAAGGGTATAAAATAATAAATAACGTATTGTTACTTTGCACTAACTGCGTTGTCTATGAACATATATATTTTCAAATTCATGTTATAAATAAATTATGAAAAGGATAAATAAATTTTCTATATTTTTATTTTTTTGTATTACAGTATATATATATATATATATATATATATATATATATATATATATATAATATATATATATATATATATATATATATATATATGTAATATAACATTGTTGAATAAATATCATCATTGTTGTAAATATGTGTCATTTACATTATTTTCATTACTATTTATATTGTATTCTAGAAAAGACACTATCGGCTTATGGTAACTGAAGTAACTAATAAAGACTTTTGATTGAAAATTTTCTAAATATCTTGTAAATACAGCGTCAATCGTTGTTTCATATCTTGTTGTGCTCTGATTTTTATCATTTGACATATCTAAATTTAGTTGTTTTTTTTCGCATATCCGTTGTCTATATATATATATATATTACGGTACGGTGCGTGACGCGATTTCTATTGAAAAAGTCCATCCCAAAAAGTGCCCAACGCGCCAATAGAAGTTTTCACTTCAAAAATCTATTGTGACGTATTTATGTTGTTTGAATTATACTAATTTAATAAAATATTAAAGCAGGACTTTGTTTATCCTTCATAAGCTGTAATAATAAATCTTTGTATGACGGTTTTATTCATCAAAGAATACGTAATTTAGTCTATCGCTTATCATGAAAAAAAGTCACTTTTTTCTTGTTTTTTAAAGAGAGAAATCTCCCTGTCATTATTGCCTAATAAAATAATGAAGATAAGAACATAAAATAAAAACCTCTATTCCTCGGATATCCTAATACCAACAATCCCGGAATAAAACAATACTTTGTCAAGAAAGAATTGTTAAAAATGATGAAAGATAAAGATTTAACCTAATACCACATGATTAAGAGTGTAGATCCAGCTAGGTTCTAGGCCACGTCTTTACTCACTATAACTGTGCCCATGAGGCTATTAGAGATTCCTTTTCAACACTATTGTTTCAAGTTCTGTTTGATTCTATTTCAAACAATGTTTTAAATTCTTTAGATTCATTTTCTGGCAACGTAATGATAAAAGACCAAAACTCAAAACTGTTAGCATAAGAAAGTTAATTAACAGTCATTATAATTTGCCCCAATTCAAAAATGGGTCTACAATGGGATACAAAATATTTGTATTTATAGCTAAGTGTATGTGGATTTTCCCACAGCATTCCATTTATAAATAGACAATTGTAACTCTAAAATATACGATTAGAACTTAAAGCATGTCAGTTTTCATTTTTACGTTTTCAACTCTTTCTCATTTTGTAGATTTATTAAACAGAAGAACAAAACAAAGTTTAACGTTCATCAATTTGTGTCAGTTCCAATATCGGAGAAGTTACTCATATAAGCAAGATTTTCTGAACAATTGTTACCTTCTTATTTTGTTAAATAAAACAAATAAATGTTATATATTATGTTCAGATGTTTGAAATTTACAAAATTATTCCCAATTCTTTTCTGTCTTCTGATACTTTACTTGAATGTAAATGGTCTTAGCTTCCATTTTTATTTTTAATGAATATGAAGAGACCCTTTCACAATATAACGCAAATAATACGTGTTTTAAAATAAAAATAAAATACCAAAATAGTGTTATTTTATCTGGCATTGAAACTTTGGAGTATAATCCTAAATCATCCTTCAAATTAAAATTAAATAACGTTCAAAAGTTAAAACATTAAGTTAAACTTCAGTAAATTTTTAATTATCTAAGATTAAATTAGTTGAAAGTTTCTAGTTTAAGTTAACGAGTTTACAAAAAAATCTCTGTTCTTCAGTCGATATCTAAAAAATATACTCTGCACGTAACTCGAAGTGCTACTCTGTCAAACATACATTGTAGATTAAACTAATTTCATATATTTGGTTTTGTTGAATATAACATGTATTAATATTTTGTATGTTTTTAGGTCTGTTTAATTTTAAATTAAACACGAATTTATTTTGAAGAGTTTATCAAAAGAAATTATTATAGTAAAATACGTGTATATGAAACAAAATTTAAAATAATATTCTTGTGGATTTAATAAATACTTTGCAAGTTCACAGATGTTGTTACATAAATAATCGGCTCATAAAAGAAAGTCCTCTGTGACAAAAGACCAAGCAAGATAACGTCGGTTTAGAAATTAAAAACGCAAGTGGAAATAGAATCCTAAGAAGCCTAAATAACGGCAACGCTCGTAGACCACTAGAATAGAATCCAAAGTTGAATAGGTGGGATGTAAAGCAATATGGAGACGAACCGATCTTTCTAAGGTAACTTCAATATGCATTTTTAGAGGTAGATAAAAATCTTGGCTCATAGCATAATCAGAAGGAAGAATTTAATGTAACCTCTCTATTCTGTAACGGAATGATAGACGTAGATATAAATATATAATCTTGGTCGCATTTTTTAGTTTTATTTATTACGCACACTAATTCAACAGAATCAATCCGACACATCTTCGAAGGCAAATAATCTTTATTTATTTATATTTACGTCAACAATAAATTATTATCCATAACTTCTTGTCTAAATAGTTCCATTTAACTGATCTTGCCGCAACTAACAACAACTGTGTTTAACTTTCTGATAATGATTATTTATGTACATAAATACTCCGTTATTTTGCAGAAATGACTTTAAAGCACTGGAGATATGTACACGCACAAGGACATCTGGCTATGTAACATCATTTGTGTTTCTTTAATGGAAAATTTAGTTTCCTGGTTGCGTATATACAATATATATGCTCCATACTTCGTTTATTCCAATTTTATTAAAACTGTTTTTAAAATGTATATCTTATAAGGTCTCGTTAAAAAGTAGCTTTTATTTTTTTAATTGAATATTAAATTTTTATTTTTATTTTACAAATTTTTTTTTATTTATTTATTTTATTTTTTATTTATTTATTTTATTTTATTTTACAAAGTGTATGTAGTGGTCATAAATATTATTTTGGGTCTATATGTGTCTAACACTTTGTAATATAAACTTATTTTCATCACAATTCTTTCTTGCTGTTTTAATTAAATTAATTCTATCGTCGACTATAAGTAGAATAAAAAATAAACTATACATCGTTCTAATAATTGGGGAACCATGCCAGAATATATATATATATATATATATATATATATATATATATATATATGAATCGTTTTTAATTATCGCTATCACATGTTTATCGAAGTGGCAACTCATACCTTCGAAAATCGTGATCATCAATTGAACCAAATTTTGTATTTCTTTAAATTGACAATATAAGTTATGTTATAATATAAGAAAATATAACATTAAAACAAACAACAAAAAGGAAAAAATATACTTTCTTAATTTTATGTTTGATTTTTAAAGGCTGTTATTTAAATTATTTTCATTTGAAAACATAACAATAGTTGTCTGAAGACTTAAGACTAATAAAAGTTTCTTTTAGACTAATATATGTATATATATATATATATATATATTTATATATATATATATATATTTATATATATATATATATATATATATATATATATATATATATATATATATAATTGAAAGATAACAATATGTCTGTAAGATAATTTAAAATATATAAATCAATCAGATTATATTCATGTTTATTAATTCCCATTTGTGTGAGAGTGAGTAAAGATACATTTATTTTATGAGGAATTAATTTTACATTTTCTTTATTATAATTAATTAACCTGTTTTAGAGTTTTATAATTAATTTTAATTTTAATTTATATTGAAGGGAGTTTATAATGAATAAAAAACACATGAAAAACATAAACGCTGAACATAATTTCACAAACCGGTTACATGTATACTGGTCCAAAATAGCCTTAGAATAATATGATAACACTCTGACATTTAATCGTTGATTAAATATTAAATGAATGCAATGGATATTAAACTAAGCTTCCATTACTGCAAAATACGTTTTTGAAATTAAAAGATTGTTATTCATCTCTGTATGATTAAAACCAAGTAATAAAAGATGGAGAATATGAAAATTTCCACAAAAGACAAATTTGAGTGTACACTGTCATTCGTGTTTTATTAGTGCAGTACAAATAGTAATAGTCTGCCTGAACATGAAAGGTATAAATAATAAAAATCGAAAGTAATTATTTTGTGTGGAAAATTTAAACCAATTTTATTTGTAAAAATCTTTTAAAAAAATGTTTATTTGTATTCAATTTCATGTGTTACAATATATTCAATAATATAATAACATATGTATTAAATACAATTTATATTAACGTAATTTGTTAATTTAATTAACATTATAAGTTAAACTGAAATTAAATACTTCTTTCTTCCATTTAATACATAACAGTTCTCTTTTTAGCTACTGGAGAGAAAATTACCAGTTATAGTATTCTGCAACACACAGAATTAAAAACAAATGACAATCTGACAACCGAAGTAGCAACAGAAACTCATATCCTTGATTAGAACGCGTTTAACAGCTCTGTAAAGTATTGTCATTGTATCCGGTATTAGAGTTTATACATCTCTTCAAAGTAGAATGAAATCACACTTTATATCTCTGAGTGTAGTTAAAACTTTCTTCATGTTTTTCTCAGTTTTTAACAAAAATACTCTGATCGATTATTTTTAAATTGAGTTTTCTACATAATTAGACGATATGTAAAATATTAGGTTAGGTAATAAGTTATATTAACTGTAAATAATTCTTTGTACGGTTTAAAGTACAATATAATTATTACAACGATTTTAATGATATAAATTTCGTTTAATCAAGAAATAAATGTCTTACATGCAGTTATTTTTGGTTTCTGTACTAAATTTTGTATTTTTTTCAATATATAATAGAGACAAACATGGGATTGTAGGGGAAGCTCTCGGATATTAAAATTTATTCAAAGAAGCTGAGGTAAATATTGCATTGAGATCGTCATCTGCACGCTGATAGTTTAACTTAAATGTGATATGTATAATAAATGATGCTGTTGAATTTAACCACGGTGCTTTTAATTTTGTGGATTTAAGATTGCATTGATGACAAATAAGCCGTTATAATTTAGTTTTTGAAGCTCATATATAACTGAGGATGGCGACTTTGTCGTTGAAACGTGTTTGATTAAGTAAACGTAGTGAGATCTTATGTTCAAGTTTTATTTTCTCTAGAGTAAAATATGTTTCAAATTGTTCTATTAAAAGAGTATAATGATTCATTTTTAACATACAGTACGTTCTACAAATGAATAAAAACACAATTATTTACAAAAACCACTTTATTTGAGCAATACAAATATAAGACGACATATCAATGACCAAGTCCTTAGTTGCTACATATACACAAAGCCTACTGACAATGAGTAGTGTCAGCAGAGTTTGTGTTTCTGTAGCCACTAAGGATGATGACTGCATTGAAACGTCGTCTTCTATTAGTTTTTATTAAAAAATGTGTGTTAATTCATTTGGTGATTAAAGTTTCTACAAGTGTAGTTCATTAGAGTTGATATTGTACGCTTTTGTGAAAATTTTATTTTAAATTTATACATTTTACACTAACGTATTTTAAATTTTATGAAATTTCTTCTTAGATTTTTCTAGAGATACTTCATCTCAATTTCTACCACTTATGATACATTCCATTCTATTTTATCAACTTATACAACTAGCAAAGTAATAATACAAATCAACGAATTTAACTTTAGTTCCTATTAAAGACTAACTTTCTTCCTTTTGAACGTTTACAAAACTCAACAAGTTATATAGAATTAACCCTAAAGTTTTGTAAATAAAAAGCAAATTATGTTTCCGAATTATATATAATATATAACTTTATGTACAACACTTTCATATAGGTTGAAAAAAGACAGGTGTACCGTATCTACTGTCAAATGTCATAATTCAATAAATCTTATAAATTGCATAACAATGTATTGTTTGTTTTTCTTATAACGATCAAACTTTATATTCATTGAACTAATAAGGATGGCAAGGAAAATCATTCTAACCGACAGAAACCCGCAAGGGTTCTATCCCTCAATATGAGGAGACTTTACAATACAAACACACGCTTAAAACATCTCGGCTATAATTAGTAAATAGGTTATTTACCTTTGTAATATTCAATCAACCCTCTCTATTGATTCAATGTATTCCGATCTTGACATTTCTGATATGTAATCTTCAGATCATAGGCCAACCAGCAACCATTCACCGGAAGTACAATGTTTGAAATGCACCATTCAACAATCCATGTATTTAAATTTTTATATGTGAAAGTAGTTTAAAAAATGAATGTTGTGTTTAAAAAGGATTATTTTAACGTAATCATTTATAATACAATAGAATATGCAGATCCCATGATATTAATGACAAAGTGCATTAAGATAATAACTAATTATTAATAATAATACAATATACACATTATGTTCAAATCTCGGCTATGCTGGAGCCTATAAGGGAAATAGATAAACCGATAGTAGAGAGTAAGAAGTTTTGTTTCTTTATGGAATTATTTTGAACTTTCGATAGACTATTCCTATTCAGTTACTTTCTGTAGTTGCAGACCATTTTTATTCTGATTGGTTTTTAAATCTTTTTTTCTCAGTAACATCTTCTGTCAGCAATCTAGCCTCCTTAGCGTGAAACTGCAATCTGGGCTTGATCAGGTTATAAGTAAACATTACGCGTATTTTATTTTCTTGTTTCGCACTATCCAACCGTGGTAATGGCTTAGGAGAGCAACACTTCAATGTTATCTCTGGTATATTACTTTGGTGCCAGGAAAAACTTTACCAAACAAAGTTTAGCCATGAACAAACTGTTAGTAGTATTGTCCTATTTATCTATAGTTATTCATTATGGAGTTAATTAGTATGTAACCTTACATTAGGTATTATATTTGTTGTATTTTACATGTTTTTTTTTTTTGTTATGAACTTTTATGATTTTATTTTATTAGAGGATTTTTGTATATTTTTAGTTATGTATGTATGGTTGTATGTATGCTAGTTATTATATTAAGTTCTATGCACGCTTCGAGTGGGGAGATGTCCGTTAGTCTTTACCATGGGTGATAGTAGTGTGATTGAGCCGGCTAAAGTTAAATATGACGCACACCAGACACTTTCGAAATGCATTTCTCCGTTTCCTAACCTCTTTAAGTTTTCACACGTTAATGCCCAATCATTAAGGGGTCATATTGACGAATTTCGTGAAATTTTTCAAAATCAAAATTTTAGTGTTATATTTGTATCTGAATCTTAAGCCAACTATTCGTTCCTCTGAAGTGGAAATGTTGGATTAAACGCTTTTTCGTTGTGACCGTTTGCATAAAAATGGTGGGGGTGTGGCAATTTATATTAAATCTTCAATCAAAGCAAAACTACTCTCCAGCTCTGAATTTAAAGGTATAGCTAAACCAGAGTATATGTTTGTTGAAGTGAAATTGTCCGGTACTAAAATCCTCCTTGGATTATGTTACCGCCCACCTAAAATCGGATATTTATCGGACTTTGAAGGTGTTCTGGTGGGACTAATGCCTTCATACAGTCATGTTATTGTTGCAGGCGACTTTAACACTGACTTGTTGGGACCTAAGACATTTGACTGAACATACTTTTACTAGCATGTTTCACTCTTGCAATATGACTTTGTTGCCCCTCAGTGCGACCGACTTCACGAATACCTCTGCTACACTTCTAGACATTATTGCTATTAGCAATCCAATGAGAGTTGTCCACCATGGACAGATTACTGCCCCAGGCCTTTCTTCGCATGATCTTATTTACTGCATTTATAATATTAAGTGTATGAAGCCCTCGCCTAAATTGATTTCATACAGAAGTCATAAACATTTTAACTATGAAGCCTTTATGGCTGATGTTAAAAACAAACCATGGCATGAAATACATAGCCTTAATGACCTTAATGAAATGGTTGAAGTATTTAATAAGTTTATTCTCGAGATATATGACAAACACACCCCAATTGTAAAGAAGCGTGTGACCAGACGCCCAGCGCCTTGGATTTCGTGTCATATACGGCAGCTTATGAACCTTCGTGATGTGTATTACCGCAAATCAAAGAAATCTAAAGGTTTAAATGATAAGCAAAAGTACCGTTCTTTTAGAAATAGAGTAAAACAGGAAATAAGGAATTCTAAAATAAGATACTCCCATATGTTATTCAATTCTAGTAAATCATCAGCAGTACTATGGCGTGGTGTTAAAGGATTAGGTATTGGCAACGCTCGCGTTCCTAAACCTATATCGATCGGTATTTTGTAGCACCTCTTCCTTCAAATAATCAACCCGTTAACAATTTAATATCTAAATTGAAACTTATGCCTGATTCAACGAGGAACTTCAATTTCCACACTGTCCATGGCTCAGAAATCCTTAAGGCTATTTGTAGACTGGGTAGTGATGCTGCGGGTGCAGATGGCATACCTATTAGATTTATAAAGGGCACTATTATCACAACCTTACCTGTTATTATAAAACTGTGCAATACATCCTTAGCAAATAGTATATTTCCGGATGTGTGGAAATGTGCTTTGGTCCGCCCTATCAGTAAAACATCCCAACCTGCAGGTCCATCGGATTATAGGCCTATAAGTATATTACCATCCCTATCCAAATGTTTAGAGCGTATAGTCCATCAGCAGTTGACGAAATACTTAGAAGATAACAATCTTCTCAGTCCATTTCAGTCGGGCTTTCGGACTGGCAATAGCACTGCGACAGCACTTATATGTTTAACAGACAATATACGATTGGCCATGGACCGTCGAGAGGCTACAATATTAACTTTATTTGACTTTTCTAAAGCTTTTGATAGTGTTAACCATTCATTATTGTTTTTAAAATTGAAGAAAATTGGTCTGTCACCTCAAAGCATAGCTTGGGTCAAGTCGTATTTGTCTGGAAGGAAGCAGCGTGTTTGTGATAGTGAAGATATGTCTGCCTGGGAGCATGTGACTCGTGGAGTTCCACAGGGATCCGTTTTAGGACCTTTACTATTTAGTATATACATTGATGACATTAGTACTAGACTAAAATATTGTATGCTTCATCTGTACGCCGATGATCTGCAGATATATCTACATTCTAAAGTTAATGACATCGGCAATGCAGTTGAGCACATGACGTATGACATTAAAAGTATTTGCCTATGGGCTGAAGAGCATGACTTACGACTTAACAAATCAAAGACGCAACCCATCATTATAGGCTACTCCCGATTGATGAACACAATAGACTTGAACAATCTCCCTAAACTTAAAATTGAAGGCGAATTATTAGAATACCGTACCAGCGTCAGAAATCTGGGAGTGACAATTAATGACAGATTAAACTGGACTGAATATGTAACTGAGACATGCAATAAAGTATTTGCAGGGATTCACTCTTTTAAAAAAATGATAGATTTTTTGCCATTTCATATTAGAGTGCTTTTAGTTAAATCATTAATTATGCCATACTTTGCTTACTGTGACACTGTAGTCAGTGACATGACTGTGGAATTGGCTAATAAACTCCAACGGGCTCAAAATTATTGTATACGGTTTATTTTTTGTTTAAAACGTGATGATCATGTTGGTCCATATTATAAACAATTATCTCTTTTAAAGCTCTATGAATTTAGATCTTTTCATATTTTAACTATGTTGCATGCTGTCCTTCAAACTAGAGTGCCGACTTACTTGGCAAATAAGTTTGTTTTTGCCTCAGATATAAGTACAAAAAGTACAAGAATGCTAATCATTCCCAAGCATAGAACTGTAATGTATAACAAATCTTTTACCGTAATGGCATGTCGCCTGTGGAACTCGCTACCAGATTCCCTTAAAGCTATTGATAGCCGTGCTCAATTTGCAAAATCGTTGAAGCTGCATTTCATGAATGGTGGGGACGTGGACTGATATCTTTGCTCGGGGTGTGTAAGAAGTGAAATTTGTTTTATTTACTTTATGATGTATGAAAGTGCGCGTGAATGTATAATATAGTTTATATTTAGAACAGTTTATTGTACTCTGGAAGAAATTGTATTAGTTTAGGATTTTTCTTTGTTGTAATTTTTTTCATTATTGTTATTATTATTATCTTTGTGTGTGTGTTCTTTGTACTTAGTTTCTTTTCTTTTAAATAGTTAAATTTAAATTATTTTTATTTTTAAACTTAAGTATGTTAATTGTAATTGATTTTGTAAAGACGATGTGTAAATTAATTGTGTAGGCTATGGGTTAAGTGGAAGAGAGGGCCTGATGGTCCTAACTTCGCCCAGAATAAAGGCTCAAATCAATCAATCAATCAATCTCTCTCTCTCTCTCTCTCTCTCTCTCTCTCTCTCTCTCTCTCTCTCTCTCTCTCTCTCTCTCTTCTCTCTCTCTCCCCCCCTCTTCACAAGAAGACCACCTCGCGCTTTACTCTTGTATTGCCCTTGATTCTTCTTATATGACTTCAGATTTACGCGCCCATTTGACCTTTAATATTTCCAAGCACAGACATAAATCCTTAATACAATCAAGTGTCGAAGTTGATTGTATTATATATATATATATATATATATATATATATATATATATATATATATATATACCTCAACACCAATTTAAGACGTTGCTGATGTTTCAAAATTAAATTTGTAATTATCGATATCCTCTTGATTGATAGCAAAATTATGTCAACTTTTGAACTTGTTCCACCTATTTTGAAAATGATTTTCAGTTTGGATTTTCATATACCAACTTTGTTACTGACAACTATTAAATATAAACAGAATTTTTATTTTTTTTAATATAGATTTCTTAATTTAAGCACTAAAAATGTGGGGAACACTTTGCCGAATTAAAAATAAAATTCAGTTCCAATTAGCAATAAAATCGACTACCAACTTTGTCAGTGACATTAGTGTCGTTATTATTGCAGACAATCAGAGCTAAGAAACTACAGACAAGTTATAACTAGGAATCTACCGAACCAATTTTAATCAGATAAATAATAAAACTTCACCAGATAGCGCACCTACTTAGGAAAAATAATAAGAAAAATCGGATCAGTCGTTCTAGAATTATAGAGACAGATAGACTTAATATTTAAGATCAATGTTCTAACAATAATAAGGTATGGTTATAAAATATCACATTTTTCAATCCGATTTCCAAAAATTAATTTATCAAATTGCCCATTAAAAATAGTTTAAAAAATAAAATATAATTAGTGATGTTGTATTGAACATTTTCATTATAAGCACTTGTACTCTTGTATAAACATTTATATTGTATTTATTATTTGTCTTTTAATTTTGTCGACTTGTGTATATTCTAAGATAATCAAATTTACATTTATTATTTACTTTTCAACATTTGATCTATGTGTTCTTAAATGAATAATTCTGGTTTAATGAAAGAATTAGTTTAGGCCATTCTACATAGTAATCTGCTATGGTGCACAAAACTAGTAAGACTTGCGTATTAACCTGACACGAAAATCACTTAGTACTGTCAATGTTAAATCACTATTCATATTTGATTAGATAACCATTTATGTCATTAAAGGTTACCACATCATGCTAACATCTACAACTGTAGCAATATGGTAATGATTGCTTGATTGTGATTCAATAGTTTGGCGTGTATTACAAATGTCGCGGTGATCGCTCAGAGGCTGAGGTGAATTTGCATTATTAAGATACACAACACAGTCAATTTAGCATTAGTGCAATTAACTTAAAGATTTGAACGCTATAAATAATTATCAATATACTTGTTGGGAAATTATAAGGTCTTGCTATTTAAAATTAACGGTTTAAAATATTTTGTGAAAGTTTTTTTTATTTATTTATTTATTTTTTTTTTTATTATTTTTTTTTAATATAAATAAATTAAACACCAAACAATGAAATAATATTTATATTTACTACAACAGTGTTTAGTAGCGTTTTAAATCCACCCCGATTTTTATTAATTAGCCAAAATTTATACCCAAATTATTTTTTTGAATAAATTTCTTGTATATACAAATTTACGAAAGTGTTTTAATTAAATGTACTAGATGTGATGCAATAAAAATGAGACATATCCATTCATTTTATTTTTACAATTCAAAAATTATCTGTAAATGACGTTTAATTTATAAACTGTATCAACTTTATAAATTGTAATTATATTTCTGTAAATATTGTTACCGTAGGTAAAAAAAAAAAAATTAAGATTAATTTTTTTTTTTAATTAAAAAAATATTGTTTACTATTTGATTATTGAGGCAAATGTTTTTATTGAATGTGTATTTTTAATCTACATCCTGAGCAGCGAATTTCGAACACTATATAACACATTTTAACTATCGATAATAATAAGATATCAATCTACAATAAAAATTAGTTATAAAGTTTAGTTTTTCTGAAGCTCAGTAAAAGTGAAAATCTAGAGGTTTAGCGCCTAATCTTTGTCGAAAGTTTTAGTAATAATGGAATCACCTCATTTGAATTCATTAGAAATGGTTGAGTACTTTGAGCTATAACATTAGAAATATGATTGTGTAATCGTAATTCTATGAATGTTTTCAAATTAGTATTTATTTCACTATCACAATGTTTCTTTAGTTTAGCTAAAATTAAAGATAAAAGTTAAGTCCGACTTTTCATGAAATTGTTCTGCAATAAAGGAAAAAATTTATGTTTAATATGTACAGGGATGTAATTTCTTTGAGATATAAAAATGTATACCCACAATAGATACCCACAATTAATACTTCTTTTAGTAATAATAGTGATATTATTTGTGATATGAGAGGTCTCATCTCCTTCCTGGCAAAATCTGCAGGTCCAATTATGTTATATTCCAATCCTTCTATGAATTGAA
Source organism: Aphrophora alni (assembly GCA_963513935.1). NCBI lineage: Eukaryota > Metazoa > Arthropoda > Insecta > Hemiptera > Aphrophoridae > Aphrophora > Aphrophora alni. Next base: position 129,703,041 of record OY740767.1, read on the forward strand.
CATAGTCTATGCTCTGAAAATCATGTCAGTGTTTTCAGTTTATCTCTACTCAGTCTGGTGCAGGCTCGCAACCTTTTCCTGTTATAATTTTCCAGAAGTTGTTTGGTCTGCCTAGGCGCCACGTAACTCCTGCCCCACTCTGATCTCTTTTCAGTGAATCATCTATGCGCTAAGTTGTCCTAGTGCTGAAAGCTAAAAGTTTCTTTTTCAGTATAACTGAGTCCTTTCTGATTTTTCGCGTCTCTGTTGGGTTCTTCTTCTATCAGGAATTCAATTCCTCCCAAGGGGCCTGTTTGACCTCTCTCTTCTAACTTTATTATCTCCGTGTTGTCGAACGATACATCCTCATGCTGGAAGTCATCACGCAGTTTATCAGTTCGGCGGTGATCATCCATACATTTTTGTTAATTTTATTTTTTCCTTATGTTTTTCTCACGAGCAGCGAGGGAAAGGTTGGTCAACCCGGCCATATTCCAACTGTGAGAGGTCACCAAATATCTCTTAGGGTTTATATGTTACACCTTTAGGTAGGTGCCATTCACCACCAGACCGGGTCGCTTTACACTTTAATGTTAGTTTACGATACTTTTAGGTTAGAAAAACGGAAGAAATAGAGAAATATATCATTGTATGAGTTAGGGACAATAGGGCTGACAGAGTAGTTCTATAAAACTACACTTGCAAGAGAGTGGAAGCTAGTTCAGGTCACAGGAAACACCTCAGATCAACACAAAGAGGATGTAAGAAGGCTGTTTTTAGTGAGGGCCACTGGGCGATGGGTTCATCAACCCTACATCAAAATAGTTTCCTAATACAACTAAAGTCATCTGATAAAAATTATATGTTGCATCTGGAAAATATCTAAATGACCTTTCATATTATGAAATATTAATATAACAAAAATCTTTAAACCGAAATTTTAATATTAATGTTAGCGCCTTTTATTAACTTTGTAGCTTCGTTATTGAAAGGAAACGGTTTTGTAACGTGAAAGTCCAGAGTAAACCTTAGTACAGTAGGTAGTTCAAATCAACTTTACATAAAGATTTGTAAAAAAAACCCTCTACTGTGTATCCTGGAGTAGATCTAGGGATTATATAAATTCGGATAGTAGCTAATGTAACAAAATTAGGGCTCGTGCAGTTTGGAACGTTTGCATAGGGTAAAGTATGTTTCAGTCCCACATTAAAAGACTCAGAAAACTGACCCTGACATATTAACCGTATCGATGATTTTTAACACTAGCATAAATTATACTAAAATCTACATATATTATTATAGATATTATTATATATATATACACATTTTATTTATCAAGAAACACCACTAGATATAACGAATTTTATAATTTTAAGAATGCTATAAGAAGGATATAGCGAACTTTCCTTGTGCTCTTTAAATTAAAAGATTTAACGAATATTTTATGCTCCACATTTCAAATTAAATTATTACAAATATTTATTTATGAGTATTAGGATAGAGCCAAAACAATTAAATAATATAATTCTTTTAAAAATAAAACGTCTTAAAATTTGTATGAAAAATTGAATTAGAGTATTCATATTTACTGTTATATTATATTCTATTTCATGCAACAAATTATCCGATTGGTAATTTTAAAGTCAAAGTATATATTATGAATAATAAAACCGTTGAACAAAACTGATTGTCATATCAGTAACAAATATTAATATTCTCTACCTCTCTATCTCAATACATAGTGCATAATGTGCTGGAGGTGTAACTTTACTAAGCTCTACAATCACAACTGTAACTAGTTACAATCCCTCTACGACATCTTCATGGAACGTCTTCGGAATTAGTTTACTTTGATATCCAAGTTTGTAATAGTTCACAGTTCAAACATTGCATCTTCTTCAAATATGCAGATTGTTTTGTTCCTGTTAACATTCATTTATTAAGACTCTGAATACAAGTCATTGTTATGTTTTTGTTTCGCTTTTATTCTGTTGGAGTGTAAACTGTTATATACTCGTTAAAATTGGCAGAAAAGTAAATCAAATAGTACAGTTTGGCGCTATTAACACACGTTAACATTCCGAATGTTGAAAATATTAGTGAATCTGTAACAATAATTAATCCATATGTTTCATAGTTTTGATTTCCCCTGGCTAAACCAGTGAAATATATGTCAGTCTTCCTTATCACTGAAGATTACCATCAGTATATTATAATCATCCATTTCTCTTTCCGTGTTGTCGCTGGAGGCTGTATACAATAAATTTTCATATATTAACTTTGTCAAATTTAAACGGCGTGGATAGGAAAACTCAACAAATATTTATTTCCATTAGCTGTTATATATTGATCATATTTTTCTTATATTATAATATTCTTCCAAAATCATAATCGTATTTCTAAAAAGGTTAATCAAGTTGAAAAAAGATCAACAAAAATAAAAGAAAAACAAAACAAAATTATAATAAACAAACTAAAAAAAAGAAGTAAATATACATAAATAATAAACACAACCCCTCCCCCCCCCAACTGTCAAAAAGTAAAGTATATGTATAAACTTTGAAAAAAAGTAGAACAACACACACAAACTTTAAGTATATATGTTAAAGTATATATATATATATTACTTTATATATAGATCTACTTTTTTTTAAACATAGAAAATTAATTTTTTTTTTGGAAAACTTCAACTGGCTCAAAGAACTTATTTAATACCCATATCAAATTGTTATGTATGAAGTATTATATTTATATTGGAAGAGTAGTTATTTGATTCTTACTATAATGACATCCATTTTATCTCATTACCAACAAAATAAAATAAAAAAACTAAAAAACTAGGCAATCAGGAAGAAACTACATAGACTTTTTCACAGCAAATCTGATAAATAATTAAATTGAATAATCATTCGATTATAAAATGTCTTCGAATTCTGAGATAAGTAAATGTTCGAACAGTAATTGTTGACGTTAATTTAAAGTTTAATTTCTTTCTAAAACTCTGAATAATTTAAAGTTTTCTTGAACTTAGGTTTTAACATAAAAAAGAACATTATTTCAACTAAATAAGAGCAGAAGGATTTAAAGAAATGAATTATTATAATTTTTAATAAAACAATAATTCCTTTGTCATTTCGTTAGAACACGACTTAATTGTGACTAAAAATAAGAGGGTTACAAAAGTGTAAAGAAGAAAAGTCGACTCTTCCCCTTATTTAACGATTATCTAAAGCCTTTAGGTAAAGTTGTTTATAGAAAGCTAGGTTTTACGCTGTTAAAATTATTAATATGAAACTCGAATCATATTTGAAATACTCAAAATAGCAGTATTTCTAATCACTCTCTCTCTCTCTCTCTCTCTCTCTCTCTCTCTCTCTCTCTCTCTCTCTCTCTCTCTCTATCTATCTCTCTCTCTCTCTCTCGCGCACACACACACACACACACATAACTATTCATATTCTTATAACTTAATGGATAATAATTATATTCACATAATTTGATATTTGTATTAACTAAGTTGTTAAAGCCAGTTGGCATTTGCCACGAAAACATAATTTTTTATGTGTTTAAAAAAATCCACACTCCACTATATAAGATTGGTTTTATACATTGAAATAAAAATTAATACAGAAACATAAACCAACCTTCCTATTAATAAACACCAAAATTACTCCTGATCTTAAGTTTAAATAAGAATTGAGATGAAGGAGAGGAGGGGAAATATAATCCTATATCGGACGGATAAGAAGGTAGTTGCGAACAATCAGCTGATCAAAGCCTTCTTATAACGTACAGAGTCTCATTTATTCTACTACTAATGTTATATATATATATATATATATATATATATATATATATAACATCCAGCAACCATCAGATTGAAGGAATTTTAGCAGAGAATTCGAGAGGGTTGGTCGACAAACATGAGCAGAAAAAACGCCAATTTGAATAACGATTTGAATAGTTCAACGTATCTGCCTCTCATTTATACCTTTTTGGTTTTGATCTGGCAAATATTTTGTGGCATGTCAGAGCTGAAAGTCTTAAAATTGAAACAAATAAAGTTGTATTTTAATATTTGTATAACTTTTGAAACATACCACATACTTTTTTTTTTTATTCATACATACACTACTGGTATATTAATACAAAATAAATTAAACATTAATAAACAATCAAGTAATTAATAATCTCAATTTCCATTTTATGTTTTAGTAATAAATATTATATATCTGCAATTTGTATCCAAGTATCATTATCGTTTCCTAATTGTGTGTCCTTTAATCTTTTGAATTAGAGCATCATGTTTTATCGAATCATTTATGAGTTTACTGATTAATATATTTCGTAGTAAAATTTTGTTTGATTTTGTTTTCTATTTCTTCCTTCTGAAAAAATATTATTATATGTTATTAATTGAAACAAATAGAATAGTTGAAATCATGAAACTTTAAAGAGTTTGGTAAAAAAGAAAAGTTCTGTTTTGGACTTAGCCATGTACTTTCTATCTCTTCAATTCAACTAATGTCCGTTAATTTAATTACCCTTACCTTGAATTCTTAAATGTCCAGCTTCTATCTGGTTATTAACAGACTTCACTAAATTTGACGTGTAGTATAAATTTTAAATTGGTCAAAACAGTTGACTTTACCACTTTAAGTAATTTGTTGAATTCCATAGATAAAGTTCTTTCTCACTAATACAATATCCTTCCCACTTCTAATAATCATAATTTCAAATTTCAGTTATTTTCTGAATACTGTAAACAATTTCTCTTCAAACAAATGATATTAAAAAATTTAAATGCCTTATACTTACACATTTAAAAATTTCAATAAAATAATATTGATTTTCAGATATAACATTATAGAAGTAGTACAAGGTTTTTTCCCCCCTTTAATATTGTGTAAAGACCTTTAAGAGGGAATATAAAATTGTGAATTGTGAAGTAAATTGTAAAACATTTACTCAGTACAAAAGAATATGACCTATCAATACCCGGGTATATTAATTTATAATATTTATACCATGGTACGTATAAGGTACACCAGTTCGTTGCTTCAGCCGAGTACTCCAGTCGGACGCTCCTGTTGGGTGTACCAGTCGGACACTCCTGTCGGGTGTACCAGTTGAACACTCTGGTAAGATGTGCCAATGAGACACTCCTGCCGAGAATTCTAATTAGTTTCAACCTGTTGGGGTTGGATATGACCTTCTATGGTCTATAAGTTATATTAATTATTGATTTTAAGGAACAATTTAATTTACATGATTGCATCGTAAGAACAATAGGTTTATAAAAAGTAAAAAAAAAAAAAAAATTAAGAAAGTAAGTTTTCATTGTTTTAGGACACAAGTAAATAATTTAATATTATAAGAGTCTGCCCTTTTGATTTGTAACAATTTGGGGTGAACTTCTTGCATTGCTTTGTTTCTGCTAAGTAACCCTTTCTATTTTGATACTTGTAACCTTGGCATTCCTTACAAGTTACCTTGATACGGGCCAAGCCTTTCTGGTCCGTCTCAAACAGACCAAAAAACTAATCACAACACACACACAGGCACCAAACAACACACAGCACATCACGAAGGCAATGGACGACCTTCAAGTAGTACTTACTTTTTGGTAACGTTTTGGCTTGTATTTGTTACTCTTGATCATCTGTTTCGTCGAAGAAAACCATCAACATTCTTTTTATGTCACTACACACCAGATGTCTTTTTTTAACTCTGTTATATTTAATATTTTCACGCTAATAAAGTATTTTCACTCTAAATTTTTGTTTTTAAACTTTGTGGACAATTCTATGTGTTATGCTTAATGACAGCGAATCTCCAAAACCGGCAGTCCTCCAACAAAAAATGGCATTTGATATTGACTAAATGATTACTTTGCGTGCATTATCCGTCTACTGTAATATATATATATATATATATATATATATATATATATATATATATATATATATATATATATATATATATATAAACAAGTGTTTTCAGGATTTAGTGATAACTATAAATAAATACACCTTATATTTGTGTAAATATCAGCTCATCTTCAACAATTAAAAAAAGAAATTTCATAGGTGTATCTAAGTTTTGTTCGTACACACACCCTTCTACTCGTAACGTATTTGTTAATGAAGGTGTTATTATTATATTTCAACCTATTCTAACTTAGCGTGTAAAAATAATTTATTCAGATTCTAAAAGGCGTCCATGTTTCAATTTTACTTAATTACCTATTACTACCCTAACGATTTTTTATTTTAAAATAACAAACAACATTTTTTCCGCTATATTGGCTGGGGAAAATTTATCAACATCGTTGCCACGGTTTATGATAAAAGTAGAAGTTCTGTAATTTTTTCATAGTAAAGTTTTCCCCAAATTTTTAGTATATATAATTACTATTATACTATTACTATTTGTTATTATAATATTACTAATAAAATAGCTATATTCAGAGTAACTATATATCGATATTTCAAATCTGATAAAGAAATATTAATTTTGAATTGCGAAATTTATTTAGACAAAAAACAATGCTAAATATTCCTTAAGCCCGAGAACTTATTACAATTTTGTATGTTATTTGATTTATTATCCAAAAAAGAATTTATATTTATAATCTTCTTACTAGTTTCAATTACATCTTTTAATCGTTATTAAGGAGATAGACCTCCAACATAATATAAAATCACAAAATTACAATCTTTCTAAAAATTATAAAACTATAAAAAAGACAATAACAAATATTTTTTCACAAAACGTCGGTTCCTACCAATTGAATTAAATTTGATTTTAAAAATAAGGTTCATTAAAGGTACTTCAATAAAGAATAATATGAGTACAAAACTTAATAATAAAACATAATTATATAATTGTTAAGCAACTAACAGCAATCTTAACACGCAATAATAATCTATATTTAAGATTTATAATATTAAGAAATGTGACAGCACAAGAATTAAAGCATGAATACGAATTAAAAAAAAAAAAAAAAACTACCACTATTAAGCGAAAAGAAATCTATCTTACAAGATTTCAAAGAGGAAGAGGTTGTTGTGACAGAAAAAATGCGAATCGATAAAATGGAAAGGGTTGAGAAAAGACGTCTATAGAACTGGAAAAATTTACTACAGGATTGGACATACTAATTTTTTTTAACACAAGTGCAAAAGCAATTGACAGAGAATGGAGAAAAACAAAATTAAAAGTTAGAATAAACGAGAATTAAATAAAAATCGGAGCAAAAAACAAAAAAGTAATAAAGTAAGTTCCAAGATACGTTAAAATTAGATATATATGTTTTGTGTAAATAATTACTGGCAATATGACAACAGGGTATTCAAGGATAGGAGGAAATAAGAAGAGAAACAGAGATAGAGGTTACGTTAACCAAGATGTAAAAAAATCCAATCTGGAAATGAAAAACTTAAGAGATGAAACAATATTGAACGAAATCGGTATAAAGTAAATTTAATATTTTATAAATGTCCAGCGCCAAAATTGGTGAAACTGATTTTTTAGAAAATTATAATTTTATGTTTTTTTTTCTTATTTATGCTACCCCTAAATTTCGAGTAACCGAAAATTTAATCATCGCAAGCAAAGCGAGTGGGTTTATAATTATGTAAAATTAACTCCAATTACACTTATATAACAACAGTATATTCTTGGGTAGCTTTTGGACAACATTTCACTAATATTTATATAAAGATTGTTTACAATAGGGGCATTGAGGAGTGTGAATAATTAAAATTGAATTGAAGTTGAGCATAGAACATTCATATCAATTTTTTAATTCCTTCAACATGATATCTGTAATAATTTTGTAAACGTATGATTATTAAATTAAATGTTACAACTAAACCTACTCTAATAAATTAGATTAGAAGTACAATTTACAATAATGATATATAAAACTGTAAACTTCTGATAAGTTCTTATAAATCTTCATGGCATGAATATAGAACAATAAAAAGGAAAACTTCCATTACGGTTTCGTTGTTATAAATATTTTGATTAGGTTTTGATTTTGGGTTTACGATGAGGTTAACTCTGCGACGATTATTATATGACTTAAATTTTCTATTTTTGTAACCATGAAAGGTGAACCAATCATAGTTTCTAAACAGGTTTTAAAAATTCGGTCATATTTACCTAATATATTTTATCCTAACTGAATTTCTATGAGCAGACATACCAGCTGTTTAAGTATAATGATTGTGTTTTAAAAGAGAGTGCACATAGGGAACTGATATTTTATATGTCTACATGAGTATTAGAAAGGAATATTTGTAATAAGTAAAAAAGAGAGAAAAATATTCTTCTCCAATTAAAGCATATAATATTAAAACTTATCTGATGTGTTTAATTGACTAATAAATTAAATACAATATTATCATAAACAAGAATTATAATTAAATAATATTTCATCTCTGTGCCTATGTTAAAAGAATAGTTGGTTCTACTGTAATGACATTAACAATACATCCATGTTGTCTCATTACTGACAAAATAATATGAGAAAACTAGAACACTAGAACACTGGGTAATCAGGTGGAAAATAACACAAATATTGTACTTTATGAAAACCATCACGACCTTGAAGGAAAAATAAATCATTAGCAGAAAATGTTTTCATAACTACAGTATTACTTTCGAAAGGAGAAAATAATGAGAGAGAAAAAATACAAAGTAGACATACAGATATTTAATTGGTCACTTTTATTGTCATGGAGGATTGCTTTGCTCTTTAGAATTCCAAATTAGTCAAATGTATACAACGCATAATTACTGAATCGAAATCTAGAATTAATATTAATGTAATATAATAAAACCAGAAAACAAGTTAATCAGGGGGGAATCTATGCAAATAATTGTACTTTGTGAAAACATCATATCCTTTAAGGAAAAAAACGTCATTAGTGAAACATGTTTTTAGAACTACTGTATTACTTTTGAAAGGAGAAAATAACGAGAGAGAAAAATTACAAATTAGAAATACAAGTATTTAATTGGTCGTGTTTCATTGTAAAGAAAGAATTCTTTGCTGTTTAGAATTTCGAATTAGGGAAATGTAAACAATGAACTGATCCAAAATCCAGAGCTAATATTAGTATTTCTATACAGAGAATTGTTATCCATTGACAATCTTTCTTTGGCTTGGTAAAATAGAGACTAATTTTAAAAATAATAATAAAGACTAGATGAATAAAAAAAATAATGAGAATTATTATAATAAGTTTTAATAGAATTAAAACATTCTTGCAAGCGACTCGTTACTAATTTAAAAATGTAAAAGAAATTATTAAGTTGCAATTGATAAATTAAGAGGAATAAACATTTTTGTAAATGACAAGTAGTCACAAACTGCGAAAAGTGCAGCATGGTTAAGACAAATGTTACTCTTACTTAAAATAAATATATTGGATTGTTGATATTTAATGTCCTGAGACGATTATTTATCAATATATTGAATCCGTTTTTATATTATTTGTGGAATCTGAGTTCCTATAATGATTTGAGTCAACAAAATTACCAAAATCATTAGACGATTCAGAAATCAAAACTATACACTACAAGTAAAGTTTCAGCTTTTTCTGATAAACAAGTCTACCATATTTTGTTTTGGACCTAAAGTTTTTGGCAGCTGCAAAGCAGTTATTAAAATTATGTGTAAATTTTTTTTTATAAACAGCCATAAATTTCACCTAAAACGTAATATTGTGTAATGAATCGAGTTATTTAATGGAATGTTGTGGCTGAAAAAGGTTTAAAAGTCAAAACCTAATTTATTATCTACGCGATAAATACTGAAGAAGATGGATGATATATTTTGTGTTATTTTCAGTGCCATTGAATTTCTTTTTATTTATTTATCCAATTTGGAGCATGATAAGGAAGGCAAAAGAATGGACTGAATAAAAAGTTAACTGTTTAACATATATAGCTGTGTATACCTCATGTAAAAATAACTGCTACGTTATTACATTTAATTAGGTACATTAAGTGATTCTTCTCATTCTCTCTCTCATTCTCTCATCTATTAATATTAGAATAATCTAATGGCTGTCATAAGATGTTAGGAGGATATATTTTGTGGGAAGAAATTATATTAATTTATTTATTCCCTCACAATATACTTTTACTAGTTCATAACCTTACTATTTTTATATGTTGAGTTTGTAAACAATGTATATACTGCATATATGTAGATCCAAACTACTTTTTTTGATTTTTTTACTTTATCTAATAATATCCAAACTGAAGAATTTATATAAATCCTGAGTGAAGGTACATACTAAATACAAAAAACTCCAAGTCCTGATCAATACACAAGCAAAGCGAGGGAATTCCTAATTGACGAAAATTTATCCAGATAATCTTATTTATGTTATTATATATTTTCTTCACCTAATATTTATATGAGACTTTTGAATTTTAAAATCCTTTACATTTTAAATATGAAAGGAGGGGAGTGAAAGTAAATTAAATGATTACTATATTGGTGTATAGTGTACTATATATATATATATATATTAGATAGAGAATTAAACATGCGGAGAGAAATAAAAATTAAACGTATTATCAATAATTTTTAATTGCCTTGGTACATGAAATTCATTTTTTATAAATACCATTATCATTAGTCTAGGGTGGAAACATTTCAAGTTTTAAATCTAAAAATATGTACGAGAAAAGGACACTTGACACTGTACATCTTTTTAGATTTAAAACTTGAATTTTTTCAATATATATATCTGCTATTTTTGACTAATGTTTTTTATGCAGCTGTAGTTATGCAGCTCTACTAGTATGTATGAAGAGCAATAACAAATACGACTTCTGTTACAATTTTGTTATTATAAAAGTTCCATATTTAGCCTATACTTTATGTACTGGATAAGTAAGTATAGTACAAACTAGAAGGTGAATAAAAATATAATAAGCGTTTCAGTAATGTTTTTTGAAAAACTAAAAACCTAGTCACTTGGCGCATCTGTACTTATTTGAAATAATAAAAGAACGAAAATTGTGAGTTCACATTGATAAATTCAGTTTAGAAATTGCCATAAAGTGGTAACAAACTCCCAAAAATTCTAAGACTAATTTAAATTTATTCATTACTAATAATTTTGTATAGTTGATACTGAATCTCTTAAAATTTTCATATTGTTACTGATGTACTTACAGTTTCATGATATATCTTGCGAGTGTGTTTGTAAAGGTTTGAGTCGATGAAAACAAATCTTTCTACATTTTGAACATAATTGATAAGGTCAATTCTGAAAATTCATATTTAGTAAATGACTGATGTCACTAAAATACATCTTTGGCTTTAGTGGGAAAAAATCTACCCTGTTTTGATTTGAATCCAATGTTATAAAGGTTTAACATTTTTTTTAAATATAAGACACTAATTTAACTTTTGTATACAAATTGGACATTTCTTTGTAGCTCCATATTAAAAGGTGATATGAAAAAAGTTATATAAATAATTATTAGTCTGAATGTTGTTTTTCTAAATAAATATTTACTGCTTTGTTAAACCATCTTAATTGGGAACGAGTTATTAAATTTTCAGTCATCGATGACTGTAAAGAGAGACACGAAAATTTATTTTACATAAATCTTGAAGGAAGATAACCTTTACAAAGAATTGCATGGTTCTTGGATTCCAAGTCACTTTGAATAATATTATATAGGATAATATGTTAATAATAACATTAAATATTACCTTTTAATGTTCCGTCTTGTGACTTTTTTGGTCGTTCGAATGTTACGACGCGTTTCGGGACCGCAATCCCATTGTCAAGTACACTTACACAAACACAATGAAACACATAACACGTCTAAAAAACACACAAAAACACCACAGTTACAACACTTTTAAAAAACTTAATTGTGCTGGACAATTTCATCGTGTAGGTCGTAGTGTGGTCCATGGTACACTGTCGTAAACTGTCTAACGAAATATATTACTGTAGTTAGAAAACCGGTTTAAAATAGCCTAGGGCTGTGTCATATAAACTATTACTTTTAAGATCCAGCTGATCGTTTAATAATTTAGACGGATTGTTATTAAACTCCTTATAAATTTCGAATTCTTCTAAGGCGTTCAAAAGTCTACCTTTTTTGCAAATATGAAGTGGAACCAGATTTTTGTTGAAATTAGTGTATGAATGATTACTATTAATTAAATGTTGAGCAAAGTTAGATTTTAATTTATGCATGTTTGTATGCGGCAAATGTTCATTAAAACGGTCTTTGAATGCCCTACCCGTCTGTCCCACATAAATACTGTCACAATCATCACAATTGATTTTGTAAACACCCGACTTCTTTTCGATTGGAATTACACGTTTGGGTCGTAATAATTTTTGAATATTATTGTTGGTGCGAAAGGTGACGGTAATATCATATTTCGCCAATGTATTTTTCACCATATGCGGAACGGTGTTAGAATATTCCATGGATACGAATTTTTTATTCTTATTCTTAGACCGTGTGTTAGGGTTCTGTTTATTTCTTATATGATTATGCAAAAGTTTATCAATCATTGCTTCATGGTATCCGTTCGCTTGGATACCAAATTATTACGACCCAAACGTGTAATTCCAATCGAAAAGAAGTCGGGTGTTTACAAAATCAATTGTGATGATTGTGACAGTATTTATGTGGGACAGACGGGTAGGGCATTCAAAGACCGTTTTAATGAACATTTGCCGCATACAAACATGCATAAATTAAAATCTAACTTTGCTCAACATTTAATTAATAGTAATCATTCATACACTAATTTCAACAAAAATCTGGTTCCACTTCATATTTGCAAAAAAGGTAGACTTTTGAACGCCTTAGAAGAATTCGAAATTTATAAGGAGTTTAATAACAATCCGTCTAAATTATTAAACGATCAGCTGGATCTTAAAAGTAATAGTTTATATGACACAGCCCTAGGCTATTTTAAACCGGTTTTCTAACTACAGTAATATATTTCGTTAGACAGTTTACGACAGTGTACCATGGACCACACTACGACCTACACGATGAAATTGTCCAGCACAATTAAGTTTTTTAAAAGTGTTGTAACTGTGGTGTTTTTGTGTGTTTTTTAGACGTGTTATGTGTTTCATTGTGTTTGTGTAAGTGTACTTGACAATGGGATTGCGGTCCCGAAACGCGTCGTAACATTCGAACGACCAAAAAAGTCACAAGACGGAACATTAAAAGGTAATATTTAATGTTATTATTAACATATTATCCTATATAATATTACTTTACAAAGACGTAATTCAAGGTGAAATATTATTTAAAGAAATACTTTAACAACTCTCACTAATCTTAAAATATATTCTTTTCATACATCTTCATCCCATGGTGGTTTACTAAATAAATGATACTGAAAGATAATGCAAACTGTCATTTCTTAAAGGAAAACATATAAATTCAATCTAAATTCACATTTCATTTTCCGTTTTTATAAATAAATTACGTAATTTTGCTATTTCATATTTTCTTTGTGGATCTTTCTTTCATTTAATTTACTTCGTTTTCGTATAATGTCAATTATTATTAGGCCATTATTTCGTATTAGGTCTTTATTCTTCATAGTTACCAAAATTTGTAGATGCGTATTAAAATTGCTTTTTTTTTTAAGTGGTTGATAGTTCAGATTATTGATATAAGTTAAATGGAAATTTGCCATCATTTTTCTATATAAAACTAATACACGGTGTTTCAAGATTACAAATCAACTGCTGTTTTAAAGTTGATGATTTCAGAACATAGTGAATATGAAATACTTGTAAATATATCAGACAATTATATCAATAAATCATTGTAATAATAAGGCTATTATGGTATAATAAAAACTCAATTATAAATGGAAAATACTATTAAATGTATATATACTTACACTTGAAGTTAGGCCAAAGTTTTTCCGGTTAAATCTTTACAAGGACAAATCACTAGATCGAGCACTATAGTTTTGTAAAAGTTTGTTCACCACGCTAAAATATTGTTTGACCACTAGGTTGGGATAAAACCACTGTTTAGTTAGTTGACCAGAATAGGCTCCCTTGTTAAAATGGTATTTTATCATTCAATGTGTCGTTTAGTTCTGCGACTTGTGATTTTACAGAGCACATTAGTAATGTACATTTGAAAGCTCAGGTCTAGTTTAAGCCCTGTATTCCTTTCTTAGATTTCTATTTTTAATTTTAGTTTCTACCACAGGCTACTAGACAATATTGGCGTTTTTTTTTTATTTTTCCATGTTTATCACTAACGGGAGTGCATTTATAATTTCTAAACTTTTTGGAATAGTTTCCACATACACAAACGGTAGCAAATATCCGCGTAAACTAATAATAATATTTTTTTTTTTTTGGATTTGTGCGATATAAAGGTAGTCTCCATATTCAAAATATTTGTACCAAAAGCAGAATAACAGTAAAAATTATTATTATTATAAGCTTTACAAACCATGTAGAGTCTTATATAGCAAACAAACATTAAATTACCAATTAACTGAATCCTTATAATTATGTAACAGGGTTTAATATCAAATATTTAAATAATCAGAAAAATAACCAAAACGAGAAATTACTAATCGTAAATATATAATTACGATTAGCAAAAGTATTGAATGAAATTAACGGATTAAAAATACGTATTAAGTAAATATTGTTCACTCTTATTGTTATAAAGAAGGGTTTCACAATTTAGGAATGTATAATGTTTCTAGCAACACAAAACAAAGTTTACACTTCAGTAATGAATAAAAGGAACAAATTTGCATAAACACAATATATGGAAAGGATGAAAAACATTGAGAAATTTCTTTATCCATCATTTCTAAATAATTAGGGTGTGCTTTATTTCTCCAGTGTGTACGAAATAACTTTGTCTCTAATCCTTTAGGCAAAACAGTATAAAACTCGTTGTACAATGCAAATAATGAGTTCAAAGGAGTGGTTGAAACGTCTTTAAGTATTTTATTTCGTTGAAAGCTCCATATTTCAACGACAATAAAATTGGCATCTACAAAGTTGAATGTTGTATCTCTTTTTCAGTGAAAATCTGGGAATTTAAAATTTAATTACATTCAAAAATAAAACGCCATTATATAAAAATTGTTAAAGATATTATTTCTTTAAAAATCAATTATGATACCAAACAGTAGGTCTTCAGTAGTAAAGTATAAATACATACAACAATTACTATCCCACCTTAGTGTACTTTGCTCTATAAATACTAAACATGTTACAACAATATTCCCCTATACTTTGTACTTAGTCATCCATGAAATGTTATTCAAAATAATACTAATATATCACTATCATAAGTATCTTAATTGTAGGTTAGAAATTAAAGTTGTATAATATTTATATAAAACTTGTGTAGCTTAAAAGAATATATAATGTAGATGTGGAATGAGCGCTTTCAGTTTAAAATATGAAATTAATTTTAGAGACATATCATTAAACTCTTTATGAGGAAACAACTTTAAGTTTCTAAATCTAAAAGAGTCAATGAAAAGTACACTTTAGAAAACTATATATTGACAGGCTTAACTTAGAGTTGTTGCTATGTGCTATATATAAAAAACAAAATAAGGAAGATCTATATTAAAATTTCGAACTACATTATTCTTCATATAGGTACTTCGTAATTTATTTTTACAAATACAAGGTAACTACAAAAATAATGAATGTCTTAGTATCGATTATTAAAAGAATAAAAATATCGTTAATTCTTTTAAAAAAAGTAGGCGCCTCGTTATTCATTTGAGATGATGGAAGAACCGAAATTATAAGTTCGCAATGATAAATTCACTTTAGAAATTGTCATAAAGTGGTAACAAACTCACAAAAATCACGTATGTTAAGACTAATTTGAATTTATTCTTTTCATAAAAAAATATTTCTTTCTGTTCGATCTACAATCTATTAATTTTTTTAAATAGTTGCCAATCTATCGTTTAATAATATATCTTGCATATATATGTGTTGGTAAATTGGTTCGAGTCGATGGCAACAAGAGATTAAAGAGTTTTTTTTTTGTTTTTTTTAATGATAAAGTAAATTCTGAAGAGAGAAGAATTTTTAATAAATGAAAGATATCATGAAGAGGACATGTTTGGCTTTTGTGGGACAATCTAACATGTTTTGTTTTGAATCCAATATTTTAAAGTTTACACATTTTAGAATAGGCAGTATCGTTTAACTTTAGTTAACTTTAAACTTGGTATAAAATCATGGTCCTAACTCAATCTGTCTCCAAACTCTAAAGTGAACAATCTAAAGACAACATTTCCAAATATTAAAGTTATATAATTAATTAATAGTCTGGGTGATGTTTCCTAAATTAATTTACAGCCTTGTAACCCACAAACGTTATCCTTCATACCTGGAAACTAGGTATTAAAATGTCACTCGCTAACGGCATTAAGAGAGACAAGAAATTGTTTTTCCTTAAACTGAAATCTTGGAAGAAAACATTTACAAAATACGTAATTCAAGGTTAAATATTATTTAAAGAATAAAACTAAAACAGTATTAAAATGAAAACTTGGAATATGTCTATATTTTCACTTATTTTTCAAATGCTAGACATAAGCCATGATTTATAATCCTCAAACACAACAGAAGTATAGCAGTATCCGTTTTGCAATGTTTGATAGTAAAAATGAAGGCAATAATATTTAATAAATTTTAATAACAAATTACTGGAACATAAAATGATCTATATGTGTCCACTCTTCTCCAAACTTAAAAACCCGAATCTGTAAATAACATTGTCAATCATAAGACTAGTGTAAAAATAATTGAACAATTGTTACTGATTCTACAATATTTTCTTTTCATACTTCATCTTCCCACGTGAATTTCCTAAATAATTGACACTCAAATATCATACAAACACACTTTATTTACCATTGTTATGAATAAATTTAATATTTATACTATTTTTAATTTGAACTTTTCTTTTACTTGTGTTTTCGTACATTATTCTTTATGCGTTACCAATATTTTAAGATATGTATTTCATTGTTTTTTTTGTTTTTTTTTTGGTTTTACAATGTTTTTATAATTATGTTTTTATTATTATTCATACTATTGACATTGGTTAAGTGGAAATTTGTCATTCTGTGTGTGTGTATAATATACATGGCATTTCGAGATTATAAATGAACTACTGTTTTATAGTTAATTACTTTAGCACATGTTGAATATCAAATACGTGTAAAGTTACCCTACAATTATACCAATAAAAGCCAGTGTAATAATAGACCAATATTGGTATCTTTCAATACAACTTAATTATAAAAGGAAAAAATATAAATTCCTAAACTTTAAAAAAACTAAAGTTTCACGGTTAAAACTCCTCAAGGATTGATGATTATATTTTTTGAAAAATTGAGATAAAAGGTTCCATTATGTTTGCTTATAGCCCAACTGGATTGTTAATAATTAATTACTATATAATTACCTTATATTGAGCTGTTACCGTCTAACAATCCTTGTAGTTTACACAAACACGATTAAAAACGACGTGCGTTGTCAGTGACCGTTCTAGTTGACTCACGATCGTCAATTATATTCACGATATTATATAGTCACGATCGTTGACTCACGTCGTCCGTATATGTATGTTTTTAATCGTTTTTTTTAAACGTGAATTAATATGTGTCGTTAAGTGTTTCTATGTGTTTTTATATTTGAAAATGAATGACAAATAGTTGAAACGCGTCATATAAGATAGTGTAGACTACAAGTAAGGATTGTTCGACGGTAATACCGCAATACAAGGTAATTAAATAGTAAATAAAAGGTTCGCCCGCTAAACTGTTGTTACCACTAGGTTGGTATCACTGTTCTCGTTAGTTAAGGATTAAACACCTCCACGGATATATAGATAATATACCCTAATATCACTAAATACCACTGAAGGAAAAACTTCGTATGGCTAAATAGTTTTGTCAAAAGAATTCACTTGGTATTTACCTAAGTTGAAAACTGTTGTTATCTCTGAGGAAGAAGCTGTGGGCTTATTTGTTGTCGTATATTGGACACGTATGCTTTACAATAGTTTTTATATATCATTGAGTATAATGTTTTAATTAAGAAACATAAAGTATAAGGAGAAGGAAGAATGAAACATCTTATAATAAAATTTTATATTGATTAATAACAATGTGTATATATTATTAGAGTGTACTTTTGAGTTATAAAATTAGTATTGACTTAATATCAAAACGGTGTTAAAAAACATTTAACAAGATTGTTGTTCTTTGCAAGTGGATTCTATAATGGTAAATCATATTTAGTAAATAAACGCATATCGTAAATGAAAAAAAACTCAGTAAATTTTTTAATATTGTATGACAAAAACAACACATTAACACTGTATGTAGAAATACTAGCCGATGAACGGATTAGATAGGTACATTAGATAGGTATAATTAGATTAATACATTTTAATTAACTAGGTTACCGATAATATTTTCTATTATAAGTAAAAGTCAATTTGGTATTTTAATTTACTTTGGTGAGTAGGTAGTAAATCTCCTTTGTAAAAGTTAATTAATCTAACTCTAATTTAAAGTGTTTTTTTATTAATAAACCACTAGCACTAACAGCTTCGTGACAGAAGCATAAAAGGGAGGGCAAATTTTTTAATTTTTTTTTTCTAGGATGGATCATGAGGAATTTTTATTTAACCATTTATAAATACAAACTATTTCGTTTTTCAAAATAATATGGTTTCGTAAAAATTGTTGATTCATTACGTTCCTTCCATCAACAACAACATTTCTTTTTAAATAGGTATATCACATGGAGTAAAATAAATTAATTTCATTTATATAGAAACATTAACATAAGAATTTGTGTAAATATAATTCAGCATCCAGGCAGTCGCGCTAATAAAATTATAATAATTTAATCGATAGATTAATTAATAGATCCATTAATTGTGATTTTAACAGAATAATTTATCAAATATTTAATCTTTAACATAATTATAAAATAAAATAAATACCATATCAATTCCTATTTTATTTCCATTTTGAGAAGGTGATACATAAACTAAATTCTGACAATAAAACTAAATTTGCTTAAACCAATTTACACTGCTGTAACTATTTTCTTTATTAATTAGTTCAAAAAAACCAAATGCAGTTGTTACTTTTTACTCAACCTGTGCATCTTGTAATACTAAATAAGCTTTGTGTATGCCAATTAAAAGTCATTTTTGTCAATATATTTATTGTAAAAATACTACCCCTATGCGATACGATAAATTTCATTGCTGGACAACTATTAACGAAAGCTAGACAAAAACTATTTTCTATATATTTAAATTAAATGCTTAAGCATTTGACTTTAAATATTTATTATATTTTTACCAATGTTAAACTAAAAAGTTCCTGAGAGTTCTAATTTTTAAAACTTGAAATTAAAAGTAGTTTGAGAGTTTTTTAACTGAAAATTTAATAACTATATAAAAACAAAATCTGCTTTTTAGAATTAATTCATGTTGGTTAATTGCATAATTTTTTTTGAATGGTAATCCTTTTCTCCTAAATATTGTCCAATCGATTTTTGATAGATTATCAGTTATAAAACAACATAATTTATAATTATACTATTCAAATTTCTGTGAAATATTATTTATTTTATAAACCAATTACCACATTTCTTAAAATAGAAATCGAAATTTGTTCCATACATATTTTAAATTCTGTCAAACGATAATATTATGGCAAAAGTTTGTTTATTATATACAGGTGTATTCGAAGTGAAGTATTATTTTAATCCAAGCTTAGTAATTCAGTAATAGTTGGATTTACAGTTACATTTGTTAGTTTATTTTCCGTTTAATGCTTTTATCCCTCGTTCATTCAAAATAAATCATAAAACGATTATCGAGTAAAATGTCATAAATCCTGTTTTAAATCCTTCGCAGGAGTTACGTTATACTACAAGAATTAAATTTTGTTATTGTGAAAAAGTCCATTTACTAGCACTTGCCATAATTATAAAATATTACGCGTATGGGTATTTTAACTACTTGTCAAACATAAATTCACCAATTGTTTTGCATATGTAACATAGTTAACAATAACTAATATTATATATATATATATATCCCATATATATATATATATATATATATATATATCCCATATATATACTGTATATGTGTGTGTGTGTGTGCGCGCGCACGCGCGCGGGCGGGCGGGCGTGTATGTGCGTACGTTGAAAATAAAATTCGTTTCACAAAATGGACAGATTATTTTTTTATTTCGTAAATGAGCTAAATGTAAAGAAAGATTTATTAATTTGACATTTAATCTCTCTTTCATAAAAAATAGTCCCTGAAATGTAATAAAAAACAATATACTTTGGTCTTCCCAATAATTTCTCTTTCATCAAATAAAATTATAATACAAATATTTATTTAAATTGCACTATTTTATTACATAATGGGTGTGAATATTGTTATAAATTTTATTCGCTTTACATTTTATGTAAACCAAATTAATCTCTTTTAAATCACCTCGGAAATAAAAACGTATTATTTTCTTGACAACAATGGGAGATGTTTGTACGCAAACGGTTATCTAAACTAAACCCGAAGTAAACAATGAGTTCGAATATATTTCTTGTGATATTAAATCAAATATTTTCGTGACAAATTGCAAAATTAAATTAGATTTATCTTTCTCAATTGACAGAACAACGATAAAAAATTAACATAAAGCGATTTGCCTAAGTAAAAAGTCTTGGAATTTGGTTTCAATGAATATTTATTGCCAACTTCCAACCACGAACTTACTTTCTTTTCTTCTTAGATCAGAATTAATGTTTCAGTAATGGCAAGAGGGATGAGATTGACTAAAAATGGAAAACCACACCAACCCCTCATAATTGTGTGTTCAGGGAAGGATGTTTATTAAGTGTAGATTCAAAATGTTTGGGGGGGGATGTTTGAAAAGCCCTATCAGGATGTATACCCTAACTTGATTCATCTTAAAGTTATTAACTATGAAAAGGGATGTGACTCCAAGTTTTTTTTTAAACCCACATCATGCATGATGATGTTAATTAATAGTGGATTAGAATTTTTAACATCATCTCTATCTGGTGTTAGTTAAGATATCGAAATATATAAAAGTGATTATTTGCAGTGTATTTTTGTACACGTTGTAAAAAAGTCTCGGGCAAATTAAATAATTTTTTAAGTAGAAAATGTAATAAGGTAAAGCATAGTTTTTTTTTAAAAAAAGTCTATTTTGTGGTATTATAAAGTAAAACCAAACCCACTTCTAAATGGAGGTTTTGAGGGACTTCTTAAAATATAAAAATATACGGCCTACTGAATAATATCTCCGTTTCAATATTTTGTTTAATATGAAATAATTTCCCAAACTTTAAGTCGCTATTTTACTCTAAATCAAAATGGCGGCCGGTCAAATATTTTTTTAAATACAATTGATTTCACAATATACTTTAAAAATAATAATTGTGAGAAAAGAATTTACTATTATTTTATACAAGTATAACGAGGAAGTTACATTACCCACAAATGTTGTCCAATATTCAACTAATATTATCAAAACTAGTCTAAAACATATAATTATTACACATGTTTGGTATTGTAGGCTAACATTTTAGGTTAGAATGGGTGATCCATGTTTCTGTTAAAACTTCAATAAAATAACAGTAATATTTTGGTGTAATAATTTTGTCTCCTTATTATTTTCTTTAAAGTAGATTGTGACGTAAATTGGAATATTGAATATTTGACAGGTCGCAATTTTTTATTCAATTTAGACATCTAGTTGGCCCAGTTATTTCCTATTAAACAAGACCTTTTACATATATTTGAATATTTTGAGCCCTTTTCCCCTTCTCAAAAAAAAAAAACTTCCACTTAATGGTTATGATGAGTTTAACTTATAATGTCTAGAAATAGTTTTTATACTTAACAAATTTCTAAATTTTCTCTTTTCTAATTTAAAATATATTTAACTGTCCTGGGTCTTTTGTATATTATGTACACAATGTATGTCACTGCTTACTGAGAGTCCTCCCACATACATTTCGATCTTACTGTCATATACATTCGCTTGCGAGTTCCGGTGAATGAGAAGATACATCCAAGTGCGAAGATTAGGAGGCTCCGTTCGGGCTGTATCTGCTTAAATTATTTCATATCATCTACAACTAATGTTATTTTTTAAAATTCTACTTTCAATAGAAAATAATGCAATTTAAATATGTAGTAATAAGCTTATTAAAACCACAATTCAGCCTCTCAACAATAGTTGTTCAATTGAAATAATACAATTAGAAGTATTATATACTATCTTACTTATAAACAACCTAATCTGACCAAGATATATTGTTATGAGTTTAGTTACTATAGTATTAGCATATTCAATTAGTATAATAATTGTTACGAGGGTGTTTATGCTTTGAACTGTGATGATGAATTAATCATTCAGCATCTCAGCAGGGTTCCATAGTGTGTTACATTAAAAAGGTTTTTTCCTATTTTTATTATCTTACATTATATAGGCCTATTTTATGTTGGACCTAAACGATTTATCTAAATTTACGTTTGAACGTATTACATTCTTAGCTAATTCTTTAATAAACATCTTTCATAATTGTTATAGAAACGTACTTTAATTTTCATATTTGGTTGTATACCAGTTTCTAGGATGGTACTGGTATTGACCTAATAACTTTATAATAAATGTTTTTTTACGGCGAAACGAAAGAAAGCGTTTTGCGAATACCAGCATAGATAAAGCAAAGTTTATTCATGTTAATTATTTAAAAGAAAAAGTTCACTTTAAATAAGCTTTCAACATCTATTCTACGGTTCTAAAAATACTAAGACATTTTCCAACCAACTATTAGGAGCTACAATGTTACAACAATTACTACACATTACAAGATTTTATATTTACGTTATAACAATTACAAACTATCCTTTCAAAAATATTACATTCTAGTTCAAATTTGTTGAAAAATCTTGTTTGTTTTATCGCTTATTTTACATAGTTTTAAAGAATAAATTTAGCTGAAGATGGTGAATGGGTTATAGGCGACTTTTTTCTTTTTCTTTTTGCTTTGATAACTGAACAATTGGAGAGTGCAAAGTTTGAGACACATTTATTAGTTGGTTGACTAGAATAATTAATAGTTTCATACATATTTACAATTTGTAATACTTAATGTTTGTTAGTTTATTTCATTGGTATTCCGTTGTTTAATAAAATAACATATGATATCACAAACAAGAATAAAAATACTGCCTATATCGTAAGCTAACATAAATTTTACAGCTATTTTTTTTTCTCAATTTCAACAATATACAAAATTTAATCGGGAAACCAGTTAAACAGGATAAAAATGTTGAAATACTGAAGGATGTTGAAAACATTATATCCATTATGGAACAACTTTAATTGATTAACATATTCCTTTAGAAATGTTTATTTCAAAACGAAAAAAATTATGAATAATGGATGAAAAGGACGACGAAAAGTACTAATTAGAAATAAAAGTCTTTCATTGGTTGTGTTTCATGTAAAGAAAGAATATTTGCTTTGCTGTTCACTTTTACAAACTATTCAAATATAAACAATCAACTCAACCAAATTCAAAATTATTTAGTATATCCCTTGATAAAAAATTAATGCAAATTTTTCTTATGTTCCTTAAACCTAAATGATCGTACAATTTTGGCAAAAATAATTTCGATAAAGACGCCAAATTTTCAAATAGTTTTAAGATTTTTCAAGTTCCTAATTTTAACTCATAATGATGTTTCATATCTTGTTACATTTCTGTTTCTTATAATTTAGAGATTAGATTAAAATGGGAGGTTAAAGGGTTCAACAGCTCCTGGCACCGCGTCAATTGGCCTATTTTTCAACTAACCGTCTTAATTCTAGTTCGGTGGAGTAAAACTAGTCTACAGTGAAGTTTACCAGTAGTTTGGAAAAGAAATACTTTGCGCTAATAGGAGACTCATTCTCATATATTATGGTACCAGCAGTTTCACCATCCAACCCAGAAATCTACACACTGTATCCCCGTGGTATATTCCTATACCACCAAATACACCCTCTGACCACATTGTCCCGAGATTCGCCTTAAATGCCCTCCACCCAAGAACAATACCGTTCCTTCAACTCAACCTGAAAGAACCTTTCTCTATAGTAACTTACTATAAGAAAAACCTCCAAAATGATCTCATCTTAGCCGAATCCACGTACTAATAGCTGTCCTAACAAACGCATAGGTATCCCTCCTTCGTCTGGATTTTATCGGAAGCCCCATTGCCACTGCTTCTTCTTTTCTCAGTTTGCACAATTGAAGAAACGCTTGTGCTCATTTCTACTACATTCGCACTTTCCCAGTGGCAGGTTGGATCGGGCCTTTAGCTGCGATGATTGGCAAGTTGATTCAGCTGGGGATAGGTAAAATCCCAGTTTCCTCTACTTTCACTTTGTTTCCACTCTCTAGGTTATCTTTAGAAAATTCCGCACGTTGGCTTAGTTAGCTAGAGAAACATACAATCTATCCCTAATTAAAACTAGAGGTCGACTGTTATCCAGAGTAATATATTAAGGCTATACACCCCCTTAGTCACGCATCTCTCGGCATATATTATTCTGCCTTGGCTTGCGATAAGTAACATCTTGCATTAATCCTGCACACTAGAAAGTTTATTTGCACCAATACGTTGCCCTTCCTGCAACCTCGTGGAGACGTGTAAGACTGCACTTAAATCTGGACACAGATCCCCATCTCTCCACACTCTTGAAAGAATTAATCATAAAAGTAATCCATTTTACAGACTCTTCGCAGAGCTTCTTATAACGACAGCGACTTTGTTACGTCAATTAAAAACAATCCACCTTTATTCCCTTAATTTAAAGGAGAAAGGGTGTTAATTGTTAAATGAAAATTGAGGTATATTAAACAGCTAAATGTATGTTTTCTACCTGGAGATGAGATATTAAAATATCAATCTCCTACGCCAAAAATTCGAGACAAGAAATTGTTTTCCTCGCAATTATAGGAGCAAGAAAGACTCAAACAAATGAGTATTCACTGTCGGCATAGTAAAATTTACGTACTAACATAAATAGGATTAAAATGGAAGAATGAATATTCAATATTGCAAGCAATTAAATTAAGTTTTAGGGTTTGTTATGATTTATAAAAAAACAACAACTGTCATAACAGAATTAATTTTACGTTGCCTAATATTTTAAGTAGAATCAATTTTAAGATTATTAATAGTGTGGAGTATATGGCAGATCAAAGGAAAATATTATTTGTACAAATTTATTTAAGTTTAAAATTTGTTTAATTGTTCATCTGTATTTAATTTACATGATAAATATTTAACACTGTTCTCCATACAGTAGAATATCAATCTTTAAATACAATTATCTTTGTTTCAGAAAACAGTTGAAGTAGTGATAAAATCCTTTAGCGGTTGTTACTGAACAGTGATTACTTTTTTTTTCTTCCTTCATGTTATTTTTCCACCTGCGTTTTCTAAATAAATGATGAACAACAAACTTCCTTACCTACAAAAATTCGAACCAATGCACATAAATACCAACGCAGTCTTCAAAGTTTACTTAGTTTGTATTTAATGTGAGTTTTTCTGTTTTGAATTAGATAATTATTCTCCACATTGCAACAAAATTTACACGGAACTAATTTAGTTATTTGAGAAATAATTTTACACGTACGAAACTGAGAAATTAAAGATAAAAACAATAATAATAAAATAATAATAAAATAAAAATACATAATAATAAGTAATTGAATAAGTACCTATCATCTTTATAGTTTTAGAGAAGATGTTCTTTAGAGAGGAAGTATGTTTCTGTCAACATAATACAAAAGTTTTATTTCAGTACAAAATAAAATGGAAAATTTCCAAAAACAGAATTTATGGAAGCGAGCATTAAGCTCGACAAGATCCATCATTTCTAAATAATTAATATGTGCTTTACTTCTCATGTGTTATAAAATAAAGGTGTGACTTCACTTCTCTTATCCTGACAGTGCAATATTTTAAATAATAAAGTCTTTATACAATAAATAAATATTAATGTTGACTTTTAAGATGATTTAAACTTATAATAGTGCATTTATATTAAAAACTACGCAGTAGATGTGTAGTTTGAGGGCTATCGTAGCATAAATCGTGACAATTATAACCTACCCACCTATATAGTCCTACGTGGTCAGCGCAGAAACGTTGTTAAAATAATTTTCACAATCCTCTTAATAGGGTAGGAATATTTTATCCGAAGAAGGGAAGGGACACATTTAAAAATCTTGTAACACTTATCCTACAAATGGGACAGAACTTTGTAAATGCTTGAAATTTTTTAATTTTCTGCCAAATTTTTTGAATGCGTTTCTGTCAAATTACGGATAGAGAGACTTTAACGTGTGAATTAATAGGTTTCCAAGACACTCTAAAACCTTAGTTCTTATGGCCGGTTTTTCCAGCTCTTGAATCTTTACTGAGAGAATTACAAAATGTTAAAAATTGTACAAAGACTATATTATATTCAAAACTTTTCTGTGTTAAATATTTAAAATAAAGTTATTTTGTCACAACTAAAATGGAGGCAGATATAATTTAGAAATTATTGATAGAGATGAATTTGATGTTTGTTAGTATTTATAAATTTGTAGTTATCCAATTTTTTCTTTTCAGTTCTTACTAAATTGAGTATACTAAATTTTCTGTTCATAGAAATGTCCCCATTCCTAAAATTCAAACAAATTATTTAAAACAATAAAGGGGTTAACGTTTAGAATTATTTAATTTTCGTACATTTATTTTTTTCTATTTAATTTTTGTATTTTTTTGGTGTTCCGTTTTTATGGAAGCTTTAGTGTGGGATTTTAATATTTAACTTAATATTTTGTACTTTAAGACACTAAATATACTATAATAATACAATTTGTAAATATTAATATTTGTACCTCTAATAATCTAAATACTCAAATAATCAAAATATTTGTGTTTTTGGAATATAAAGCGCAAATATTTTGTTAAAAATAATTCATATGATTGTGATTTCACAATAGTATTTTATCCGTTAGATCAAGATAAGGCCTTTTTTATTTTCAGCTTTCTGTAATGGCTGCAAATACCATTTTAACTTTTTCTTTGATGTCTGAATAGTTTTAATTAATTATATAATAAAATCTACATTCAATTTTAATAACATATTACCGAAACTTTTTTGAAAAACAAGGCTGCGTTAGTATAGCCCGAGGAAACATCAGTTCTAATGCAATCTACTAAAAACGCTACTATGTATGTATTTAAACTCCACTCTGGAGTCCAGTTCTAATATGGGTAAGAGTTTTCTTACATATTAGTTTTATTTATTTAAAGGTTTGTTGCTGACCTATTTTTTTTTCAATTCCACTGTATACTCTCAGAATAAATCGCTGTTTACCACTGCAGTACCAACCTTCTAAGAAATGAAACAATTTAATCTTTTTCAAACCGTATTATTTGTTTTTGTGCATATTTATCAGTTTTTATTTTATGTCCACAAAGAGTTTATTATTAGCTTAGATATTCATAACAGAAACAGACAGAGTTGTTGTTTTATATTAAATCTTCTTTTTTACATTTTAAAACTAGTATTTAAATTTGTTTTTTCGTTTGTATATTCGTTTTTCTAGCATATGTCCAATTTGTCAGTTTGGAAGAAATTTTATATAAACTTTTCATTATAAAGACTAGAAACTCTACATGTTTCATTCAATATGTCTAGGAAAAGTACACGAAAAATACTAACATTTTAAATTTTATATTAAAGATATTCAATCTTTTATGTAATATTTTAAAACCATTTCTCTTTGTAATATATAATATGGTATCAAACTAAATGTAGTCTTTGCGTACACAGTCTAGTTAAGTAAATGTAGTATCCAGTGAATTGGAGAAACAAATTTAGTTTTGGGGTTATGATTTGTAACACATTGCTTAAAATCCAATTTTCATAATTACTCGCTCAAACACTATAAATATTAAAACTATAAGGCATTATATTGTATTTTATTTTACAACTAATGTAAGTTTTTACAAACAATGGAAAAGTTCACTAGAAAATATATTATTGTTTATGACTAAAACTTAAAGAACTTAGTTAGAATAAGTTTTTAGTATCAACACTTAATTTATTATCTACGAACAATCATATAATAGCTATTTTACAAGATAGATTTTATTTTCGTAATTATACTGTGCCAAACAGCGCTTTCTATTAATTGTTTTATTTATTTATATACTCATATGAATAGATTAATATAACTTACGTTAAATATTCATGCACAGTGTCATAAACATCTTTAACTACATATATTAAGGAAATCTTAAACTTTGTAATCGTTAGAAACAGGCCGTTATACAATTTTATGATGAAATATATATATATATATATATATATATATATATAATTATTAATTTATAATTATTTATATATATATATATATATATATATATATATATAATAAAAACGAATAATAATACCATTTAATTTACTTAATAATTTTACTTTAATTTTAATGCAAAATTTATAATGCCTACGATGGAAAATCAAACTTTAATTTTATAACATGTCAGTTTTTTGGCTTGTAATCTTGCGATAAGAAGTTTTGATTTTCTAATGAGTATCAGAATTTAAAGAGAACGAATTAGAAGAAGTTTAATCAGATTGTATTTTCATCAAGAGATGTTTTTGGTGTGACATATAAAGCTATTATTTTTTTAGCACCTTTTGTTCTTGGTTGTGTTGGAAAATTAAAATTTTGAGTTTTGAATGCAATTACTTTTTTTTTTTAAACTTTATACCATTCTAAAAAATTGATAAAAAGGTAGTATTTGAAATACAGATTGGTTGCAGTCTCTACAGTTTAAACAGCTGTACGGATTGTCTTGCCTTTTTACTAATATCTCATATTTAATTGTGACATTTTTTGTTAACAAATAATGAATATTTGGTATATACTGGTATAAAAATTTGTCGTATGATTTTTTTATTGCGGCTATAAAAAAAGTACAGAATTACACAATTTCAGTTAATTATTAAAATTTAAAATTGTGCTAAATACTATTAGTTTTTAGTATTATGTACCTATTTGTGTGAAATTTAGTTTCCCATATATACGTTATAAATAATTATTTACCTTTAACAGTACCTTTAAACTAAGATAAATAATTAAATTATCTCACACTTCGTTATTATCTGAGAGTGTTTACATTATTCTATCACTGTTTATTTTTAATACCATCAAGTTATAAATCATTCAACAAGCAATAAACAATATCTATGAATTGTTGTTTGTGTCTAGTCTGCTACTGAATATACAAAGATAAGGGCGTTAGGCGGCTTCCTAACTGCTTTTAGAAACCTCATTAAAATTGAGGAAAAATATGCTTTGTGTAAAGTAAACGAAATAAAATGAAGTTAACTTCTTTATACTAACAATAGTAGTTGCTTGATGATGGAACTCAATGTAAAAAGCCTTATTTTTAATTTACAGAGTTTTTCACTTTCTACAAGTAACGTCATAAAAAAATTGATTTATGTTGTATATATTTTATAAAATTATTTATGTGTGCGCGCGCGCGCGTGTGTGTGTGTGTGTGTGCGTGCGCGCGCGCGTGCGTGCGTGCGTGCGTGTATGTGTGTGCACGACGTGTGTACGTACGCGAGTTAGTGGGTTAGTGCACGCGAACAACCATGCGTTTGGAATCTATTGGGGAGGGTACCCTGAAAATTGGTCAAAAACTGCCAAAATATGGAATATTATTTTTTTGTCCCTAATTATTTGTCAGGTCTTTCTGAATCAGAAAAGTATAATTTTTTTGCAAAAATTAATATATTTATATATAATAATAATTTTTGAAATAATGCTTACACGCGAATTTTGGTCAACTTTTCGTTGTGTTTTTATCAAAACTATGTTTTTTTTATAGTAATGTAGATTATAAATTATAGCTGAGATGATTTTTGTATTTTGGTGTTTTTGTTTTGTTGTCTTTGATATTTGCTGCAAACTGTCAGCTGGATGTCAGCAAAAACAGCTGTTTGAATAAGTAACAAACAGTGAAACCTTTGTGTCATCTGCAAATGTTTGTTGTTGTGAGTGAAACCTAACCTTATATGTTTGTTAGTGGTTATAAGTGGTAGTTTTGGTTAGGTTAGGTTAGGTTAGGTTCTAAGAGAAGAAGAAAGAAGAATAAATCTAGAAGGCACAACGTATGGTGCAGGAGACTTTTGAAATGTGTGAGTTGTTGTTGAATAGCCTACATCGATTATGGCAATGGTTTATACATAGGTAAAGTTATGATTTATGCTTCTAAATAACTAATAAATAAGTATTTTAGACCAAAATAGTTTTTATTTTACCAAAGAAGTTATTTTTTAAGAAAAAACAAATCATATAAATCAGTAAAGTACATATTTTGTTCAAAAATCCATAGAAATGCTTCTTTTTTAGAAAACTCGCGATTCCTGACAGTTGAAATTTTCATGTTTTTAAGAATAAAAAATGCTAAAACTAAGAAAGTATTGTAGATACAACAATGAAACTTTGCATGATTGTTCTAAACATATACAGCTACAAATTTATGTATGGATTTACAAATATCTTTAGTAGTTGGTGAAAAAAAAATTTTTAATCGTAACAAAAATTTTTTAAATAATTTTTCAAAATTTAAACTTTTTCAGAAAACTCCACAGAAGAGATATTTTCTTATGAATACATAAAGTTGTAGCCTATATCATATACTTCAAAATAACACTTCAAAAATGTGTCTACAAGCTATAGCTTAGGAGCCTTAGCGTTTACCGTAAACCTTTACAAAATTTCTTAAAAGGGGGGTGGGGGGGAGGGACGTGAAAATAAGGCCAAAAACCGGTTATATTTCATGACATAGGTTATATGTACATTAAAAAAAAATAGTAAACAATATATAATAACATAAATAGGATTTTAGAATTTTCAGGGTACCCTCCCCTTAAACTTAATTGTATATATAAAATATACCATACATCTATTTTGTTACATAAATAACTTCATAAAAGTCAAGGTTAAAATATTAAAATCTCATAAGATATTTATACCTCTATAAAAGTAATACTTAAGTCTCTAGATACAACCTTCCCACCTCACTCACAGATTATTAGAATGAAAGCTCTACGCCATTCATTTACTGTACCACAAGTACTAACAAAAAGTAATAAGTTAGTTAATACAACCTTTTGTTTTCCAAGGCTATAAATATTCATTTCAGGAAAACCCTCTCTGGAGTTTTCTTAGTTTAAAACATTTGGCAAAGAATACAACATCTCGATATGCTCTTTATTATATTTATTGTTAAATTTGTTTAAAATGTCAATTTTTTAAAGATACTATATTTGATACTACACTTTTGTGCTCACTGTGGCCCAATAAAACTTAAAATCAAACACCCAATACCACAATTCAATAAAACAAGATTTATTTACATATGTACATTTCAGTAACTAATTTACCATCTTCAGAGAATGAGTACTTAACAAACACTAATTTTATAAAAAATTATAAACAGTTGTATAAGTTAGGTTATTTTCTACTCCTTCCTGTGGCTAGTTCAACATTAACAATTTGCCTGGTCAATGACCTAGTCCCTTACACTAGTGGAGTGGGGGTGAGTCCCTTTACAATTAGTGAATTTAATGGATAAACAAAAGAGAATTTAAAACCATTTATGAATCGTAACTATTATTATCTTAGATACTAATTCACCAACAAAATCTTCATAACTTATATATATAATTCAATTTTTAAATCCAAGAGTGACCATGAATGAAGAGCAGTGAGTCTTTACACGGGTTGTTTAATTTATTAAGAGTTACAGAAACTGCAAATATTTTACTGAATTCTTGTTTGTTGTGAATCCTTCATTCCATCACTATTCAAATTATAAAATTTATTTAACAAAGTGTTACCACTTTCACTCTACTTGTGTAATATTAAAAATAAATTAAATCATGTTTATAGAAACCAAGTATATTATTAGACAAAAATAAAAAGTTACCTTTATGAAGGAATATAAATATATATATATATATATGGCTTCCAACTATTGAAATAATATAAAAACAATCTAAATACTACATTCTTTAATGTAATTATTACAGCACTATTTGGATATGGTTTTTCTTTCATATATCCATAAAATATTTTTAATTTACAATCTATTCATTTTGAACTTTCTTCATGAGTACAATTACATATTAACTCATTACATAAAGGTTATATGTGCTCAAATATAATTTTCATTCGACTGAATTACATTTCTGAAATCAATCTGTATATTTTACTTTTAAATTAATTAAACCATGTGTACTTTTATACCCACCCTGTTTTTATCTATCAAATGAGTTTACTCTCTACCCTTTGTGACAGTTTATATTGACAATGTATCAAAAAAAAAGCAAAGAACTACCCATTTTGTGAATCTATGTTGATGATATATTAAATAAGGCTACCAACTACCCTTTGTCAGTCTATGTTGTCAATATATTGAATAAGACTAACAACTTCCCTTTGTATTATTCTATGTTGTCAATATATCGAATAACTCCAGCAACTACCCTAGAGTCAGTCTAATAAACAACTCATACAATAATATATATGTGTCAATATATACCAACAACTACCCTTATTTAGTATGCGTTGTCAATATTTGAATAAGGCCAACAACTACATTTTGCATCAATCAATATATTGAATGAAATCACTAATTATCCTTTGATAATTAACACGTGTCAATCACTATTACAACCGTAATAAAATTAAATTATAAATAATTAATTAATTACACAAGCATTAATTGAAATTTATTAAAGGACTTTCTCAAAGACATACTTACCTTATTGGTTTAGTATATACATTTGTTCTTTTGGTTGTTTTATTTCACTACTATTTGGAACTTTAGTTAAAACTCGAATAAAAACAAGCTCTGTAGAAAACAAACTAAATGAAATAAATTACTTTTTTTCAAATTCACTACTTTATTCCAATTACCTCACTTACTTTATGGAACTCCATTACAAATAAAAACATATTTGATGAATACTATCGCGGTATTTTCCCAGCCCTTTTAAGGGAATTTAATGCAACCAGAGTTTATAATTTGAATGCCTAAATGTAGTTTTTTTGGCCTTATAGGAAATTGTAAATAATATTGGTAGATTAAGGAGTCTTTTATCCATTAGAAAAAGTTTATTACATGTTGTTACACAGGTGTTCTAAACCCGGTAATTTGTGTATATTACTACTTTCTTAACCTATGCTAAACCTTCACGACCCTGCTGTAACTTTACGAATATCAAATTTTATTGAAAGATCAGGGTTCCAAATTAAATTTATTACAATAACTTCGTTATCGTAGAGTTGGGAGGGGTTACTATGTAGAATATAAATCTTATATTTAATTAATTTTTATAAATTGAATCTCAACACTTGAGATATGATCAAACAACTGTTTCAAATGACGCCACTTTGACAATTTCAATTCGATATTTCTGAACTTCATAGGGTTCTACTGAACACGTTATAGTCTCCTATAACAAAAATTTATGTTATTATCTTAATTTTTGTGACCGATATCGTTCTTGTACAGACGACAACAACGGTGGGCGAACGAATGTTTAAAACCACATTTTTCGTTTCCTGAGAACATAAAATCAAAAACGAAGGTTTTTTGTAATTATGAAATTTATCCTGTACCTAGTACTACTCTATAGGAAACTATAAACTTGTTTTTTTTTGACAAGAAAAGTGTTTCGAATAAGTTACATCCGTAAAGAAGTAAATACTACATTGATTTATATTGCATACATTTTGTAAAAGTATTTGAAATCGTATTCATCCTGGATGAGGGCAATGTAAATGCCAGTATGACCGGAATTTTTATTATATATTATCTAGTAGCAAATATAATGTAAAATTCATTATTATCAGAAATGGCTGACAGAATGAAATGTGAAAATACGTCATAAACAATGACATCGAGAATTAACTTTAATCAAAATATGTTTAATATTTTTGATAACACTTTAATAAAGTGATAGACTAAACTATTTGTGTTAATAATTTTGAATTCTGGAATAACAAATTGAATTATTTGAATATAGTCTGTTGCGTTTTATGACAGGTTAGATTATGAAAAATCTAATTTATGTATAAAAACGATTACGTTATACATGTGTACGTTTTACATTAGATGTTTTGGCTAATATATTATATAATACATGTGTGAGTGGGTGGGGGGGATAGTTGTAAAGTGCGTGATACGAGCAGTATTGTAGACCAAGCGAACAATCCTAGATGAGGGAGCAGAACTATTTTTGCTACATAATGTTTTATATAACCTTGCTTGAATATATTATAAACACATATAAAGCTACTTAAAACTTTCACACCCCGGGGGTTCATTGTAGGGAGAGGCTTGACAATCCCGAGGTCATAGCTGAATCTCCACTTTTTTTAACGCAGTCTTATGTTTAATCCCTCTCTTTACCTTTCTACCAGGTCTCTTTTGACAAAATCTTGTTCTTTTATGAACTGTTACGCTACTAAAGTATTCAAAAGCTAGGGGTTTTTATTTTATCTTCATTTCTTTTTTTTTTTAATAAGGTCTTGATGACCGAGAGTTTTTTTTTGCCATTAAACAACAAGGGAAATAGAATAAAACGCCGCCATAGTATAAAGGACACTGATCTTATTAGCTATTTAAACAATATAGTAGGTAGTGTGGTGTGGTCAGATGGGTGCAAGCGAACATCATTTATAAACTTGTTACACATTATCTTATACTAACTTATCCTATTACATCTGTTTTATAACAAAAATAACTTTTTAAAACTTAAGATAATTACAGTAATGATTTATAAGATATTTATAACTCTCTAAAAGATAAAAGTAACACGCATGTCCTATAAACAACTTTTCCAACTCGGAGGTTAGAATGAAAACTTAACGCTCGTCTACTGTACCCCTAATACCACAGCCACTGTGAAAACTTATACATCAGAACTAACCTTTTGTTTTAAAAGACAACAAATATTCATTTCAGGAAACCCTTCACAGGATTTTCCTTAGTTAAAAACTTTCTGGGCCGTATTTTTGTGTGTCCCTCCCACTTTACCTTACTTATTCAGAAACCGCGGGCTTAGTTGTTGAAAGTTTATTGTACACGTATAGTTTACACACACATGTTTATTTTATCTCTGTTATTATAAATTTAACACAACAAAATGATCACGAACATAATATCTAACTGCGGATATTACAACGAACTGTTAGTACAATAGTGGCAACTTGTCATACCCCAGTTATAATAATGTAAATAATATTACATTCAAAATTCAATATTTTTACAAATACATTAGTATACTCATTATAATACCACTTTTTTATTTCGAACAACTTCATTACTTTTGAACAGATTCAGAAAGTAAAACTGTGAAATATAAATTTAGATAAAATACTTTCTATTAAACGCCACAATTACCCTTAAACTTTAGTTAGAATGAATTGATAAATAAGTTTAAAATGTTACATTTTAAAGATACTGTATTTGTACTTTGAATACTAAAATATGGTTCAAATTTACTCTTGATTCTAATCTCAAATCCAAAAGTGTTTAACTGATTAAGGTTTTGAACAGTTACAGAATGATCTTTATCTACACAAATACAGTCCAATACTTGTCCGTCAAATGCTGTAACTTAAAGTTACATTCACATTGTTGAATGTGTAACGACGTTCTTTCCTCTCAAACAATCTATAAAATAGGTTCATAGAAACCAAATACAAGTAAATTTTTCGTTAAAATGATCTTGGAGCCTATGTGGATACTGGAATGAAAATAATCTAAATAATACATTTTAAAAATTGAAATTATATCAAAACAATTTTTTTTGTTATGTTTGTCTTTTATATACCTGTAAAACAATGACATACTGAAACTCTTCCTGATATAATTTTACTCACATAACGTATTACAGCGTTTATATACTGGAATGTCATTTGCGTTCCACTAATTTACATGTCAGAAAGCCACATTTACCATATTGATTGTTTAAAAACAAACCATGTATACCCTGTGTATGTTCCATACCAAATAAGCTTACTTTCTACCCTTTGTGTCAGTCAATGTTGTCAATATATTGAATGAAGCTAACAACTACCCTATGCATATTGATTAGGATTAATTACAGGCTTAGACTACTAACTAAATAAAAAAAAAAGTTATGTTCTCTTTTTTTTTTTAAAGTGGTCATATATGTAATCTTATATTGTCTTCATATTTGAATATTATGTTTCATGAAGTATGTATCACTTTCGAATATATATTTCTATTTTATCTAATATTTGTTTTATGAAGTATATGAAAATGCTCAGTTACGTTGGGAAAAATACCACAATTTGTAAAAATGTTAAAGCCAATCTGTGTGTTCTTAGTAAGACAAATAAGAATTTAAAGTATTTTGACAATATTTTTAACTGTATATATTTTAAATAAAAAGTACGCTTTACCACAATCATTTCTTTAATAGTAGCTAATTACAATTTCTTCAATACAGATCGTTTTTCCTAAAATATTCTCACTAAGGAATTTAATGAAAATTACATTAATTATGACATCGGCAACAATTAAAATCGTATTTTTATAACATTTTTTACAGTTGCTCTTTGTATGTGCATTAAGGGTTTTTGATCAACTGAGTAACTATCAGAAAATAAAACTGGTAAGTTTAAGAATAATATTTGTTGTATACAAAATAACTAATTAGTTTTCCATCAAAAGCTAATATTTACAGTTGCAGTTTGTTTTTAATGGATAAATGGACGTAAGTATGTGCTTGTATGCTTTAAACGATTAAAAAACCACCGAGTGTATCGAGTTAAGTGTTATTTTTAATTCTAGCCTAGTGAATAAAGTTTTTTTATATTGTTTTTCTGTATAATGAAACACTAGAGTAATATTAAGATTTTGTTGTTGTTGTAAAGAAATCCTTATACTAGCAGGTCACAGAGAGTTTAACTGCGTAATAAACAAATAAGTGCATCAGCAATTCATAATTAATTAAGAGAAAAGCCTAAATATTCTTTATTTCTATATTCATACATATTTTTACACACATTAAGTATATATTTAACAGATAAAGTTTTTTTTTGAAAAAATTTTTTTTTGATTTTTTTGTTTAGAGAAACTACTAAAAACGTAAATATCGTTTGAAACTGCGCGTTATGTAATGGAATGTCTGTTTCATCTACAATAATATGTATTTTGCTCCATTTGTTTAAATAAATATAATTAAATAATTATAATATTTGTGCACATAGAGGTTTTGTATATATATACAAAACTCTATGTAATTCAACGAAGTAATAGTTAAAAGATTTTAAAATATAGTATAGACAAACGAAAACACATAAATTAAATATTTTTAATTCATTGGAATCAGAATTTATTATTTTTTTCCAAGAGCAATATTATTTATAGTTTTCGATTTAACTAATCCAATAAGGTCAATACTGCATTAAAATACAAACACACAGATATTTCATTATAAATTCAACAATAATATTTACTAGTTTAGGTTTTTTTTAACACTACAAACATGAATCACTTTGATTGTTTTAATATTCGCTATCAAATATTAATAAATCTTCTATAAAATAAAAATGAATATTTTACATATAAATTCAGACACATACTTTGTTCTACTTATCTAAATAAAAACAAAAGTGTTCTGTAACTATCGTTTAATTTAAGTAAGTGTAATTTAAATTTTTCAAAAAAGCTGATTTTTCTCGTAACATTTCATGTAAATTATACCGCTATAAAATATTCAATAATTTATTCAATGCTTCTTAGAAAACCTAGGTAAGCATTATCAAAATTATTGCACTTTCCTCAATAGAAGTAAGCGTCGCCATAGATTTTATAAAAATTGATGGGTAAAAAAGAAAAATTCAGCACAACCCTAATCTTAATATCTGATATTTATAACATAATATAAACTAAAAACTAAATATAGCACCTTTACATTTCCATTTTTTTTAATACATGAATATAATTTTTGCTTTACTTTCAATAAATATCGAGACCTACAGTAAAAGCTAATCGTTACCTAAAAGATAGTATTCCTAATTTATACATATATATATATATATATATATATATATATATATATATATATATATATATGACTTACACAGAGGATGTTCAATTCTTATAACAGAGGTGCAGAGTTTAAAAATTAAAATTACTTTTAAACCAATTAATGTAGAAAACTTTGTTTTCAGAATTTAAATACGTCAAAGTCTATTTAAATGTGGATATTATTTAGTCTCGTGAGGAAAATTAAAGTGTCATTAGTGTTAATAAGAATATAATTTTATCAATCTACAAACATAAACACGAGACAACAATGGAGTGAATTTTAAACTGATTCAATTTTCATTTAATATATTTTCTTTTTTATGTGGTTATGTCTAAATTATGTAGGATCTTTAATCTAAACGTAAAACAGTGGTAATATTCTTGGTCTCCCTTTTGAATTTGTATCTTAAACCGAAAGTTGTTTGTTATAGTTTTTTTCGGTTAAACTTGGTATATTTTAATTGTCTCTAATATAATAACTTACCTATTCACTAAACGATTTAATCGAATGTTTAATTGTATTTCTCACTTATATTAAGAAGTATCTGGGTAATAACTTTAATACAATAAATGTATGCTTTTTTGCAATCTGTTCACGAGTATGTAGTCCAGAATATTTCACAACCCAGTAAAGTATCTGAAGGGATATTGGATATTCACAGTTTTAATATATTTCATATTCAATCATAGAGATATTATTAATGTTACAGTTAGGTTTATTGTGTAGTTATGTACAGGAGATAAATTATTTGTTTAACACGGTATAATACAATTTCACATTAAACAATGTTTATTCCTTTAATTTTAACCATAGGACTAGAATATTAATAATCAGTTAAAAAAAACAAAAAAAAAACAAGTTTTAGTAATTTTATGTAACTCTAAATAATAAATATTTTTGTGAACCCTACATTTCAAATAAACATTCAAAATCAAGTCCTGTGTTTGACGTTCAGTAAAATAAAAAGAGAGAAAAAACAAAACACATACAAAAGTTTTTAACTAAGGAAAATCCTGAGAGGGATCTCTTTAAATGAATATTTATTGTCTTTAAAAGAAACTGTTAGACCTAGAACAGTTTCTTTCAATCGGTGGTTTTAATTATTAGGATATAGTAGGCGTCCGGAAAAGTTTTACTCTAATAGAACACACATGCTACTTTTATATTACATACTCACTCTAAAATCGTAACATCTATCATTTTTTTTATTTACACAGATAATTCTATACTCGTTCCTGTAAAAACGACGGTGTTATAAGTTGGGTTTTGGATAAAGTTACTATTTTTTATGATTTAAAAAATGATTAAAATAGCTGAAAATGGCAATTCTCTATAGTAGGTGGTTATAAAGTTAAAGGAGAGTTTTAAATATCTTATTCAGGTTTAATGTTCTAATTGTGAATTTTAAATAGGTAGCAAAACAGATTTAATGAGATATTTGAATATGAAGTAATGTTTAAAATATTCTACAACCAAACGGACTGTGTGTTTATTACTAACAGTTTAATAAATTTGGTAAATAGTGTTTTATAAAACGTAATATTTTCATCTTGAAATCGATTGTACCATAGAATGGAACAAACCATTTCCTTAACGCAAACCTTCATTTCTGAACTTCTTTAGCAATATTATATTTATGATTATCATATTTAAAACAGTGTGTCAAAATCTTAAAACTGTTAATTTATGGAATTGATTTACAATATTAATGTGTCGTACATTTACACTGTTGTGTATGTCTCACCATGCAGGAATTGTTGAGTATATTAATATTTTCATTTTATATCTTAAAACGCAATGTTTAAAAAAAATAATATAATAAATTTTAGTAATATTTACAGTTTTGTCATTGAGGATTAAAGGCGATTTCACGTAAAACTCCCACAATATAAATTATGTTAATAGTCACGTTAGTAAATTACTTTATACTATTTAATTAATTTTTCCTACAAACATGATTTACAGGGTTTTACAGGGGGGGGGGGTGGTTACCAAAGTGACTTCTTCTTAAGCTCTTATGGCTGCATACTCAGTAGACAGATACAAGATGTTTGACTTTGTAAAAGTCTTTAAAACCCATAAATAGTCCAACATGTTTGTACAATGATTTTTATTAATTTAACTAGATGGTTCCATTTTAATTATAAAAAGTGTTTGAATATTTTGTATAATTGCCGGATACGAATAAATTTTATATAATATTTATCAAGG
Organism: Aphrophora alni; assembly: GCA_963513935.1. Classification (NCBI taxonomy): domain Eukaryota; kingdom Metazoa; phylum Arthropoda; class Insecta; order Hemiptera; family Aphrophoridae; genus Aphrophora; species Aphrophora alni. The sequence continues at coordinate 129,743,560 of OY740767.1, forward strand.
TAATTTGCTAGTTTCATAATAAATTTAACAATTATATATATTACCTTGCTCTAACGTCAGAACAAGCTTCTGTGGTATAACTGATTAATTCTTTAATATACAATTTTAACTGAATGAGAAACTAATTCGTTACCCATTTTTAAAGTGTATTCCTGTTTTAAAGAGACATTTTACTTTCTCACTTCGTAGATAGTACAGAGTTACGTGATGGGTAAAATAATGTATGTTTAGTTTTTAGTGGAAATATTTCCATTAAGGTCCCCTGAATCCAAAAAAAATGTGTTTTTTCTTTACTTCTCTCTTTCAGCAATATATCTGTAGTCTGTGTAGTAGGCCACCAGTCCAAAAGCTTCAATATTCAAATTTGGTATACATCCATAATTCGGTCATATCCCAGGTGGTGTTGCAATTTTATTTCGACAACTACATATTTAGGTGTAACTGTCATAAGAAATAAAATATAAATTAGATTTAACGATTTTGATTAAATTTTGCTAATGACCTAAACAAAATATATTGGTTTCCAACTATGCAAATTCCGGATCGTTAGCTATCAAAAAGAAAGAAAGCAGCTCTTTTAAAAGACGTAAATTATCTAAATTCGATTCTTCGAGATTTTAGTGGAGTTTTAAGATTAATGGCTCAAACCTGCCTGAAAAATCTTGACTTATAAAATATCACATATTGAAAAAAAATGACAAATGAACAAAATTTAACCTCGATCTCGATTTTTAGTTATATACAATTTATACTGAGGAGGCATTTATGCACAATGAAAATAGGTTTATGCCATATTTAAATAAATTAATATTTTTTGTAACTTTATGCACACTTTCTGACCAGGTACTAAATTCTGTTTTTCCTGGCAATAAATGTTGATTAGATTTTATTTGGTTATGGGAATGAGTGAGTGAGAAAATTTATGCAGTGTTTTGCACAAGTTTTTTTACATATAAATTATCATCTTCCTAATTCTCTCTCTTTTAAAATATATCAAGTTAAAAAGATAGTATAAATAATATACAGTAAAAAATATAAACAAACTTTTTATAAACATATTATTTATGTTTATTTGAAAATTTTAATACTAAATCAGAATTATTCCATTAAAGTAATGTTTTAGATGCGATTATAATAGAAAGATGCATTAGGATTTAAATCATCCCAAAATTGTGAGAAGGAAAGAATTTCACCAAATATAATAAGGAAATATAATTTCCAAAATATCAGAGGAATATACATACCACAATACATCAGACGGAAAGAAAGGTCACATAATATTCTAAGGAAAAAAATTCACAAAATATCAGAAGAAAAGACAGTTCACAATATACAGAGTGTCCAGTAATTACGGTATCAAACTTCACCAGGTGATTTTTCAAGTCAAAATATACAAGAAATTTCTAATAAAACATAGTCCTATCTCCCTTAGTTTTCCGTCTGTCTGTCTGTTTGTGTTTTCTACTAAAACATGTTTAACTTCAAAGTCGATATAGGTATAAACTTAAAACTTTACATACCTGTTAGTAAAATTAAGACCAACATTTATTTATTTTTTTAAATACAGTTCACGCGGAAGGGGATTGTGCACAATCACTAGTGACTGCATACATTCAATAAAGTGAAAACTTTATCTTCTAGCTCGCAACACTTCAAACTAAAGTCAAAAATTTTGAAACTGTTTGACATTTTCCGTTAGTTAAACTAAACCCTCCCAATATTATTTCTAACAGGCATAAAGTAAAAACCTACGCAAAATAAGCACTATATTAGCTTGTTAAATGGAACTACTGTGTCCCAAGTATCTCTTTTTCATTATATTACGGTCAATGTTTTGGGGATAGTATGTTTGGGTTATTTTTATAGCTATTATATTTTAGTGTTTTACTTACAGATTGTGTTAGATAATATTTTACAATAACTTAATAATTAACGTTTTGCTTTACCTATCTATTAGTATAGATTCACTAGTTATTGTCAACTCACGTTTTACTAGTTCATTTAATTATTTTAGTGAATATAATATATTCACTACAGTATATGCGTGCAGTTTAACTTTTATAACTATAAACAAGCTCAAATGTAAACTTGTGATTTTTACTTCGTCTTAAAAATAATTTCTCTAAACCAACAAACTGGATATTGAGGAAGCAGAAACGCAAATGTTTGGACTTTAAACTTAAATATCAAAGTAAACTAATTCCCGGACGTTCCATGAGGAGTGGTGGGGGTGGAACCTTCCTACCTACTGTTTTCATTGCAGAGCTTAGTAAAGATAGATCTTAAACACGAAATGATATTATTTATTAAGACAGATCCTCCCAAGAGAGTTAGAGGGTGTTAGTTACTTTTTATGGATGCAAAATTTATTTAAATAATTATCTTTTTGATTCAACAATTTCTTCTTTGAAATAAATAAGATTACTTAGATTGTATATATTCATAAGAAATTTTAGATATAAAGTTACAAAAAGAATGTGGAAACATGTTAGGAATGTCTTCAACACTAGGAAATGTATATTTTTACAAATTAATTTCAAAATATAGGCTTGTTACTTGTTAGATGAAATAATAAGAAAATGTCTGTTTTTATTAGATCGGCTTTTAAATATAAAATATGTTAGGAGCTACCGTACATATACTTGTCTTAAGTTCTAATGAGTCGTTTTTAGTAAAATGAAAAAGTTAGTAAAATTAAACCTAAATTTCTTATTGTTTTCATATTATGGAATTGATATTAAAATATACAACTGATATAGGATTTTTTTTACATACGACACAATGTTCCTAATGATAGATTTTATTCAATTTATTGGCTCAATCCGGCTCAATTTATTAGCCTTTAGAATGGTTAGAATATCATATTTCGTACGGAAATATATAAAAAAATAATTAGTCAAAATATGAAAAACCACTAGGTTACAACACACTATCACTTCGGAAAAAATATATTGCAAAAATATAATTTAACTTGATTTCAATATTGTATCTTTCTTAGTGAACAATTCGTTGCTTGAAACATCTTTCTAAATATTTCACTTTGTAAATCCGCATCGTCGTCATATATCAACTATGATGTGAATTTATGCAAACCTTCGATGTAAGCCCTACCCCTGGGTATACAGTAGTAGTTTCTCACCCCTACATAGTCCTTACGTAAAGTGGGTATGAAACAAAACCCTTCAGTTTACTTATATTACACTACTCTGCACTTTCAAGTTATCAATATTTCCTTTCATCACCGAAGAGACATACGAAATAAAAAATTAAAAATTGTAAACCCACTTTTCTAAAAAAAATAAACAAATAAAGATAAAAACAACAAACAAAAACACACTTAATACAAAGTACTAATTTAAACGTAAATTACAAATTTAAAAAGTGAAGCGCTTAGAAATAAATTTTTTTTTTTTTAATCCTAAACTTTTAGTGGGCTTCTAAAAATTCCGTATTATAATTTCAAATTCTAAGCGCCTAGACTTTACTTTATAATTTACGTTTGAATTAGTCCTTTATACTAAGTTTTATAATTAATTAATTTTTTATTTAATTTCTATTTTCTAGAATTGTGGGTTTAAAAAAGAATGTGTTTTTTTTTATATTTTCTACTTTTTAGCGATAAACAAGTTATTTTTAGAAAAGTGGGTTTTAAAATGTTTTCATTTTATTTTTATTTTCTACTTTTTAGTTATAAATAAATATTTTAACTTTCAACTCGTAGGGAAAATATTGTAGGGATCGTTTTGTTCTTTAGCATCGTTTCGTATATATTTCACAGATTATGTCACAAAATTTGTTGATCGCCTTTTCGAACGATTCCAGACTAGCATTTCGCTCTTGCCGCAGTTGTCGATCACTTGCTAAGCGAACTTGAAGTTCTTTAAGGGTTTCCACAAGAAGGCATTGCGATTTCTGTTGACATCTGATTGTAAACGCACTTAGCGTTCTTCTTGGTTTTCAGTACAAAAATGATAACCTACTGCGCGTTTTTTTGTACTACCTACCTCATATACTGCGCATGTTTACTTCTCACTACCTGCTGCATATGTATATTACACATACGTACATACTGCGCAAATTTACCTACTGCGCATGCGTTTACCCCACCATAAAGATGTGAATATAACAATGAATTATTGTATTGTCATCCGAGATCAACATCTATACAAAGCTTCAAAATTTGTTATCAACAAAAAGTGTCTCAAATAGAGCTTTCCAAATGTGATAACAGACAGGCAGACGCGAAAGAATACTAAAAAAAAAAGTGTGTAATTAACTTGATTATTTCACCAACTTGTAACCTAGATTGAAGAATCGGTTTTCAATTATTGTGAAGTTTCGGAAGAGTAACTATGAATATTTATTTTTATAAGCAAAGAGTCGCTTGTAAAATGTCACTTCATATTTTATCTTCTCAAAAACTTGTGTAATATAAAAAAAAATTAATTAAAACAGTAACGCTAACTACTTTTCTAATGTTGTAATTTTCATAATACTTCATGGGTGAGAGACTACATGTTTTTTTTAGAGTGTTAAACAAATCCCACCGTTTTAAGGGTGAAAGCTAAACCTAGTTTGTAAATGGCAACATAGATTCTGTGTTGTTATTAAAATCAGAAACTGATGGAAAATAAACGGCTCTTTGATGACCCTATCCAAAATGGGGGATCTTCATACTCTTAATGAATCATTAATTAAAATGATTCTATCATTAATTACTTATAGCTATCTCCAAAATTTGTTTTTTAATTAGTAAATGCTTTTAGTTGTGAGATACAGTACCCCTTGTTATTTAAAAGGGGAAAACCACTCCTTCATCATCGTTTTATGAAGGAAAGGGAAGAAAATAACATAAAATAAATAACACTATCCCTTGAAAAATGAAATTGTATCGAGGTCGAAAAAGAACAAGAGTTGGTCAAGAGTGACGTGATAGGAAAGATGAAAGAGAGTTGTATAACTCAAGATTGCATAAAATAATGTGTAGATTCAACTAGGGTTACTCGAAATCTTCACGTACATACTTACTATTGTGAGGTCCTATAAGGTAATAGATATCATCAATATCACAAAATTAATCAGATATTTCAGGATTTATTTTCAACGGTAGTGCATAATATTACGGAAGTATTTAAAAATGTAAAAAAATAAAGCAAAACTTTACATGTAATTCATTGCATGATCCTATATATTAAATAAAAGTATTGAAGATGATTAAAAATAAAAATTATTTATTCAGGTAAAAGCTCTTGTATTAATACAAAATTATTACTCACTATTTTAATCTATTACTCACTAAAACTCTTCCAAAAATATTGCAAGCCTGAAATTAATTGATTGGAGTACCTTATCTCTCTGTTTTTCAATAAAGGGTTGTAATGTGAAAGTGCAGAGTAGTGAAATATCAGATAAACTAAAAGGTTGAGATTCATATCCACTTTACGTAAAGACTTTGATGGGGTGAGAAACCACTACTCTATACCCTGGGGTAGGCCTACATCGAAGGGTTGAATAATTTCACGTCATACCTGATACAAGAGAGACGTCGAATATTTAGAGAGATGTTTTAAGCAACGAGTAGGCTTTGAAAATGTAATTGCAAGAGATGTGTTAAGGAAGATGCAGTTTCTATTACATAATTTATGTGTATTAATTTCATTCACAATTTATTACTATGTTTTCAAATAATTATTCTATTGTAGTGTTTTTTTTTTGTACATTGAAAAAAATATTGTTAATGTATGTTGTAAATATTTCGCACGCACTCAACATACGATTAAATACTGTTCTATTCTCAGAATGTAATATTGTTAAACTATTTCAATAACAATAAAAAATAATATTCCTAACAAAGTAAGAACATATAGTGTATACTCAATGAGGACATTTATATATCCATTAAAGAAACACAAATGAGGTTATGTAGCCAGATTAGTTCTGCCCCCACAATATTAACATGTTGATAGTTAGTACTTCAAAAATACAAAATATTGTTCTATATGTATATAAATAAACATAAATCATTAAGTTAAATAAACACAGTTTTATTGGTTGTGGCAAAATAAGTTAAATGAAACTGTTTAATGTGGAATAAAAATTAATATTTGTTAGCGACTTGTTACAAGATGAAATATTAGAAATTTAATTAAGAATATTTTGCATTTATCAGATGAGTCAAGTTTATTTTAACACGTGCATTGAATTACTGTGAGAAGTATATAAAGCTTAAGAATATGTTTCTATGTTTTAAGATTGCAAAGTATTTAATAAAATACATTGATTACCCTAAAGGCGGTATATATTTAAAAAATATTTAGTGAAGTTTGTACAACTCGTATTTATAGACATCGTTTAAAGAACTTCTCCCAAACTCGTTAACTTTAAACTAGAAAGTTAGGCAATTTGCAATTTTGTGATGTTAACAGTGATTAGTAACGCTTAGAACAGAACTGAAGTTTAAACGACTTAATGTTTAAATTGTGGATGTTATTTAACGTTAACTCTAAGTATGTAGGGTTTTTTTTATAGTTTCACTGTGAGATAGTAAATCTTGTTCATTTTAAGTTTTAAAACTCTATATTTTGTTGAGTATTGTTTAAAGGTGAAAAACAGTTTCAGTCATCATCGCTTTATAAATAAAAGGAAGAAAATAGAAAGAGACCTTCTAGCCCTAGAAAGCTCTAATAATATCAAGATCATGAGAGACAGTTTACGAAAGATGAAAAAAGAGGGAAGTAAACAAAGGTTAAATAAAAAAGCATAGATCCAGCTAGAGTACACCAGAATTCCCCAACACTACTCACTATAAATGTGCCCCTGAGGTGTATAATCCTACAATATTGGTTATATTTTTTTTGGTATCCCCTCTTCATTTGGTTTCTCAAAACGGTACATATTATCTAAATGTATGAAATTAGTTTGTTCATTTAAAAATCAGATGAAAGTATATATCGCTTCTCTTCGGTATTCATCAATATAATTATATTTGTACTACATGGCGTTATAGACGAAGATGATGGGAGCTAGACATGCTAAAGTCTACAAGATGTGTGAACATCCAAAACTCATCAGTAAAAACTACTTCACTCACATTCGAAGTAAATGAGGGATGTAGGGCAGCAACAAACGACTTTCACCTTACTCGATACTTGGTCATCAGCTTTATTTCCTTCCGTTCTGGCCTTCTTCCTTAATTTTTTTCGACTGATCTCTTTCAGATTATTTCAACTTCCTAATTTTCTGCTTCCTTAGGTGTTTTATTCTAGGGCTTATCGATTTACATTGTTAGCAGACTTTCTCAGTAATGATTCAACTAACTATAATTCCTTTCTTTATTATTTCCTCACTTAGTCTTTCATATCATTCTTCGATCGAGATTGGCTCTGGACAATAACTATTGTAAATTCTCCTGATACAGTTATTTAGAAAGATCTATAACTTGTTGAAATAGATTTTTTAAGTTTCCAGTCTTCGTAAAAAATACAGGAACATCAAAATAATATCAAACTATCAATGCAACTTAAACTGAACGCCTAATTTCTACGTTTTCGATTTTATAGTAGGGAATACTAGGATGTAAGATAAAATTCAACTTGTGCGCATGCGTACGCTTGTCTTCGTGATATTAAGTTCAATAAACTAGCAAAATATGTGGAATACAGAATTCACGAGTGTGTGGTAGTTAAGATAAATTTTAAATATGTCAATATACCGGTTCATGTTAAATATGAGAACAAAGTTTATATAAATTCTTACTAATTTCAGTTATTAAATTCATATTTTCAATAAGACCATTATGAATTTTAAACTCTTATTTTATTTTTTTCTATAATAAAACTATCTAATGAAATAATTACAAAAGTGAAAATATTTCTCTAATAGCTTTGATATTACATTGCAGGTATTATATTTCTACTCCTAGTTGAAATGAAAAATAAACATGATCCAAGTATCTTCTGTTTATGTTAATTTCTCAATGTAAACATTGTAGAGTTAAACTGTTTGAAGTCGTTTATTTAAAGTAAACTATCATTGTGGATTACCTGTTTGGATATTGGAATGTTAATGTGATCGTAATTTCAAGACTTCACATGAAGCCACAATCACGTTTACCGAAGGTTTTGTTTATGTTGACATGGAATAATGACGTTATCATATTCGTATCATTTACATCTCCTGTTAAGGTAAAATGTTCACGCTGTAGGCAAAGTGTTGTGGTTGCTTAAAAACAACATTGCCCATACATACATCACGTGAATAAGCATATTTTATTTTCCTTTCATGTAACTGTTAAAATTTTAGGTTTACGTTATCTATTGAGCTATAAAAATGTTATCTTAAAATTACTTTTTAGGAAATACAATTACATATTTTTTTTGAATTTGAGACATATTAAATAATAAAGAGTTAGTTTGATTATTGTTGTTATTTTTTTCAGACTTTTTTTAAAATTATTATAAATAAATGTTAAGATTGATTTGTGAGATAATATTAGATAGAATAAAACTCTTACACAAGGTCTCAGAAAAATTACGTTTACTTAATCGAACGCGTTTCAATGACAAAGTCGTCATCCTCAATGATATAGTTTAGTTATCATGTATCACTGAGGATGGCGACTTTGTCGTGGAAAAGTAATTTTTATTAGAACTTGTATTCAAGTTTTATTCTATTTTAGATATTAGAAATCTTCCACTATAATAAGTATAAAAATTTTGATCGAAATAGTTTAAAATAGTTTTATTAGAAATATTTAATGGTTGAAATGAAAGGAAAATCGTAAATTTTCATTTTTCCCTATATCCAATGATAGGTAAATAATTAGCATATTTTAATATAATTAAGGGACATTGCTCATTAGCACAAATTAAAGTACAATAAATGATGTGTAGATTTTTATTAATTAATTATTATGGTTGGCAATTTTTAAATTATGATTACACTGAGTTGTAAATATTATGTAGAACTAGTTGAATAGTCTTGCTTCTCTACGGAAAGCTTCAATTTCAAATCAAGTTTAAAATTCATAGCTATTTAAAATTAGTACAGTACTCTTCAGATGCATATGACGTCTCTTAAAAAATGATTTTTTTATAGGTGAACTATGAATTTAATGTGTACCTTTGTAGTTTGATCGTTTAGTTTAGAAAACTAATAAAAATAGTGTACACAGACTAAAATGTAACTAATATATATTTTTTTATAAAATATTACAACTTGAAGATTATGATAAATTGTTAAATAATTACTTGAATAAATTAGCTTCAACTATCAAAGAGCTTCCTTGTAAGCTTCATTTCCCATTCGTCCTTCCGTTTTCAAGATGGCCTTGTCAAGAAGAGCTCATCGTGGAAGAGACTGTAGGAGAAATAGTCATTCCACAAATTCACACTAGCCTCCTTCAAAGCCCCACTGCCTTGTTAATGGTTGAAGCCAAGTAAACCTTGACCAGGAAATGAAAGTGGTAGTCTCCCGGGTTTAGAAAGATGAAGAACGCTTCTCCTTTACCGGGAAAAGATTTATTCTTAAGGACTTAACTTATTGCCTAGTGCAGGTGCAACAGTTTTGGAGGGTTGAGATTCACCTTGAGATAAATACTGAGAAGAGTGATTTCATGTGAGTTGAGGATGTCTGAAAGAACTCAACAGGGTAGTGAACCGTGTCCTCCACATCTATCACAAAGTCCATCGCTACATATCAGAAGGCATCTTTTTCAATATGTTGTTTATATCTAGTAACCTTGGTTTTAATAAATATCCCTCTTGTTCAGCCAAATTACCTCTTTTTAAAATAATCTATTAACGGATAAATATTTTTACTTAAATATTTAATCCTTTTACCATTTCACAAAGATTGTCAGGTATTCGAATTTTTCTTTTCTTCTCCCACAGTTTATCATCTTCCATTTTCAAAAGTAAAGAACAAATATTGTCTAACAGCACTAGACATTTGTAGATCATATCCATACTTCGCTGAATATTTCATCATTTGTCATTTCACATCCTTCTCTAAAATAATCTGATGTTTTTTTCTGGGAATTAAACCTTCTACTACATAATAAAACACCAACTGATGAATCTCTCGTTTAGTTATTTGAATACAAATTCCACTTGATAACTTCTATTATTGACCATTTGCTCATGTTCATAGAATTATTTATAGTTACCTTACCTAAATACATTTTGTAGAATATTTATGCTAAATTTCTACTACCTAGTAATTAATAAATGGATAGAAATTGGGACCTTAAATTTTAGGATTCAACTCTCTTGGGGATTGAATTTTTCATACGTTTCGTAACAAACTCCTAGGACTTACATATCATTTGAAATCATTTGAACATGATATCACAAACATCATTTGAAATTTAAACTTCTTAGATCACTTCATTTCGGAAATACATTTAAAAGTGGAATTTGGCTTATATATAAAATAATTAATAGAAGAGCTAATTTTGAAAATTCGATGGTCTATTTATCATCGTACTTTAATATATATCACAAAACATCATAAGGAATTTTGTATAATTAAAACGTTTCCTTATTTATTGCTATATTTTAGTGACACGTAACGGCAACTATTTGACACTCACCGACCTATCTCGCCACGTCTGCAGTCTACACAAGTTTAATTTAAAGTGTATAACAGACTGTCTATTGCTTTAGAATTAATGGACGTTTGTCCTCTACTTCCGGAACTAGTTTATTTATATTTGTAAATATCTGAATTATTTGTTTTCTGTCTTCTGTAATTCAGGATGAATTAGGTCAAACTTTTTAAAATGTTAACTAGTCTGTGAATAGTTTCGGAGTTTTTTTCCCTTGTTTTTTTAAAGACGATAAACCTTCCCGTTATCACCGACTTATAAAAAAGAAGGAAAAGAATCTAAAATAAAAATCCCTAGCCTCGAAATAATCTAATAGCGTCAGATTTGGAAAAAAAACAGAATTGACATGAAATAGAGTGATCTACCAAAGACTACACGAAAAAAGTTTATATTTAGCTACATGTCAGGTATTTGACAGTAAAGCGACACAAAATAAGGTAAAGAAAGATTCTCAGCTTATATAAAATTCTGAGTAATTTATTGTTGAACTAAATGAATTATAATGTTCAATATAAACACGTTCTATGTAATGAGATATCGCAATTTAAAAGTAACACATTTCATCTCGTAGCATATATTTGTAATATCACAATTATGCGCAATATTATTGTACATTATAAAAAATATAATTCATTTTAGGGATTTAAAAAATTTGTTTTAGAAAATCCATAATTTAAACGGAGTCTAAACATCCAATTTCGGATGAATCATAGAAACGAATGACACTTTAAAAAACTCCTCTTTACGTTTATCTGTATTTTCTTCAACTCTTTAGAGTTCAGCCAAATTTCATCGTTTTGAAAAGCTTATAAACAAAAACATGAAAAATAAAACAGGTAAAGTTATTTTGGCATTTATGTTTTTAAATGTAAAAATAACAAATTCCAAAATTACTTGTTTTTACCTTGTAATATTCTAACGGTAAAACTTTTGGAAATTTGGTAAAATCTAAACTGAAAAGTTTTGATGGAACAAATTTACCTCTTCTATTGTAGACCTAGGTATCACTGATTACTTAGTCTGTTATAAACTGCCTATAAAAATGCCGATACTGTCGAACCTAGGTCGACAAGATTCAATAAATATTGTTAATCGTACACGTTTATTATTTTATAAGCTTTTACTTTTAATGAATTTAAATACATTTCCATCACTAGGTGGAATAAACTAATTAACAAGGGAACTTTTAGAACTGAGCAATAATCAAAACCGGATAATGTATTTATAAGGTTATATTACAAACAAATATATGAATGTCTGTATGCCTTCTTCTCATTTCCTTATTTTCATTATAATAAAGGTATCACCTTAACCTGAGGCCGCAAAAAAATACAATACCATAAGACTAATACATGTTGGTGTTTTTTTGCCTACTTTGTTTGTACTTATGTGTTATAATCATTTACATTAGATTTTCGGGAAACAGCTGTAATGAAATACATTTTAACAAGATTTGCATAGACAATAAGCAAGACAAATATAAACAATGTTGTTAAAATATATATATTTTTAACTTTATTTCTCACTTGTGTTTTAAACAGCCAGTTTTAAACAGTGTTTTGCTGCAATAAAAACATAACATCCTCGCTCTCAAATATGACGATATATTTAATAAGAAGATTATAATTTATATTATTCATTGTCTGAAACCCCGTAGTAGCTACGTGATGAGGCAGCGCTTTCACAACAGTTGGTTGTTATTTTAATATAAATTGTGTATACAGAACTTCAAAGCGTACAAAGTCGTATTGTTATAAAGTTACAGACAAGACTTTTAAACGACATTGTGGTGACAAGTTTTAAAAGTTGTATTACAAAGCTTTTTATGTAAACAACAACTACTTTAGGTAAAATGAAAGTCAACACAATTGAGATATTATAAAAACATTACATGAATATTGGACATTGTGACCTGTGTAAAATTTTCTATTAAATACGATAGATCGATGGATCGATAGATATATAGATCGAGAGACAGACAGACCGACAGGCAGGCAGACAGATAGACAGATAGAGAGACAGAGAGAGAGAGAGAGAGAGAGAGAGAGAGAGAGAGAGAGAGAGAGAGAGAGAGAGAGAGAGAGAGAGAGAGAGAGAGAGAGAGAGAGAGAGAGAGAGAGAGAGAGAGAGAGAGAGAGAGAGAGAGAGAGAGAGAGAGAGAGAGAGAGAGAGAGAGAGAGAGAGAGAGAGAGAGAGAGAGAGAGAGAGAGAGAGAGAGAGAGAGAGAGAGAGAGAGAGAGAGAGAGAGAGAGAGAGAGAGAGAGAGAGAGAGGGGGGGGAGAGAGAGAGGGGGGAGAGAGAGGAGAGGGGGGGAGAGAGAGAGGGGGAGATATTTACATGTACCACTGAAATTTAAGTAATCAATCTTTTTTGTAGATACATAAGGAGATTAGAGAATTTGTAACACACTTGTAAATTCTTGTTATCGTACACATGTTTCTTTTGTTGTCAAAAAATTGTAGGTTTGTTGCAATTTTAGAAACAACTAGAGTATACATTTTATAAATAATTGGTGATTTACAAAATATAGTCTACGGAAATATAGACGTACAACCCTATCCTACATCACCCATTCCCCAGTCACAATATTTTAGTAAAACGTTTCCTCCACCATTTTAAGATGCAACGAAATTTTATTGCGTTGACACGTTATGAAATTTGTGAATATAATACTAATATTAAAAAACTAACACACAAAACTAAGCTGGTTAGTAGTCTCCACACTCCCAACAGGCTGACTTGCGGTTCACTAATCTACAATCAACTCTATTTTTATTAATTTATGTAAACCTCTAAACACAGCTTTTTGAATGTTTCATTTAAATGACGGAACGAATATGAGTAAACATTCAAACGTTTTGAAGAGAAAAAAACTTTTCAACGTCAAATTTCCCCCTTCCTCATTAACAAATCACCACCCATAAAATAATAAAATAAGTAAATATTTGCAATTTGATTTAACGCGATTTTTTTTGGAATAAACAAAATTTTGGAATAATTTTCTTGTTTTTAAAATCATTTTATTTCCATTTAAAAGACATTCAAACAACTGACATGTTCAATTACTTTTCCATTTTTTGTTTTATCACTCTTTCCTTCCTCTTTTTTCTTTTAGCCCTCTTTATTCTGGTTATACGTTGGATATAACAAGTAAGTTACATAATTATTAGACGGACAAATGAACGCTTTAGGGAATAAGATAATACTTAAGTTCAAATATTATTTCTTTTTAAATATTATTCATTGTAATATAAATTATTGATTAATTCCTTTTTTCTTATTTCTGCCTTTTTAAATTTGATAACCCCCCATAATCTTAAGATAGTTCAATTATGTTGTAAATAATTATTTGATTTCATTTACAACAATATTTTAAAAAATGAACTACTTTAAATTATCACTATTTAATACTGTTATCACTATTATAATTACTGCTTATTTTGTTCTAGGTAAGAGAAGAGGTTGTAATATCTGTAAGTAAAAAACTATTGAAATTGTAGTGGTACAATGCTGTAGATATTTTACTTGAAATTTTAGGTTTATATTATTTTTTTATTTGCTTTGCATTGGTATTATTATTGTGTTGTTGTCACACCTTATAATTTTTTTACAATAATAATGTCGCAGGATTCTACCGGTCGCAGGATAGATAGGACACTTTATCTATTTGGAAATTTTAATAATTAATATGTGTACCAAAGAGCGCAACTAAGATTATTTTAAAGTTTTCAGTGTTTGTGTTTGGTGAGGTGTTAGTACTGTGCCCGACGATAGTGACTGTCTTTCATGAAATAGCGCTGTAGATAAGTACTGTACCTGACGAACCTAACTTCACACAACCAATAATGTGTTTACAGTAGGCCAACTATTATTAACCAATCCAAAGGTAAACAACAAGTAAAACATCGAATTTTTTATTGCCACAATTTTACCAACACAAATATAATCATTAAACTAAATTGTTTGATTATAGTAATACAGTATTGACTTAAAAAAACAACAAAATTTGGTAAAAAATTGCTTATTACTCCATGACTAAAGGCTATATTGAAGATACTCTCACAACTAAGCACTGCCCGTCAGGTTATACTGGAGAACCATTAATTGATTACTCAGTTCTTATGAGTCGTTTTGATGTTGTACCATTCTTTTCCATAAAATGGAATCTGAGTGAAATTTCGAAAATTAATTTACTTTAACATGGATACAAACAATTAATAATTTTGAAAACAAAGTATATATTAAATTGAATTTAAGAAAATGTGAACAAACACATACACTAATTTAAAGATCTAAACTACCTTTTGAGTTAATATAAACTGTAGTTAAATCTTTTTTCCTTTCACCTTTTTGGTAAATAAATATTGATTTTCTAACAAAAGCTGAATACATTTTTTCACCGTTCATTTCTATTTTCCATAGACCGATATCTTTTTTCTGTGCTATGAATAAATTTAAATAAACGAAATTTTAACTATAACATTACGTATATTTTTTTTACATTTCCCATTATTTATATACAAAACGAAATATATACATATATTGTTCTTATGGTATGTACATATGAACAGCCATGTAAAGACATAAAATATAGATTTTGAATATTATTTATTTATTTTGCTTGTTATCATAATGTACGTATTGTGTAATATTACAATAGGAATTGTCAAAACATCTGCATAATTATTAAACTAAGAAATACGTAGAACGCAGTTTAAAAGATATTATTTCAAATCACTAGGGTGAATATATTCCACTTTTTACGGGTTTCTGTAAAAATAACTGTTATTAGCAAACGAAATCAGCTTCTTTATTTATTTTTATCGCAACACCATTATCATCCCAACCTGTTATAAAGTTCATCTATTATCAAGATACTCCCTCTTTGTCAGAAAAACTCCGAGTAGAGAGTGCGTCATCCATCCACTCCTGTCACAAGATCTTGAGCAGATATTTTCTGCTGGGAACGCGTTTTTAGACTAAAGTCAGGTATTGTTTAAAACAGAACATTTTTTTGGATAGAAAACGAAAAATCGTTGTCATTAAATAGAGTTTAAGGTTAAGGTTTATGTAATATATCAATAAATTGTTGTATTTTGAGCAGTTTGTGTGAGAGCGACCTGAAGTTGTTACATGACTCTGTGATCTGTCAAAGATTGTACAAAGTCCAACCAATGTAGTCAGAGTAAAGGGTTTTTTCTCTCTACGCTCTAAAAAATTAAAACAAACACAGAAATAAAAATTGGTTGTGTAAAATTGTAAAACGCATGTTATGTGTATATTATGTTCATGTATATCAAAGTGAGACAATTACTCTTGAACATGAAATTATTAAATTCGATAAAATATGTAATATAATTTAAAAAGTAATGAAAATAACTGAAATGCACTTAAAATCCATACGCAAATTTTATTCATTAAATGATTGTTAATATATAAATAAATATAAGCACTAAAATAAATAGTTTATCGTTTATCAAAATTGTGACAAATTGAAAAATAATATATTGATTCAACTGCAATGTAATTGGTTCATTGAAGCACATCTCAATTCATAAAATATTTCTTCAACATATTTTTAATTTAGTTCACTTGAAATTACTTTTTTTTAAATAAGTAATTCTCCAATATCATTCTTCTAAGTGAAATTCAAACTGGATTTGAATTACTAGAAAAGCTATGAAAAAGTCTCTATTCCAAATAAACTTTATTTGAGAAAAACTAAAATTTAATAGAGTTTCTTCCCTCAGATCGACATACTTCCACACATCATTTCAAAAAAACGAGTTTAATTTTATAAACACAAGTTGATACAATAATTAGAAACGGAAATAAAAGTTGTATAGTGTATATTTTACTGAAGGGGCATAACAGATCTTGTTATCAATTATATGTGGAAATCATATATTAGATTTCCAGGAAAACGTTGGGATTGCAGTTAAAGCCTACGTTTCCACTTTTAAAGGTTACCTTTCTCACAATGGTAATAGATTATGTAACAAATTGTTTAGTATTTAACAATTACACAAATGTCAGTGGTACAAGACTCTAGTATTATAGTAAAACAATGAAGAAGAATCTTTCTTAGAAAATAAATTAAGTTTTGTTTTCTGTTTTAATTCTGAAATTAATTACTTTAAATACACATTCCTAACTGATTCATCTGAAGTCGTTTTATTGCTGCTTTAATTTGAAAGGACATGAAAGGTTGCTTTTATATCTGAATAGATTGGTCAGATTTTATTAGAGTAAAGTTTTTTCTTAAAGAATTGAATACCTAATACGTAGGTAATTTTTCTTGGGTTAATTTTGTAAGGGCGAAGTTTGTCAAATATGTATAAAATTATGTACTAAATATTATGACCTTTACGTAAGGTAAGCAAATTGTTATTTGGTTCTTCTTCTGATATTTATCTTTCTTTGGCCTTCATATTTCTTCGAACATATTTCACAATTTATACAATAAATTCCAGATTTATCTTCTTCATTCAGAATTTTAGTTTTAGGGTGTTTGAATATTTTACCGAGATTATTCACAGCTAACAAAACTGCATTTAAATTTGCCTTCATATGTATTGTCTACATTTTTTTTATTTAATAAAATATTAATATACCAATTTTACATCAAATTTATTTTAAATTTATATCTACTTATTTTGATAAATATGAATGGTTGCATATTTTGAATGAGTTGTATCTAGCGACTTCAGAAGTATTAGTTAGCATTAATATCAACATAAACAAGTTAATGGGCCTATCATACAATGTAATACAAGCAGATTCTCTATATTTAATGCACAAAATTTTGTTTCATGCTTTGTAGGAACTGTTTAATAGTATTGTAGATTAAGGTGTTTTATTTAATAGGGTAAGTTTAATTAATTCAGTTTACATACATTTTATGGACTTATTAACTTTATATATAATTGCTTACATGGTGTGACTTATAGATGTGTATATTTACACAATCTCTACTCATTACACTCCTCTCGGTTTGGTTTATATCTCGTAACTATAAGAAAATTTTCTTGGGAGCTCACAGTTCGAAATTCCATTTTTGTCGTCGTGGAGAGATGGAGTTGATACCACTAAATGCAGAATTTCAATCTACAAAATCTTATTCAGTTTAATGTGTTATACAATAATTAATAACACGATATATATAAATAAAAATCTGTTTAAAATTGCCGACACTTCGATATTTCCTTTCATGTTCCTATTTTAAATTTGGTGGCCACTAACGTGCGTACTTACAGACGACGGAATGTAGAAACGTTTTCAGTTTCCTGAGACCACGAAGAAGATCACACAAAAGTGGTCAATTTTTTTTTTTTTTAGATATATTAAATAGTTAAATTAAGAGACTAAAATGTTCAATGTTTCTGTGTACATTTATTTTATGGTTTACATCAAAACAATTTGAACTTAAACTAGGTGCTTCATGGCGACGTTTTCTGCTAAGATATTGCAAGTATTAATTTTATCCCAATTACATGACTCAACATGAAATCGCAATGAAGCTTCTCAACAGTTACGTTGTGTTGACATAGGATAATGACGGTAACTTACTCCTATCAATTTACATCTTGTTAAGGTAGAGTTTACATACTGTAGCCAAGGTAGTTTGCATACATAAACTTAACAACGGGCCTACTACGATATTCGAAATACAGTTCAAATGAATTATTTGTTGTTAAACTTATTAAAATATTATAAATCTATGTAAAGAAAAATATTAGGAAATCGTTCTTTAGGTTTAAAGGCAGCAAATAATGGAATTTTTGTTAAAATTGCTCTAAAAGATAGGATTAGCCTACAATTTCTAGAACTCATTTCACAAAAAATGTAAACACTTACATAGCTGAAAACTAAATATTTAAAAAATTAAATTTGTTTAGTTTAACAACCATAAATAAATTGATTTCATTTTGTTAGATGTTGATATAAAAACAAAACCCCTTAGTAGTTACTAGCACTTTCATAAATAGATAAAGAATATCGTAAGTTGTATAATAAGCAGCAAATTAGGTTTAATAAATAATAAACTTTATTGTGATAAGTTTAAGATAACGCCAAAAAGAATAATAACCAACTTTTAAAAAGTATTCTATAACAAAATAACTAAAGAAGCAAAACAAACATCCTACTCATGTATCTTAAAATGAAAGTAGATACTATTGCATTTGTAAAATTCGTTTTCTCGTGACTAGAATTTGAATGTAAAGATAAATTTTGTATTATGGTTTACTAACATAAGATTTGATAAATATGCAACACTTATTCACAACACAAATATTTACCAAAGCTTATACAGGAGAGACGTGTCTTTTTTAGGTCCTTGAATAAACACATGACACTGTGTGCTTTGAAACTTATTTTACAAATATATATGTCTAACACATCAATGTACTTTTTTTGCGTATAGTGTATAATTATTCGGATATATAAAATATTAACATAGCGATTACACTTAAATTGTCCGTTTGAAGGGAAACGTAATGAAATAGAATTTTGTGTTTGAACTTCGTTCTAGTTTTTCGTAGTTTCTTAACACACACTATTTTGATTAGAGTATTGCATACATATAAGTTAATTAGATAAAGGGTTTCCAATTCTTTTTCGTATCAATTCTGTTGAACCTGTAATTATACCTATTGGAAAAGTGTAACGATTATATACAATAGTGTAAATATAAAATAATGATTATATACATTTACGAAAAGGAGATGTGGATGATGACAATAGACTAAAGATAATTCCATCGCTAACTTCATTATCTTAGTTAGGACAATTTATCACTCGGCTATGACTAGCTTTACCGTCATTGTTATCTATTCAACCGGTATTCAATTTTTTATTTATTTGCCTTAATTGAAAATTTTTTTTATTTTAGGTTATTATAATAAAAACAAAAATTGTTGTTTTTATTTTCCGACCTATTAAAATAAATTCACTATTTTCTGTCACTAGTTTAATTTCATTGCTTTCTATGCATTACTAGTTCATGTATGTCACAACAAGTCTAGTAAATGTTTACTTCTACTTCTGAATTAATATAATTCCCACAGTTCCCACTTCCAGTGCAACCTTAAAAATCTCAAAGAAAGTTAATATCTGTGACTTATATCACGCGTATAATATTATTATAACTGAAACCGACAAACTAATATTTCATGAAACAGCAATACAACTGTTTGGACTGTACACAATAAATTTCGATATCAAAATAAACTAACTTCAAGGAAGTTCTGCTTTAA
Source organism: Aphrophora alni (assembly GCA_963513935.1). Lineage (NCBI taxonomy): Eukaryota > Metazoa > Arthropoda > Insecta > Hemiptera > Aphrophoridae > Aphrophora > Aphrophora alni. The sequence continues at coordinate 129,763,423 of OY740767.1, forward strand.
CTGAAGGGTGGGTTGGGAGTTGCTGTTGTACTATTTTCAGTTGTAATTTCTAAGTTATATCTCCAACTCACAATAAATTACTTTACCGGGGGTGGTAAATTATGATTCCACGTTGTTACTGGTGTGACATTTATTTTAATCAAACAGTTTTATTAAGCACTTTATTTAGTTTTATTAATATGAATCTACCTATGTTGTACACCTAAATTTTATTGAAAAAGAGTGCATTTCCAAATTACATTTCTTCGTACGAAATCCAGTTGTCTGATTTCATTTTAAAACTCTGTTATAGGTATATAATTTACTGGGAATTAGCAAATTGTATTCTATTGTAACTAAATTTATAAAATAAACGTATCTGCCTATTTGTATAAAACAATGTATATTAAATCCCTCTTTTCTTACCATAACCATTCTCTTTTTCTATTTATAACCATCTAAGTGATACTTGAATCAGTAATCCTATCTTTTTATGAGCTCCTGAGGTCCGTAAGATCAGTCAACGGTAGTCGAATTTTTTTGAGATTACCAAACTTACCCTATACTTATTGTTTGAGTTAAATAGTTAAATTCAGATAATGATCCATGTATTTTGAAAGTATATTTATAGTTTAAATCAAAACAATGTAAACTTAAACTAGTTACTTTAATGATTTATGTGAACGAAACTAGCGTCTTGGCAGCGTTTTCTGCTTAGATATTGCAAGTGTTAATTTTATCCCAATTACATGACTCAACATGGGAAACCACATTGGATATTTTATATGCAAGTTCTTAAATATGAGTATATATTTCATTAAAGATATATAAATCGTTAATAATTACACAGAAATTGTCCGAAATATATATGTTACCATAATCTTCGTGCAGACTTCCATCTCTTATTTGAAGATTTGATTTAGAAAATTCTTCTTCCCTAAGATCGCATTTAACATGAATTCTCATATTGACTGGCAAGGATTGGACCTTAAGCCACAGGTCGGATGACTTAAGGCAGACGTTGTCCTCATTAGGACGTGTTCCTTGATGATTATGTATGCCTTACTTCCTCGGCTAATAGCACAGTCATCTCACCCATTAGGCGTTTAGAACTCCGAGTATCATGAATAAATCTGTTAAATGCTTCTCTTCCTCCATGGTGAGCTACGGTCCACTCATCCCAAACGATCAACTTGCACTCCCTAAGTACCTTGGCTGTATCACTCTGTTTTAAACCGTTGGCTCAAATTTTAGATTAGAGACAGTGTAAAGGTAGAGTGAGCTGTTATTCTGCTGTCCAACAAAGTAACTTCAATACCTGAGGAAGCTACATAAATCGCTTGTTTTAATCTTCCTATACACACGAAATGATAATAAAAAACTTTTTCCTACCCAACCTGGAGCGTTTAAAAAGAAAAGACGTCCAGAAACTGATTCAACGCTACTAATAACTTCGTAATAGGCTTGACTATGTTCGATGTTCAGTTTTGTTACGATTTGAAGAACTGTTTCAGAAAACTGGCTACGTCGTAAAAACATTATCTCAGGTAATCACGACTAACATTGACTAAGTTCACATCATTAGACGGCGAGGGTAAGCCAAACTGGTAAAGTGATTGATTGAAATTTGAAAATACAAACTGTAGTAAGAGCTTAAGGTATATATTGTAAACAATACCCATACTGTGTTCAAATTAATCTGTAGAAACTCATTTCTCTTCTGTCCTTTTTGCATCTTCTACATTTGTTAATAGATCAACCAACTGACAAAACATTATTGTTCTTTTATGAAAAATACTCACACCACTTTTAAAATTTCTGCATGCTTAAACAGTTAATTATTTTATTAATAGATTCAATTTTCAAAAGTATTCTTTGTTTTTTAGAAAAGTTTGTTTTTATGTTAGTTTGTATCTTTTACCAGTATATTGAAGCAACATTTTATTATTATTGTTTGAAAACATTTTTGAAACAACTATGACAAATTGTGATGGTAGGTTTGAGCATCATTGTAAAAATTACATGATATAATAGATACAAAAAGAAAACAAATTCATAGCGTTCATCTAGCTGCTTGTCCAAGGTTCGTAAGTTATATATCAAACCTAGTTTGAGGCACTTATTCCAAAACATTTACAGAAAACCAATGGATATATTTTATACTTATGACACTTAGGCTGAAGTTTAAAATGTTTTCTCAGCTTGATTTTAATGGTATGTAATTGTAGCTATCAGTTAAATCTTAATTCGGTTTGTGATATCTTTTGTCTATTCGTGTTTAATTTGAAGTCTATATCATCCTGTCTATTGAATAGGAACTAATGGATGTTTGTTCTAACTTAACAATTTTATTTATATACGTTACTGGCAATTACGTGTTTTTATTAATAAAATTTCCCCTCCAAGTAATATTAGTAAAATTTAGTAAAAAACTACACAAAAGTACGACTAAGTAAGGCTTTACGATTTCAGATTTATGTTAAACCAAATGTAATATATTATAAAGTGACTATTATATAATGTAATCAGATATTCCAGTTACAAAGAATGAGTATCACATTTTTATTTTATAATGTACTAATTTAATTTTGCATGTCACGAAAGTGCTATTTGTGCAATATATTAAATACTTATTGTTTAATTCATTTTTTTTTAAATAGCAATTTTTAAACGATTTTGTTTCAATCTAAATTATGGTAAAATTTAGTTCGAAATTTTACTTCAAAAACTCCATTATTGGTGGATACATTTGACACAGCAAAAAAAAAAAAGATTTTTGAGGAAATCATAGAAAAAGTTTTCTTTAGATTCAAAATCAGTAAAACTCTGTACTTATTTTCCCCTACCTACCTTCCCTTTTCAATCAAATAATCTATTTTTTTTGTTTGAGTAACTATTATGCAAAATATATACATTCAGCTATGCAACTTTTTTTTATAAAGCACCAACTTCAAACTTCATTTAGAATTAACAATTTTGTAATTATACAAGTTTGTAAAAATGTTACTAATAAATTGTGAACAATAGATTGTATTATATTCATTAGAATCCTTGAAGTTTATGCGCACCGATTGTATGAAAGAAGGTAAGTTTTACAATTTTTTTAATTTTCTTCAGAAATCATCTAAATGTAAAACTTTAAAAAACCTGTTAATATTAAAATGGAAAGTTTTGTTGCAGCAAATTGGCTTTTATAATTCCCAAGTATTATTAAACTCCCTAAGAAAGAAAGTAATTGACACAAGAGAGAAACTTTGTATCATTCATAAAGACTTCTTGATTTTATAAAACGAACTTTTATTATTGTCAAAACTAAACGAAAATTTAATAAAAGGATTAACTAAGTAAAACCGAAACTAAATTTTGGTTTGCTTGTATGTTCGGTGGAGTTTAAACTATATTAATTGTGTTTTAGTGTTTCCGGCTTGTGTCAGTTTATTGCATTTTTACATTTTATCTGACTACTGTTATAAATTCACAAATTATTGTTTAAATTCATGGATACATTTTTTTTGTTTTATTTTTACTAAAATGTTTTAACAAATCTCACCTTTTACATAAACTCAGTAAAAAGAGTAATTTTTGAAGCTGAAGCTGAAGATGAAAGCAGTTAAAATGTCAGACGCTCTCTAGTGTCGTCGTTGCATTTCAAGTCTCTCCATGTGGCAGTTATTTCTTAATGATTGCATTATAAAACACTATGCATGCCAATCCCGCTAAGCTAATAGATGGAAATGTGCGTGAGTGATATTGTATGTTTAATGAAGGAATATTGTTCACAATGAGTCACGATACAACTACCATCACTGGGGGATTGACAAAATAGACACGCATATTGGTGAAAGACGCTTTAAAATGATGAACTCAATGAGTCAACCATTGACTTACTTAGATGGATGCAAGTGAAACTTAAGTCTTAATTGGCGAAGGTTCCGATTCGATTCCCGTAGGGGCTTTAAAAAGTTGCATCGTGAAGAAACATCGGAAGCTACAACTGGTCATATAATTAAAACAGTCTGGACAGAAACTCGATGTGGTGACCACACATGTCATGGCTTTGTTTTATCTTGAGGTTGACTATAATATTCCAACGAAATGCTCTGAAAATTCAATAACAATTGCTTTTCGATACAATAATAACAATTACGACAAACCCATTCAATAAAAATTTCAATAAATTCCGATCTAAATAAAATGTATAATAGAAATACAATTTTATACTATGTATTTATGTAATTTTTTTTTTATATCAAACATAAGTCAACTCAAGTTAAATTTGCGAAGCTTATTTCGTTGCTTTAAAAATATCATTAAATATTTCACATCCCTCTTGTATCATCTACGATATAAATTTATACAACCCCCGCAATGTAGACCTACCCTGGGGTATACAGTAGTGGTTTCTCGCCCCATCAAAGTCCTTAAGGAAAGTGGTTATGAAACCCTAACCCTTCAGTTTACCTGTTTATACACTATTCTGCACTTTCACGTTAGCGAATTTTTCCTTTCAAGTTTACGATTATTTATATACAATTATCAGAAAGGATTTTCTTCTCTCTCATATCTGTGTTGGTTCTGTACTTTCATTGTTTGTAAAGAATCTTTTGTAAAAAGACGCTTCAAATATTTCAATGTATTTTGGTTTTTTTTCCAAAAAGTTATTGTCTTTCCATTTAATCCTGCAATTGTTAAAACTCTAAGTATCTTATTTTCCTATTTTGAAAAAATCTAAATTTATAGTTATAAAATAATTAATAATTCAAAATTATTGCGACCCTGAATAAAAATTTTGCAACGAACTCTTTTCATACACCTTTACTGATTAATATACCCTCATGAGTAGTTCCTGGGTTACTAATTTACGTATCTTCGTTACTAAATAATCTTGAAAAGAAGAACAGTATAAGCAGCAATTTCTATTGTTCTAAAACTTTTTGTGACCAATGTTCAAATATTAAAAACTATTATAATATATTATATTTGCGTTGGGCTTACATAGATACGTTGCGTAAAATCCTCCTTCAACCCTCAAAGGATGGGGGTTTATGATATTGAAAAACATGGAAATATTTAGGTTAAAATTAAAAGAGCGATATATCATTTGCAAATGAATTAGTAATCAATCAGATATGTTTCTAAATCTAACGTTGCTAGGAAAAGCTAAATTTTAGAAGATAAACATTTAAACCCATCAAATAAGAGCACAGTAGAAGTGGGAAAAAGCGCGGAACTTTGAAAGAGTGGAGAGTTAGGTTTCATAATCAGTTGATATACTCTGAAACGAAATAATATAGTGACAAGGCTACGAATGGTCAATATAATGAAATTATTTTTCCCGGATTTAAATAACTGTTTTTTAAATGAAAACAAAAGTTATTCATGGATATTTATTGGAAGTAATAAACTTCTAAATACACCTGTTACAGTATTTAAAGAACAAAAACCTACAATTAAGGTTCACAAAATAAGCCATTTTAAAACCATTTTACAATATTAAACTAATTTGTAATAACTGTACATAGACCGTACTGGATAAATTTCAAAACAAAGTTAATTATTTCCCTCAACCTCTGAGCGATCATTAACCACAAACATTTGCAATAAATTATTAAACTTTAGTGAATTACAATCATACATTCATTAACACACAGTACAGTGTCTGATAATAGATGATGAGGTGGACGTAATTTGCGGTTTGTTAATAAATTTTAAATTGGACTTTAAAATGATTAATTATCAATTAATTCGAAGTTCTCTCTGCATCACTTAGCTAAGGAGTATCGACTTCATTTTTGACACAACTCTCAGTATCTAGATACTATATTATTTTTTTTTGCTATAATCAATTTAATGAAACTGGAAACGTGGATATTGAGAAATCCTCAGATCGTCCACGAACAGCGGAAGATAATTTGGACCGTTTGAAACAGTTATTTTTGGTTGATCATACAAAGGATATCGCTCAATACAGTTTGGAATTTATCATTTCACAATAACGTCCATAACGTTTGAGATTTCATGCACAGAAAATCCTAATTAAATAAGAAATTAAACAAACAAATCACCATAAACGAGTTGAATTCTTTGTGAAAATGCTGAATGCAATAAGCAATGATAAACGTTACCTTAAACTAATTGTGATCAGTTATGAAGCAAATTTCCACAAAATGGTACAACTCTAGAATCTGGGGTGGGGGTGGGGGGTTTAGTTATCAAAATATTTTTTTGGGTGCGTTTGTGATTCTCTTAAGATAAACGTCTGGTGTGGATAATAGGCGGAGTTGTGAAGCCGTTCATGTTTACAAGTGAAGCTTTCCTTGTCTTTACAAATAGAATTAATTGTTATTTTTCAACAAGATAGAGCCCCACTACATTACAGTCTCGATTTACGAGAAGTTCTCAACGACAAGGTTCCTAGCTTGGAAGGAATGGTTCTATTTTATGGTCACAAAGAAGCCATAACCTAACCTAATCTAACTGAACCTAACCTATACACCTTCTCTTTTGGTGTTAAGTTAAGTATATTTTGTACGCATTTGTCTAACACATATTTTCAGAACGGATTGTTATTAAACAACACAAATGAACGAGTCCTTATAATAAATTTATTTGTTTTTTTTTGTCTGCGTCGTCTTATATCTCGTTCATTCTAGCGTTTTTAAAAAATATGAAAAGTATAATATTGGTTCTGTTTGGCAATCTATGTTGTGTGTTTTACAATAATATGATGATATCAAATTTGAAAACAGTAAGTGAATGTTTATATAAAAAACTTTAGGATTAATTCAATAGTTAAGTTTTTTAAATGTACAGAATTAAGATTAAAATGTTAGTTAAAATAAAATTCATAATTTGTACATCAGTTAAGAATAAAAAAGAATGAAACAGATTAAAATGCATAATAAGAAACTGAGAAGCCATATTCCTAGAATAATATAAAAAACACCACCTAAAACAAATATAAATTTGTATAAAAGAAATAAAAACCCTGGGGAGCATTAACCATTGTGCATTTTTTGGGTAGATGCTTGATTTAAGAGAAATTAGAAAATGGTATTTGAGAAATAGCGTATGGGAACAACAAATAATAAATATTTTAAATAGGGAGAATGAGCAAATCTAGTAAAAGTTCTACTATATTGAAATTAAGGCGAATATTTATTACATTTAAAAATTATTACATTTTTTTAGATTCTATAGAATTTAAAAAAAAAAAGTTACAATTTAAGCCAATTTAGGTTCATTAACGTTTTCATTCCTATATTTGCATCTTGTTTGGTTTAAACCTATTACAAACCAGGGCCATAGTTCTAAGTAGGTAGAAATTTCAGTTATTCTGTATAATTTCCAACTTTTTCACCCCACAGTATAAGTACATTTCTACATTTCTAAAATGTACAGATTTCATTATCTTGTTTTTTTTTATCGTTTTTTTTCCCGTTAACCTTTTATTTCAAGTTTTTTCCTATATGAGTGCTTAAATAATATTATTTAATATTTTGTTAATAAATATTATGTAATGTATTATAAATAGTACATAACGCCTTGTTGATGTTATTTAAATTATAACATAAAGTAAGCTTTCTCAAGATGGTTTAAATGTATTTCATCACAAATGATCAGGCTGAGATGTAATTAAAATGCGTAGAAATATTTTGTTTGAACTATGAAATAAAATATAAGTTACTAGACATATATGTTTGAATGTATCATAATAATCTGCATTAAAACAAAATATAAGTTACAATTAATAACATTCAAACATGAATATCAATTACAGTTGTTAAATATATGGAGTCTAATATTAACCATAATTTAATTTTTAATATTATCGTTCCCTCTAATTTACTCATTGCGAGCATGCAATGAAAAATATTGTTTTAAACAAATATTTACAGTCAACGAAATACAAGCAGAAGTGTTGATTTCAAAAGCTGTAAATTTCATAATTACTGATAAAACATTTCAACGCTGAAACGTGTTATTTGATCAATGTCTGCCGACAATCTCTATATATTGTAGGGTTGTCAATTCCGGAGACAATTGTGGTTATTGATTATACCACCCCAGCCTGTCATAGTTAACAAATCGTTTACAACGACAGAATGTGTGTTACTCTTATAATGGTAATCCACAAAATATTACTTTCATAGCATGCGACTAAAACATTTGCTTGTATTGAAAGGGAACTTGTGTATAATTTAAGTGAGATTAGTGGTTTGAAGTGGTTTTTGTTTGGGTTCTAAAATGACTAAATAATAAAATTAATAAAAAATATTGAACTATATTGTAGTTAATCAACTTATTTACAAATCAAGTCTTAAGTATCTCTTTGCCTGTCTTTTTCACCTTATTGTGAATGACATTGAGATTAACCTTTTACATATACTTCAGATTGTGGATTAGGTAGTCAGGTAGGTTACATTTTGGTCGAAGGCTCGATTCTTCTATCCAAAAATTAGCATCTTCTGTAATTTTCTTTTTTTCTTTCAAATAACACTTTTAGCTATTCATCTACCTATCTTTACAATAATCATAGCACAGTGTGTTTTAAATTGCACTTATAGATGTAACTATATATTTAAGTAAATTTTCTTTTTCTCATTTCGAATAATCAAATAATTGTAAAGCATTATTGATTTTTATACAAAGAAAGTTATAACACGAGTCAAAAAAGCCACATTTGTATTTCCGTCCCCTGAGCTTCCAAAAATAATTTTCATAATTATGTCTGTCTGTCGCTTGTACTCTTCAGCTTAATGGGTTGGCTGAGTGTGATCAAATTTTATATGTGGGCATATTTTACCAATACGTTGAGAATTTTTTTTAGATACATTAAAATTTTTGTGTTCCTCTAAAAAGGCAAAATCACATAATTCCGATTTTTTTTAAATCGGCTCGAACAATGGTGGTACAATTTTGCTAAAAAAAAGTCTTTAAAGACGCAAAAAGAACGTTCGGTTGCCTATGGTGTAAAAGAAAAAATTCCTCACAATTGGCTCTACCGATTTCATTCAAATTTGGTAAATATGAAGAATAGTGACCTAAACCAGTATTCAGATTGAATAATAGAAAATTACTGATTTAGAATGATTTTCAATAACTAACGTTTACTACCGTCATTTAAACTCTAGTTCATGAAAAAGGATTTAAACCTAGGACGACAATTTTAAACTTTATTTTGTATAAATGTTGCTTTAATAATTTTAACAATGGAAAGCGCTGTCCAAGTATCTGAAAGTTAACGTACTTACATTTTTGGCGAAGAAATGATGTTGTTTTTATGGATTGGTGTGATAAATTTTTAGCAGTGTTTATTGTGTTAGTGATACTATGACAATTTAAATCATAATGTAGATTGTTAATGAAAATAGTCAATTTATATCGTTGTGAAATGAATAGTCTAAATAAAATAAATAAATGTTTACAAAAGAATTTATGACATAACATTATACTAGTGATATATTTGTATCGTGTTTCAAAACTTAAATATAACTATATTGTAACTCCTTATTTAGATACTATTGGATTGCTTAACTGTCAACTTTAAGTAGACTCAAAGATACAAACTGTGATTTCAACTTTCTTCCAAGATGTCTAACTTCTAACACAGGTTACAATTTCTAATACGTTATAGAGTGTTTAAACGCGTTCTAATCAAGGAAATGAGTTTCTGTTGCTAATTTGGTTGTGGAATTCCCATTGGTTTTTATTTCTTTAAATTACAGAAAGCTATAAACTTTAGGTTTTCTCTCCACCGGCTAAAAGAATAAAGATTAAATGGAAATGAAATGTAAGGCAAATGAATATTTTCATAACTGTTTTGTAGCAAAGTTATTAAGTTATTATATCCTGTTATTATATTGCCAAAGATAGAAATTAAAAAATATTTTTAATATTCCGTTATACTAGTGGTCAAAAACTATATATTTTTTTAAATTGTTTCACTATAAAAATTAATAGCAATGTAGTCTTTTTTGTTAAGTAAATTTATAAAAATACCTTGTAATTTTTCCTTTGCCTTCATCTCTCATGTTTAAACTACAATCCGCTGTGATCAAGGGAGAAAAATGAATAATCTCTTAATTTCACAATCGCATAAATTTCTATTTCAACACACCCAGTTCAGCTTATGTTGGATTAATATCAATTTCAATCAGTATTATCTTATTCCAAAACCCATTTGAAAAGGAAAATATTTATCCAGTTTTATTTAACATTAAAGTTTTAGAAGTTCGTTTTTATAAAATTAGTATTTCAATGTACCTAAATGTACTTAGTCTGTTTTTTTTAGAGTTCTGTCATTGACATTTAAAAGAAGGTTGGTTTATATTTGATTAAGCTTATAACATATATTGAAATAATTTGCTCATTCAATTCAACTTAATTACCTATTACCTTGTTAAGACTTGCGGTAGTGGTCCAAATATTATTTTAAATATAATTGTTCGATATATTGAAGTAACCATTAAATTATATATTAACATATTTTTTTACTTAAATGTTCTAAATGAAACTATATTTTTTTTAATTTAAATATATTTTTCGGCATTAATGACAAGACCATATATTTACTTATCTAGTAATGATCAAAATAATATATACCACAAATATAAGTTTAAGTTATATACCACAAATAAGTTTACGACAAATAAAAACTTAATTTTATTTAATTCCTTACTTATCTTAATCCACCTTAATACGTTACTTTATTTATTTACACACGTTTAGTTATCTAGTTACAAGATTTTATTTGTAACACAAATTATTTGTTTTATTTGTAGACCTATATTAGTATTTACACATCCTATACTATGTTTACTTACATTGTTATGTTTATTAAACTGTTAGAAGTGTGTTTTATTAAACAATAACCAAGAATAAATAAATATTAAGTTTTGCACAGAATACACCATTAAAAATAATTATTCCTATAATAAATTAAAAAGGTGAGAGGCATATTGGATAATGGTGGCCAATTTAAATAGATTGCAAAATAGATTTTTAAGTTATATGAAAAAGTAATAACGGTCCTTCCACTTAAGGTTTTTCATCGGATTAATACCGTCAGAAGTTCACTCGTAGTGCTAGTGTGGCGGACTCGAAGGCCCTAGATGGATCTATCTACACCTTTCTTCAAGTAGTGTTGGGTTAGATCCCTCTTTTTCATCCTTCCTATCAGTTCTCTTTTGACTAATTCTTCTTCTCTTTCGACTCTGGCGCTATTAGAGTATTATAGAGCTTGGGGAAATTTTTATCCTCTTTTCTTTTCTTTTTATGAAGCAATGATGATGGAATGTTTTTCCATTTTAAACAACAGGAGGGGAGGGGTAATTGGATTAATGGCGATACATCAATAGTGCCCATAATAAAATAATCACCCTTCATATGTCCACTAAATGTGTAGAATATTTATTTCTTAGAGAAAGGAACAAAAGTTATTGTAGAACATATTTTTAGACATCCACTAAAGGGCAGATCTTTCACTTTACACTAGAAACATTTAAACGCAAGCAATTTACAATTATCTGATGTTTAAAATGATTGGTAGCGCTTAGAACAGAACTTTAAAGATCATATATTTTACCTTGTGTTTTTGTTTAACTCAAAGTGAGGTGGGGGTTATATATTAAGCAGTACAGTACTTTCACACGAAGCGACAACTTCGCAGTGAACCGTGCACACAGACAACCCGATTGTGTAAAAATTTATTTATGAAATAAAAAACGAAGTGTATGAAGTAGTGATGTGTATTGAAATCAGGAAGAGCATGCGTATAATTTTCAAACTGGTAATGTTCAACTACAAGAGGTATCAACAAACGAAGATAAAAGGATTTATTCAAGAGACGTTCTCAATTTGGACTTTATCTTCTCTGAGGTTTTGGTGTATGGAGAGTTTCCTCCTCTGGAACACGGTGAATCTAAAATATTCGTACCTTCGACTATGGTTTTTTTCTTGGCATGATATGCATTAGAACTTGTTTGTGCCTACTAGATGTCGCTACAAAATGGAAAGGCGCAACTCATAGTCCCACACAGACATATAGTCAGGACTAGGATATGTGTACGTTCGTTTTCTAGTCAGTGTGTTATGTTGCATTCACTATGATAGTAAAATAAAAATTTAAAAATTTAAATTCAAAAGAGCCTATTTAAAGTAAGTTTTAAATACAAGAAAAAAGATTTATTTTAATATGTGTCTACTGTTTAAAAAGTAAAAGATAACATGTTTATTTATCAGTAAAACTATCTGTGCTACATGTTTAATAAAATGAGTATGAAAGAGGTAGCCTGTTATTCTCATATACATTTTATATAAAATGTGATATATTTTTTAATGAGTAGGTGGCTTTTAGATTTTATTTGCTTTAAATAATGTAAATAAAACTTTTATTTATAGTGTTCGATAAAAAATAAACACTTATTGTATTTAAGTACCGATAAGTGGACAATTTAAAAAAGGAGGAGTTGACGTATTATATGAGTTAACTTTTTTTTACATCTATTAAAAACAAAAAATAATCATGCTCAAATGAATCTAAATAGATTTCAAAAGATTAAAAGTTAATTATAAGGTTGTCAGTAATGATGTATGTAAAAAAAATAGCATCATGGAAGTTTTTCTGTTTAGATATTTTAAATGTTAATTTTATCCCAATATCATGACGACATAAAACTGCAATCAAGATTCCCGGGAGTTCATGTTGTGTTGACAAGGGATAATGACGTTAACTAACTCCTATCATGAACATCTTGTTAAGGTAGAGTTTACATTCTGAAGGCAAGGTAGTTTGCATACTTAAAATGTACAACAATCCGTTGTACGTTAGGTACTCTAAATAAACTTTCATCCTAAATACTAGTATTTATCTTGTTACACATTTATATAACTCACAATTTTCAACTTATATTCTTGATTTTTCAATATAAATACGAGAGCTCATTAATATTCAATACTTATATTGTATATATAAATAATTCTTCATATATATGTATAGATGTATATAAAAGTATAGAAAATTATTTCACAAATATTCCGTTTATTAAAAACTTATTCCTAGAATATATATATATATATATATATATATATATATATATATATATATATATACTGTGTGTCCAAAAAGCCCCACACCCCCCTTAATATTGTTTGTATTTTTTTAAATAACCAATTACACTTTGGCACATCTTTATAGCATTAGATAATATAGTAGTTTGTTACGCAGTTTAGAGATTCCCCCCCCCCCGTTTCGAAGTTGGGGTTGTAGAGGGTAACTTTAAAATTATGAATAGTAACCCCCTCTTTCTACCCCTAATTTTAAAGGTATTTAAAAGACAAAACCAATGGTGTGCTTAAATTTTCCGATGACCCTATAACAAATGGCAGCCAAAAATGTTTGGAGAAATTTGAGTTGAACAAACTACTGCCAATGGTTATTATTAGCAGATTATGGGCTACCATACTACGGTATGGGTTTGGGTTAAATTAGATCTTTAAAATCAAGTACTGTTTTACATGAAGTTTTTTTCTTACCCTAGGTTGCATACATTAAAAAAAAAAAAAAAGTAAAACAGTACTTAATTTTAAAGATTTAATTCCTATACCCATACCGTAGTGCGGTATTCCATAATCTTAACGGTAAAGATTAATTGGTTATTTAAAAATATATAAATATTATTAAGTGGGGGTGTGTGATTTTTTGGACACACGGTATATATATATATATATATATTTATATATATATATATTTGTATATATATATATATATATATATATATATATATAAATATATATTTGTGTATATATATATAAATTTATGAAAAAATAAAAATTAACGGCGAAACAATATGATTAGTTGAAAAGCAATTGCAATATCCAATGTGGTTAAAGAAAAGAAGATTTATCTATTGTTTAAGGCAAACGGAATTTATATTTTAAAACTAGTTGATTTGTTAGTTCACTTATCCTTAAATTTGATTTATTAAGTTCTTTGTGTCACTAAATCAAAAGGGCCTAATTTTTGTTTTTGTTAACAACATCGAAACTGTGGTAAGTCATGCAAATCCATAAGGGATTAGATGTTCCCCCCCCAATATAGTCTAACGAACAGTGTTTACATGAAAATTTGTATATTACATTGTGTGAATTGTGTCTACTATAGGGTACGATTTATCAGCAACACTGAGTAATTTGAAGTAGAAATAATTTTGCAAATTACACAGCAGGGAAGCTTTGCAGGGTAGAGATTTTAACGTAGGATTTGTTATATTCTGTTCGAAACTTAGCAATTTACCTTTTACACGAATATTAAAAAAAATTGTAGTTTTTTGTTGTTTCTTTTATTAACACTCGGGGACTTAGAGAAAATATTTATGGTTTCTTTAGAATTTCCAAAAACGTTGGAACCAGTTTTGAATATATTATTTAATTTCTGTAATCCAAGGGTATATTTAGCTATAATTTTAGCATTATCCTTAAAAAGTATATCTAAAATATTGGTTTTACTTTTTTGAAATTGGCTTCTCAGTGTGGCTTTTATCAGGAAGAGAATTTGTTCATTTATTTAAGTAGTTTAAATAATTGGTTTGCCTGCGCGATAGCCTTTCCGCTCTTAATGAAAGGGTTTTAAGGATAGATTTGTCATATATAATGTCATAACAATAATTTGATAGCCACCACAGTTAGTCATAATGGTTTGAACTATTTTTTTTTAAAGCGAGTCATGATGTGATGTGACAATTACATGTCAATAAAATCTGGCGTAATATTATAGTTTTATTTTTACAATAATATGCAATTGTAGGTTTCAGGATCATTGCCACAAACACGACATTGAAATACAAGAACTAAACGATATGTATGGTATTATAGGCAGTTCTTTTTCTTATTATTTGATCGTTTTTTTTTATTTAATGATTATAGCAAGTTAGTTTCAAATTATTAAATACTAATACCTAGTTGAAAATCTGGAAAGAATTTAGTACATTTTTATGAAGGTTTATTTGAACAAGTTAAATATTTGCCTGGGAATTATAAGTTCAAAATGGTGAGGAGGCCATTTTGGGTTCCTGTAAAAATAATACTACCTAAAGTTTGTCACCTTATTTACGAATCATCAGAAAAATTTCGCTACACTAAACATGATGTGCAGTTCTGTTTAGTGCTTATCAGTTTGTACTTTGTGCCCTATAAGATTTTCTTGTGTCTTCTTGATTTCATGTTGTTGGCAATATATCAGATCATAAAGGCAATTGGATCATAAAGGCAATTGTCTAAACAGAACTGCACATCATCTTTCCAAATCAGTTTTAAACGAAATACACCAGAAAGAGGTACCTCAAAAGTGTAACTATGTTAAACATAATTTATTTAAACTATTTAATATATGACGTGTACAGAAAATGTACAAAAATAATTGTTATAAGTGTTGTGTAATGTGAGTGTTTTGTGGACATAATAGTTGGCCTGAAGATGCTGCCTGTGGCAGCGAAACATGTAGCCACATAGAAGGAAACACAAACAAGGACTACAATTGAAAGACACAAAAGTATGTATAAAATGAAATATATTTAGTTCTAAAGCTGTTCAACAATGAATATTAATGGGTTAGTAATGATGGCTCTTTATCCCCTCCATTCCTCCCTGTAAAATTTATTAATATCAAAATTTACACTAAACAATTAAAATATTTATGAATTTCGATCAATTCTTTACATTTAAATTAAATATTTCAGGTGGATTAATTATGTTTCTCAGATCTCTTAGATAAAATATCTAATGTAACTCGTATTTATGGTGGAAAATTATTCACTTTCTTATTGAAACATACGTGATACCAAAACTAAATAATTAAAAGTAACGTTTAAAACTTAAATTCCCTAAATGTTATATTTTTATTTAAAATCGTTGAAAAACCCACGGTTGGATCGAAATTTTAGTCGCCATCGACCTAGTGACGGACTGGAGCAATCTCTTTACTGATTACGTTTTTAAACCATATCTGTCTCTAATATTCTTATATTTTCTTTTTGCTTGTAATAGCATTTTTTTACTTTACAATTATCAAGTGAGTAAAGTATTTTCAATAGGGTAAACAATAATATATTGTTTTTTCAACTACATTTTGAACACTTAAAAACTCATTTGAACCATTTGTAGAATGATCTATGATTCTGACAATTATTCCATGCTTTTCATCTTCAAAACAACATTTTGTTCGATTAATTCCAAAATTGGAGGTTTCATTGTTTCTTTAAATAGGATAATAAAATTAATTTTGTAATCGTCTCAAGAACAGGTTATAGATTCAGGATGTATATGTTCTGGTAAGTATATGGATTTTTTATACAGAACATGCATGTATAACATAGCGAGGGTTTAAATATATACAGTATTTAAAATAAAGGTTCCTTTTCAAAAAACCTCAACGTCCATAATTTGTATAATGCGTGAAACTAGGGAAAGGGCGGACGCCTCACGAGTAGCAGGTAAGAACGCTATTTCACTACAAGTTGCAGCGAACGCATTCGGTTGGCAATACAATAACTTTTTTAACTATTTTCTAAATTTATATATGGCTCGTAGTTTCTAAATGTTAAAAATGTAAATAATTATTGTATAAATCGGTTTCAATAAATCTATTAATAACTTTACTATGTCGCGTTGTTTCTTTACTTTACGTCTAAAATCACAATTTGCCGGTCAATCTTGACAAGAAATTCGGTCGACGTTATCTTCCATCGTGCCATCTGTAATTCCTTGATCCAAAGCAAGGAAAATTACTATAAACTAAACGATTTAATTAGTAAAAATAAGTTAGGGGAGATGTTAAAATAACATAGTAGATTATAAATTTACTCATATTGTCTGAAGTAAAAATTAAACTATTTGCTTCAAATTATCAATTTTTATAAGACTACTATGCCATGAAAATATTAAATTTATAAATAAATTGTTTCCTAAATAAATCCCAAAAATGTATCCACTACGAAGAAGTTATTGGATAGTGAAGGGTTGTCCACTTCTCATATAAATACAATGCGGTTTATTTATTACGTTTTATATCTACATTTTACATATTACAAATACAGGACAATTCGTTGTTTTACTTTTTATTAGGATTCATTGACGTTTATCGTTTTGTACTCAAAATCTAGCTGCTACAATTATCTTGAAAAAGATAAAACATTTCAACACATTGGTTTGGAGTCACAAGTTGAACCATTCAGTGACAAATTTATATTTTAGAATGATTCCTCTCATGTTAACTATTTATCATCATTATATATAAACAGTTTTTTATGCTTATTCATTACCTTATATGATTTACTTTCCAGAACTCTTTATTTTCCTGATTAATATAACAGTTCCTAATCTTGTCAGCCAATTAATTCATTCATTTATATATTTAGATAGTTTTAATGTCATCATAAGTTTTTTAATATTAAAGAAATTTTACAAATTATGTATTAATTATTTTGAATATTTATATTTCGTTTCGTAACGATTTATAATAAATTGATTTACATAATGTAATTTTTGTTCATTTTACATATTTCGGTATATTGTACATTATTATCAGAATTAAAATAATTAAATCATATGCATAAAGAGTGTAGATTTTAAACGTCCAATGAATGAGTGGCTTATCAAACAGTGTTTTGAAGAACGTAACACAAAATAAATTCTCTTCAGGTTTTAATAAATTCTTCATTCTCTGAAGGTATATTCTCATCTAGATTGAAATCTGCTAAGGTCCTTCCTTTATTTAAGAAGGGAACCGAAAGGATATTAATAATTACAGAACTATTTCCATGCTCCCAGGATTAGTAAAGTTTTTGAAAAGCTGTTTTAATGCAGCTTCTTTGATATCTAGATAAATTTAATATCCTATGTTACAGCCAATATGACTTTCAAAAAGGAAAGTCCACAATCGATGCAGTTGTCACGTTAATGGACTTCTTGCTGGATGGTCTTGATAAAAAAGGGAAGTTGTGAACTTTTTACTGGACCTTTCTAAAGTTTTTATTGTGTTTACTTCAATGTGTTACTTAAGAGATCCGAAAATATTGCTATTCGAGGGATTCCATTACTATGGATAAACCCATATCTCTCCAATAGAGTAAATATTGCAGGAAAGCTGTCTAAAGTGACTCAGCTGAGACAAAGACTCCAGCAAGAATCAGTTCTCGGGCTAGTATTATTTTTAATCTACATTAATGATTTGTCATCATCTGTATATGCAGATAGTGTAATTCAGTTTGTTGATGATACAACAAGCGTATTTTGTTCAACAATTGGAGCAGAATGCATTTATGCACATCAATGCTACTATAAAGTATTTTGCTGTAAGCAATTTAGTAATCAATCCATGTAAAACATAATACATATTTCACTGTGAAAGGATAGTTTAAATAAGACACTAAGTGTCATGCTAAATATTAGTATACGTACTTGAAGAAGTGTAATCAATAAAATATTGGCTCTTCTAATTGATGACAAGTTGAACTGATATGGCCACATTAGTTCTAAAATTAGCTCAGGTATAATTACATTGAGAAATTTGAAGATATACTGTGTACATCGATAATTTTAACAGCCTATTATGGGCTAGTGTATCATTATTTGTGCTGTAGAATTCTTCATTGGGGAAACTCAAACTATGAAAAGAGTGTTTGTCTTGCAAAAAAAAAACCAGAAGGCATATTACGGGGCTAAAAAACCAAAGTTTTAAAAACTATGACCGGAAATTTGGAGTACTTACGCTTTTATATCTTTATAAACTTGAGTTGTTGCTTTTCTTCTAATTCAAGTGTAATAATGTCCAAAATATGGAAATACACAACTACAGCACCAGGCAAGTTAATGAATAAGCTTTTTAAAAGCATTCAAAATTTACGAAACTACAGGATTTTTAAAAACAGTCTTAAACAATTTCTATTTTCTGGATTCCTTTACTCGGTGGATGAGTTTTTGCTTCATGATCGTACTATTTCGATAATGGATGTGATCTCTTTTTCTTTTGTCATATGTTTTATCCTGTTTTATTCTTGATTGTACTATAACTACGTGTCAACTATTGTATAATTTTCACTATATTTTTTTAACTGCTTGCTGTTTTGTGCGTATGTTGTTATTTTTTATGTGTATTGTCTCAATGTGTTTTATAAAAAATTATTTTTCAAAAATATAATATTGAATAAACGAATAAATAAGGTTTATAAAATATAACAAAACTTAGTACTACATGAAAGGAGATACTATTAAGTTAATTCGATCTGAGAACGTTCCTTGTACTTTTACACTGGAAATAATAATAACTCTGCTTATCAGTTGAACCAATTTAAAAAGGAGCAAGATGTTTGTGTTTTTAATGTGTGACAATGTTATGAGTCTTTGTGTTTTATTAATTGACTGATGGTGGTGTTCAGCACCGGAACGCTTTACATTAGAGAAAAATATTTTAAAGCATTCCAATCTGATGTCAATATATTTTATGTAAAATTAATTTAATTCTTTTAATCTCCATTAAGCGTAAATATAACTGAAATTAACATCGCCTACACTACAGTTGTACTTTTCTATTTAAAATATAATTGCTCATGTTTTATTTATTTGTAAATTCGAAGTAAACTGTATTATCGTTATATTTATTGCTTCTAAACTGTAACGTTAGAAATGCAATTATAAAGTAAATGATATTAGGGTATGTGGTTTTTTAATGTAATAATACAAAGTAAGTAATTATTGTGTAATTGCAGTTATTCATAAAACATTCAGAACTTTTAAAAAAAATAGACGATAATCTCATTGTTATAATGAATCAACTACACGAAGATTTTTAGACGAATGAATATCAGTTAATTATGATTACATGAAAATTGTTTAAAATAACTAAAGTCTTTGATCGTATTATCGAAATGTATAAAACAAATTATTAATAGTAATGAAGTTGTATAATTTTGCTATTGCTACTCTCCATTTAATACCACAGATATTTTAGAACCCTAGTGTTAATTTTAACTACGTCTGGATCCCAAGTAAGAACGTTATAAAAGTTTATGGTTGTTAAAATTAATTCAGTTATGCCTTTCAACTGTGAAACAATTAATAGGGTTATACACATTTACATGATGTTTATTAACTATAAAGCAATAACCTTACCTAAATATAGAAAATCCCTACAGTATATTCTACTTAAATGTATTCGTCATAGTTATTGCTACATATATTTATTACATATAATAAAAAACATTTGGTTAAAGATATGGTAACAATAAATAAATAACTGTGTCAATGATAAACCACACAATCTTGGTTAACTTTTCTACTTCCAGACATTGTGAGAAATACGAGGAAATAAAAGGAAAATAAGAATTCAAATATACGTAAATAATAGAAAAAAATCCTAGAATAAATCTATAATTGTCAGATGTTATCTTTTTTTTTTAATTAAGAAGTTTGGAATAATTTAGATGTCATATTAGATTAATTTTTGGATCTCGTATTCCAAACGGTTTCCATTTAGAGTTGGTCTAAGACAGAGAGACTCAATTACCTCACTACTTTTTAACATAGTTTTAGAACTCTCAATAAGATATTATAACAATAAATTACCTTGTATGGTACATCTTGTGACTTCAGTTAATTTCTATATTATGACATGTTTCAGAATCGTAACTCCATCATCAGATATCCCTTTAATTGTTTACTCTGAAGAGCTCGTCGTACCTACATTAAAATATTTGTTGTTGAGTAACGCCCTCAACCACTTATCGAAGGTTGACAGAGACAAACAACAGTAGGACTCATCGCTTATACAGGCAGTACTTCGTCGGTCACGCCAGGGTGTACACCTAGTGAAAGACATGATTCTTTTAATTAATTTTTGTGTTAGTGTTATTGTAAACATTTTAATGTACGACGAGTCCTCTGAGTGAAAAGTTAAACGGAAATCTGATGATATAGTTACGATTCTGAAACTTGTCATAATATAGAAATCGACTGAAATAACATGACGGAATTTATTATTATGAATAAAAGGTAATTTATTACTATAAGATTTAATTGTAGCTTGGTAGCACAAAATGCATCTCAGATCCATAAAAATGGACTCGGAAAGAAATAATTATAAAAAAACGACTCAACACCTCATATATTTTCCTGTAGGTTTTTTTGTAGCACTTGAAAACATTATAACGAAATCTACCTCATTTTTCTTTTTAGGCCATTCCATCTCAGCGTCTGATAGTTTATCAATTACTGAACAAGGTTCACGCGGTCGATTTTAAAACAAAGAAAAATAACTGTCCTGGAAATTTTAAAGTTTTTTGTTCACAATCAAATTCTAAATGACATTTAAAATCTCCACCAGTCTACTGTACTTATCATTTTTAATTCGTTCACGATTATTATAATCTATATTTTTATTTTTATTTGTGTACGTTTATTATTGAAATTCCAATAATGTATATTCTTTTATTTACGAGTAAAAAGAGGAAAATATTGTAAAGATTAAATTAACAATACCATTAATAATGCACAATGTAAACTCAAAGTGTAATTCATACTGGTTTTGAATCATTGTGTAATATTTAAACAAGAAAACGAAGAATTTAATATATTATATTACCATCTAACTAAATTCCATATTATATTACGACTTAAGTTTCAAATACCCGTGAGCTCTCTAGAGTTCTATCACATAAATCTTTCAACAAATAACCGTATTATATTATTGGAATATCATATTACACAATTTAATAACGCAGTTATATTTGAAGTATAAATAAAACAATTTAAATTAATAAACATTTTTGTATTCAATCACCTTGTGACAAGTTAAATTAAATTGACGTTTCATATTATCTTCTTCTGTTTTAATTAAAATAATGACAACAAACTGTCTAGCCTCAATGTCACTTGTAATTAAAGAGTTTTTAACAATTTCATAAACAATTTAATGTCAAAACTCATATACGAATTATATGTTGAAATAACAGTAAAAGAATATATTTTGATATTGTTTGTGTATTTATTTGAGTGTAAAATCTGGGGCATGAAGTTATAAAATTCAAATTACAAACTGCACACAATTTTTAATTAAAGAGTCTTTTATGAAATAATACCTATAGATTCAATTTAAGATGTTAATCTATTTTTAAAGCACACTTCTCACAATAAGTACGAAATTAAACAAAAAGTAATAAAGTTTCCGCCGCTATTATTAAGCCTTTAGTTATTTGTAGTATAAGATATCTTTCTTAACATTTCACTAAATCTATGATAAAACACTAGAACCTATTTTGAGGCTTACGGCTAGTTATGGCAAAAATAAAGGTACGTTTCATAGATTTTGTTTATTGCTTCCGAGTAGAAACTTTTTGTAAGAAACTGGTTCAGAAAGAATAGTTTCAGATCTTTTTGTTACAATAACGCCTAAAATGTTTTAAATTACAATATCTAATTTGTATAAACTTATACATTGACGCTTAGTTCCAATGAAATTGGCGCAACAAGTTTAGAGAAGTGACTTAAGACTGTTGAAATAAAATTCCCCAAAACCACAATAAAACACTAACAACACATAGACTGTGCAGTTATGTTTATTCTACCTTATGTACATTTCAATAGCACTGCTATCATCTTCATAGGTGCAATACACACTCATTGTATATTAATTACAGTACTCTAGTGATTCATATAAACTTAAGACTGTCTTAATGAATTAAATTTTATAGTATACTTAATAAATAATAGACATTCCATTTTTACATAGAACTCCCCGAATTAACTTTACATCTCACGTAAAATTTTCTAATATTGTACACTATATTGTAATATACAAGTTGGTGAAAGTAAATATTATTACGAATTAAAAATTAGGAAGATAAATTAAAATAAACTAATTAATTTTATTATGTATTGAGAAAGGCTATTTTGTTATTTGGGAAAATATATTTTAATGTATTGTTTGTTATTAAAGAGGACTTATTGAATTATTGCAAAATAAGAATTGTGAAATTACACAAATAATCAGTAAATACGAGAATGATTATTCCAATTGCTGGTTAAAGAAATTGATTGCTATTTCAATAGCACCTTGAGGTAAGTATGCTTATCCTTTAATTTGCTTTACAATCTAAATAACTGCTCTGAACTCACAAAATCTGCTCTCAAATCTATTTCTTTTTCACTCCCAATATCCTCCTCCTTTCATTCTTTTCTTATCAAAATATTCTCTCATTGTGAAGTCAACCATCCACTCATGTTATAAGATCTTGCTGAAGATATTACCTACACTTCGAATTCTAAACGACATTTAAAATCTCAACCAGTCTACTGATCATAATTAATTGTTTTATTCACGGTTATTATAATCGATATTTTTATTTATGTAAGTTTTTTATTAAAACTTCAATTGTCTATAATCTTTTATTTACCAGTAAAAAGAGGCAAATAATGTAAATAAATACACTGCTTTTGAATCCCTGGGTAGTATCTAAAACAATTTTATTAGAAGATATCGAAGAATTTAATATATTATATTACCTTATCTGTAGTCTACTTAAATTCCATATATTACGACTAAAGTTTTCAAATACCTGTGAATTCTCTCGAGTTCTATTACATATATCTTTCAATAAAGAATGGGATTAATTATTGGAATATCATATTACACAATGTTAGATCATTTACATAGTTAACGCCATTATATTTAAATTATAAATAAAACAATTTAAGGTAGTGAACATTTTTAATTCAATCGATTTCTGACAAGTTAAATTAAATTGACGTTCCTTATTATCTTTTTTTCTGTTTTAATTACAATAATTGGCAAGAAAGTGTTTAGCTTCAATTTCACTTGTAATTAAAAAGTATTAAACAATTTAATGGCAAAACTCGTATATAGGCCTACCTGATATGTTGAATTAACGTACAAGAATAACGTTTAATATTTTTTTGTGTATTTATTTGATTGTATATAATGGCCATGAAATTTTAAAATACAAATCACAAGCTGCACACAATTTTTAATTAAAGACTCGTTTGGGATCTAAGAGCTATAGACTTAAACACGTTACACTACTAGCTGGTAACCCACTTTAAATGCATAATTCTGACAATGAGTACGAAACAAAAGAAGACCCATGAAAGACCCATATTGTCTTAATCCTCCAAAAAGTGGTGATGTCACAATAGTAAAAGAATCTAAGACTAAACACGTTAAAAGAAATATCTTACAAGTAATTATAGGAGCTGTTTGTAGAAATAGATTGTGGTGATTGTCCTTCAACCACGAGATGTATGACAAGTACAAAGGACCACCAGGAACTAGGAAAAGAGGTTTTAATTAGTAGGACACATAACACGAATTCTGGAAAGTGAATTAACTACCAAAATAATTATAAACTGGTAGCGTGGCTGGCAAAGAAGAATAGGCAGACACAAACTGAAATGGATTGTCAACTTTGATGAGAACTCCGGAAAACTGGACATCAGAAATTAATCAACGTCCAGCAAACAGATGAGGCAAAGGCTCAGGCAGAACTGCAGTCCCATGGAGAGAGAAAAAGATAGAGAGAAAGACACACTCTCAAATAATATTAAGTATCTAGAAGTTATACCATCCATAATCTTAATTTTACGATTCGGAAATACGAATTTTTAATTATAAAATTTACAGCAGGTGTAACAAGTAATTTATTTTTGTTATCTAGAACGTATCCGAGTGAACATAAAAAATTATGAGAGCAGTTAACTTAATTGGCTTTGTAAATCCAGTGGAGAAATTAACCAACAACAAACTTAATTTAGAAGTTTTGCTACAAGAAACACAAACTTATCCTTCACTCATTGTAAATACAACAACATCAATTCCACTGAATCTTAGCTCATATATTCTCTACAGCCTAAAGTTTGAACAACCTAATTATATATTTACAAATGCTCACAAATGGGCGTCAATATCTAATAAAATCCCACAGTTTAAATAATATTAGGATATTTTAAATTGAACATTTTAGCAAAACAATAATTGTGCTAGATCAAGATTTGTTTTTTTTTTATTACGATCTTATAGGTCGTCGACGACGATAAAATTTAAAGGATGCATAGTACAATAAAAAATATAAAAGAAACTGAAATTGAGTAGCAGAATTTCATAGCAATGTCTTTTTTAGCTGAATGAAGTTTTGGTAAAAATTATAGCTTACATTGAGAGTGGGCATCATATGTTAATTTATTGAAACATTGTTTGAATGTACAAATTCACCAGTAACTTCAGATTTTCATGTAACCGTACCGGTAAACTTGCATTGTACGTTACGTGTTGAATATTTGTTTCTATTTTGTAAAATCATTAAATACGTACCTTATTATGTACACTTCACATTCTACTGATTATGGCATTTTTGCCAACACCATTTTTAATACGCAAAATATATTATTTATATAAGAAAATAACCATTTTAAACAAAGGCAAAGACGTCAATAAACTATTACCTTTCCATAACCACCTGAATCCGTGAGGCCTTCATCTTGATATTGAAATCATATCTATATTTGTTGTATTAGGTCAGGGAACCTATATTTGTCTTATATATACCTCACCTGACCTGACCTTCACGTAAATAACTTCCGCATGCCTACAAATTCGTTTAAACCTATTTATATTTTGCTTTAACAAAACCTACTGAATATTTACACAGTTACACAACGTAATATCTAGGAGGAATGTCACACGAAACTTCATTTTCTATGTATTGATCAATGTAAACACAGATACAGGCCTACATTAACAACAGCAAAGAACAATCCATACTTGGATATTTGTTATATTCTTACATAAATAATGTATTTGGTGAATTTAAAATGATGTTGGCACAAATACCATAATCACTAAAATGTGCATTGTACATAATAAGGCACGTATTTAACGATTTCACAAAATTGTAGCAAATATTCAACACGTAAGGTGCAATGCATATTTACTGTCATACCTATTTTATATTCCCTTTAAAAAGATACTAAGGCTATACATAAGTAAAGAACTTAACATTTATGAAGTATAAACACAAGATGTTGTGAATTGACTATAATAGTTACCTAACAGAATTATAAATAGGAGTGGAACCTGTTGGTACTAAATACATATCATTAGTAAAATTATAAAACTGTATTGTCTCAATATAAGACATTAACTGAGCTTTCTAAAAATATGGAGCGAGTGCTCTTTATAAGCTCAGTGAGTGACATGATCGATAGTGTCAAAATCGTAATGAGGTTTTTTTTTTCTTATTAGCTGGTACTCAAAAAGATTCAGTTAATTAACAAAACTACCGAGATAAAATAACCGAAACGTTTGACACAGACAGAAAGTCGATGGACAGACATCGTTTCAAAAAATATTTTGTTGCAATCCAAAAACTACAAAATAGAATATCCGCAAAAACCTAGACATTGATATTTATACTCATTAACACGTAGATGGGTGAACGTCAAAAGGAACAAGATAATCAATTTATATTAACAGTAAAATTTATAACTCCTAAAATTTAATTAGGACAAATCGTCACCTTAACCTTTATTCGAATATCGCACCTATTAACAAGATTTCAAATGTTCAGACATAATTTTCTGGGGGTTATATTACGATTAGTTAAATATATTACGCTTTGATAAATACATTTGAAATTACATTTTTTTTCTTTACGTTCTACGACAATTAAGCGACATAGCATTGTACATACATCGGATATGTAAATTATGTATATCTCTTTATTTTACATCATTACAACTTTCATAATTATAATTTCTTTTTTTGTTACCAAATATTTTGTTTCAGGTTTAAAATCCAACAAACAATACATTTTCCACTTATTATAAAACGATTTTTCAAAAGTTATTTAAATTCTAAATATATTTCTGAAGCGAAAGCAACATACCGTTTGTTAATGTGTGTTTATGGAGCTTTAGATTTAAAATATTCTTTCTTGCTTTGAAGTTCTAATTTGATGTTCGTTTGAAATACTGCCTTCCCAACGTTTCTGACAGTCGGGATGTATCAAACGTTTCGAAGGCGCTTAAGTGTAACAATACACACCAGAGCAGTCAAATAAATTGTACGTGACGTATATCCAACTTCTTGTTTTGTTGATTTAGTAAAAACATATTAAACAGAATGAACAGTCATATTTTATATTATTACTGTTGCTTTGATGTAAGGTATTAGATCACACGCGTGAAATATAATCTCAGTTTCTGGATCAGTATAACTTCGTTAATTTGAGTTTACTGATGTTGTAGGATGTGTGACTTTTGAATATAAATATATAAACTTTGCGTTTTTATTACCTATGCACATTCTTGACATCTCTGTTATGCGAAGCCGTCCTTACCAGCAGGTGCTGACAAGAATAGTTCGGGAGGTGAGGTCCGAACGGATGATAGCGGTGCAGAAAATAAATATTGGTGTCCGTGAATCCAGAAAACTCTCCATGATTCCAAAACTGTGGAGGTAGGAAAGAGGAAGTCATGGCTGATTAAAAGCATTCCACAACACCCTTTACTCTTAATGTGTTTTTCTACGGGATCTTAAAATATTAGGTATTCTCATTTCTTCCCAGTGCCTGTTGGTGATTCGGTTTAAGTCACTGTAACGCTCTATTATTCTCGACTTTGCAGATGTTAGGGAGACTTCAGCTGCATATTGGGGGAGGTTTGCACCATCATTTTCTAGGACGTAAACACGTTCGTTCCCCGTTAAAACAACGTGGTCAGTAAACCATTGAACCAAAACGATACAACCTAGTGATAAATTTTTCCAGCATACTTGAGTCAGATTACAGTTCAATAAATAACTGTTAGAAATTTGAAACTAAAATATTCTTCTCACAGAGCATATGTTAAAGGAAAACATCGACAAAAAGGTTGTTATATATCCCGCAACACAATTCAAACCTTCTCCTTTTTAAATAATATACACTGTTGAAATTTTACGTAGAAATTACATTTACTTTTTAATTAATAAAATTCACTTTTCATTTTCTTTTCACTGATTTACAGTACTTTTAATAGCATCGACTTCGCATTCATAATTTGAAGATGTGATTCGACCATTAGAAACTAGATTTCTTCACAGTTCCAATTATAATCAAGATGAAAAAGAGTTAATCATTTGTAGGAAAAGATAATTTACCTATACTTAGAAAGAGAAGAAATGTTTGAATCATCTGCGTTATCTTTTTGTCATTGAAAACATCGCGAGAATGGTAATTCAAAAAAATAGTTCTATTCAATTCTGACAAATTTCATTACTTTCTCATAGGCCACAAACGTGTTTTGCAGTAAGTATCATGATTTCAAAACAAATCAGTTTTTTGTACTTTTAGCACATAAGCCAGTTTTGTTGGTCTTTAATTTTTTTTTTAATAGTTGTTACCATTACATCTATTGCTTCTCTGAAAGTTCACTAAGCTGTAGCATAAACGTTGATATTTTTTAATTATTATTACTATTATTATTTATTGCATATTTCGGTCGTACCTTTAAATTTTAATTATATTATTGGATAACCATATTAATTATGGCAGTATATGCCGGAAAAATCATTTACAAATGATCAATTTTATCAATATCGGCTCTAATAATTTTATTTCAAATATGGTCTCAAAACTTCTATAACGGGATGTTTTGGTCAAGAAGTAAAAGTGATAAAAACGTCCTATAGAGTTTTCAACTCTTAAATCTTGGCATTTAAAAAAAAAATACTGCATTGCCATAGGTTTTGAAAGACAGAGTCCATAATTTATAAATTAAAGAAAAGAGTAAATAAAAAAAACTGATTTTTAGAACAGAGTCTATTGTTAATGTACTTTATTTTTTGATAACTTCTAATTTAGAAATTTCAGGAAAGTATGATAATTTTTTTAAGGCAGAGTCCATGGTTAATTTACTCTATTTTATTGGTAAATTCTAATATAGAAATTTCAGGAAAATAGGATCAAAACTTTTTTTAAGGCAAAGTTCATATATAATTTATTATTTATTATAAGTAACTTCTAATTTAGAAATTTCAGAAAAATAGAATAAATACTTTTTATTTGCCTAGGATTTACGTTTTTACAATATTTCAATGTACAATTTACAATACTTTTGTAACTGTTAAGTCATCAATATTTCCTCGAACTTATTTTCCCGGTGGTTTTTGTTACTGTTAACAAAATTTTAACATTAACTATGTTTCTTGGTCACTGACAGTAAATCTAGAATTATACTGCTACCTTCTTTTATGTTTAGTGTTATAAATAATTCTTGCCAGCAATACATAAAATTACTGGTGGAAATTTAAAGGATATTTTAATGAAACATTCAAAGCAAAGTGTTTAATTATTCAGGTCGAAACCATATCTTCGTACATTGAAGTCAATCACTAAGCCTAATTCATTTCATTAATTAATTTCTAAAGTTGTTTATGAAATGAATATGTTAAAGATTATCTTTTCTTTCTTTTCAGGTAAGAAGCAACTATTACTGAGTGGGTGAAACATGGGAATATTTTTGTAAGTTATTGCTTTACACATATTTAGATACAACCTTAATTTATTAATAAATTAGTGTAACATTTGTTCCTTTTTTTTAATCACGTAGCTAGATGGTTCAATGATTACTTCGAAATGTGATGAACTTAGATCTCAGTTCTTGTGGCATATTCGTAATCAATAAACAACCAATTTTATCAAGTAGAAAACCCATCCAAAATCTATTTTCACGGAAAAGACAACACAGCTGTAATCCAATTTTCTTAACAAGAATACAAATTAAAAATCCAATTAATTTATCAATACGATTGTATCAACAAGAAAATACAGTATATCAACAATACAATTTTATCAACAAAAATGTTCATCAATGTATATTTTGTTTTCATCAAAATACATAATAGCCCCCTATTTTATTAATTTGAAAATACATCAACAATCAAATTTCCTCAATAATAGAAACACAACAATAATTCAATTTTACCAACAAGAAAACACATCAACATTCAAATTTTAATAACAAGAAAACTTATCAATAAGATAATTTTACCAATAAAAAAACACATCAACAATCCAATGTTATCAATAAGAAAACACATCAACCATACAATTTTACCAACAACAGAAGATCAACAATCCACTTTTATCAACAAGATATTCGAAACACGAAAAAAATGAAATTTCGACAATTAAATCGTCATCCTCAGTTGCAACCTAGAAGACCTATTACAATTTATAATATTGCTACAAAGCCACCACTGTTTCCAAGATAAAGTTACGCTTTGTTGATAATTAATTAGAATTATACCTATAAATAAAGGAAACAAATTTGATCTATAATTTATTTTATTATTAATTTCCATTTATAAATTATATCAAGCTGTACTATCACCTACGCCATTTACATTTATGAACTTTTGAATTATAATTACAAATTCATTAGTAATGGAGCACTTCAATTCACTGAACCAATGTGGAGCAATACCACATTTCAGTGACAGAGTCATCATTTCAGGAGTATTTTATTTCTTACGATTTTACAAATTTTGCTCAATATTTTTACATTAATTTATATTAAGTGTTATGTTATTCTAAAATATTATTATACAACATTTTGAGTTGTTTCATCTGTTCAATTTTTAATCTTATTTTCTAGAACTTTGACATATAAAAAATAGTTATGAATATTATAAAATTTAGAAATCTTATGAACTTGAAATATTACACTTTATTAAACACTTAATCAGATTATCATTGGTTGTGCTTTCTAAGAAGAGTTCACATTTTATTATTCTCTATTATCTTTAATATTAAAACACCCCCCCCCCTTATTTAGCATAGGTAGGTTTTTCGTGGCTGAATATAAAGTTCATTTCGCTTTGAATTACGTTCTACTATTGGTATTTTATGAATCTATAATAACAGGAGTATGTATTGTGTTTTATATTTAAACTGAAGCCAGCATACCTAAAGTTAGCATTCAAAGTATGCACATGCGTTAGTAGATCAGGAAAACATATCTCTGCAACTAATGAAATATTTAAGTGAGAAGCAGGATAAGCATACAATCGTTGTGCGTATCTATATTGAATAAATTGTTGATGCAGGAAGAAAATACATTTATAAAATGATTGGAATGAGAAAAATTCAAATAATGGCAGTTATATTAGACGTATGAGAATTTATATTTAGGTTAATTATAAATTGTTTTATTTTCATTTATTAACTACTCATTAGGCCTAAGCCGAAGTCGGAGTCATATTATACTGGTTTCATTTTTTTTAAATAATTTGACTACAATCAATAAAATTTACGAGTTAAATTTGGTACCAGGTTTCCGTGTAATTTAAACTATTAGTATAACTTACCAAGTATACAAGTATAGGGTAATCGAGAAGTACTTCAACCTATTTTTTTAAACTGATATTCACGTTTTATAACTTCAGAAAATCGAAAAACTGGTTTGCGAGATAATTTTCAAACCAGTAACTTTTGATATTTATAACAATGGAATTGTCAAAAAGCAGTCACTTTAAAAAGTTCTTTTGATCGCATTTCATATGTTATTCAACTTTTAACACTATATTATATAAAAATGTTAAGGTGCCAACCCTACCTTTCTACGATGACAGATAGTCAAAAATATAATTTTGATCTACGACCTCCAAGAAATTTCGTATAATTACGAGATCCGGCATGGCCTAGTTATCGATACGAGTGGATCCTTTTTAATATATACACATTTAAGACGTCTTCTTGGGCCTTTAATATAATATGCCGTCTATAAAATATTATTTAGTTCTTACGTCATCCACAAATAATTAGAATTAAAATTTAGTAATTTCAATACTGGACAGTTTCTTCAACGTCTGTTAAAATTCTCCTAATGGTACGTTCACAAACGATCCGTTTATATTTTACAGTTTTTTTCATAAATTAAATCGTTTGTCCAAGAAAAAGATCAGCAATTTAAACGTTTCGTTAAGTACAGTCAGCTCATTTTCTCGCTCTGCCATTGATTGAATTTTTTCCAAAAACCAGCCACCATATTGGAGCCCGTGCGTGTGCTTTGATTGAACAGTTCAAGTGGGAAATTTTTGACCACCCATCATACAGCCTTGACTGCTTACCTAGTGAATACCACCTCTTTACAAAGATAAGAACCTGGCTTGCTGGTCAACATTTTTTTAAATAAATAACTGATGAATGAAGTTAATTTCTAGCTTCTTTACGGGTAGAATTCTTTAACGAAGGAAAATAAAAGCTGGTATCACAGTACGACAAAGATATATATATATATATATATATATATATATATATATATATATATATATATATATATATATATATATATATATATATATAGGAGGTGACTACGAAGTGCGATAATAAAATAAAAAGAGACTGATTTTTTTTTAGCAAGACATTTAAACCATGCAGCTTGCGTAGGCACTCAATCTTTGACTTTGATCATTAGACTAATTCCAGCCCAACATCGTTGCGACCGTTCAGTATTAAGTTGTGGTATAATAAGGGAACATGTGTTGTTGTCTCTCGTTAAGGAATTTTAATGGCTATATATTCAACGGTATGGTATTTTGTGCGTGTTAAACTTTGAGAAAATACGATGACTACATACGGAAAGATTCACAAGGCTTTTAGAAATTAAGTTATGTCAAGAGTTCAAATTTTTCGTCTGCATAAAATGTTTTTGAAGGCAGAACAAATGCTGAAGATGAAGACCCCAATGGACGACCATCAACCTCAAGGATAGACGTCAACGTGGCCGGGGTACATGAAATCGTACGATTCGATTGAAGACTATCCGTGTAAATAATTGCAGAAGAAGCTCATATCAATCGAAAAACTGAAATTTATGAAAAAATGTTCCCAAAAAATTTCACAGTGGAACCACGAGAAGGACGGAAAAATGTGGCAGCTGATTTGTCAGAACAAGAGGAAATCAATTCAAATTTATTGAATAGTGTTATCACTGGTGACGAAAGTTGTTTCTTCCAATACAATCCGGAGACAAAACATCAAAGTTCAAAATAGTATGCAAAGGGATCATCCAGACCGGAAACAGCTCGTATGTCGAAATCAAAAATGAAATGCTCCTTCGATGCAAAAGACATTGTTCATAAGAAGTGGGTGTCTCATGGTCAAACATTTAATAAATATTTCTACCAATAAATTCTACAAAAACTTCGAAAACGTGTCATCCGTATCTTGGAAACATTGATGATAATTGGATTCTTCATTACGATATTGAGCCATCCTATACTGCACTGTCTGCAAAACAATGTTTAACCTCAAAACACAATTCAAGTCTACCACAGCCACCTTATTTACCGGATATCTCTCTATGTGACTTTTGTCTATTTTCAAGGAACACCATTTTCAAAAAAATAGAATATGTACAAAAAGCTGTAACAATGGCATTCCAAAATAAGAGTTCCAGAAATGTTACCAGCAGTGGCCGAAGCGCTGGAGTAAGTGTGTGCAAGCAGAAGGGAACTATTTTGAAAGAGATTTCACTACAGCTAACTAAAAACTTAAGTACTATTTTTTATCAGTCTAAAAAATTACTTTATTGTCACACCTCGTATGTAACAAATTAATGTAACTATGTATGTAACGTTTTTATAATTATACATATAAAAATATTTGTTTATTATTTATTTATGTTCATGTACTGGGCAAACGGATGTTAATTTCTGATCAACCCTCGTATAACTAGACTAAATAACAAATATACTAACACTGAAAATCAAATCGAGATTGAGTTTTGAGCAGTTAGAGAGTTAGTTTTTTTTTTTTTAATTATAATGTTTTACCAGAGTTCATTACATTTCAGTTTTTGAAATTCTCCAACCCAAAGTCGCCTGAAAGGACGAAACTCTAAGATGATGTGATGATAAATACTATACCTCTCCATGTTTGATAAGTATAAAGTACCTTCTTGCTTGTCACAGTGTTGTATTTCTCTTGTCACGTCTGACAGCTTAGGGAATTATATTCTCGCATGAATCCTTCTACATACACGGTAGAAACTTTAAGGGATTTTCCCCGACTAAACTTTGGTCTTAATAAGCCTTTAACAGAATATCGTTGACTTTTCTACATTGTTACACCAAATATGATGATGACTTGTTTTGTTCTATTTTTTAAACATAAGTTTCATACAAACATCCAATGAGCCTTCTGGTTAATGATAATAATCCCCAAACCACAAATGAAACACTTACACAATTGACACTAGAACCTTATCTACATTTCGGTCTCATAGCTACCATCCTCAGAGAGATGTAAACTTGTAATATAATATAATACAATAATAAATTAAAATAAAATAGTTTAGGTGACCTCTATGTTAGCGAAATGTACAGAAGTGTTTATTAAATACATATTAAAAACACATATTTATAGAAGATGACGTTTTAATAACTAAGGCAACACCCTCTGTTTTGATTTGTTTTTTGTTCACTAAAAACGACATTTTTAAAATCAGAGACGCAAAAAATCTAAAGAATATGATTTAAAAAAAAAAATTATTATGATAAATTTATAGCAGTTCCTAAATTTTGAGAATTACTTCAATTTATCTTTATTTTAAAATAAGCGTCTAATCAAAATCAACTAAGGATTACTTAAAGACGGTATAAAATAAATTTCATTCATATCAAAGAAAATTTAAAGTGTACACAAATTTGTAAACATTTTAAACATTTAATTTTCTTAAAAAAGTAAGAGCAATATTTTTTTTTAATCTATATAACACTAACATTTTATTTAAAATCAACACCAAATGATACAAGAAAATTATTAACTAATTGAACTAAGAAAATACAAATTTTTTTATGTATTTTGATTAACCTTCAATTTTTGACTTCAAGTATCTCTCAGTTATGCAGTATAAAGCGGTTTTCATACTTAAAAATCACCTAATACACATCTACGGTATCCGTTAGGGCCTAGCCAACGTCAAAAAAGTAGGGTCATAGACTATTTCGAAATTCAGAAAACAAACGTAACTATAACTATAGACCCCTTGATCTACCGATACATTCATCAATTAATAGAAGGCCCAAACAACCAACTTTTGAGCATTCCATTTAGAGAATCTGTTCATTACATTGTATGACGGGACTCACAATGGTTCTCATCAACTTTTTTTTATTGTCATCATCCTCCTCCGCCACTACACAAAATATAAATTATTAAAAACACAAAAGTCACATATAAATGAAAATCATTTTATGTTCAAGGTGTCATTAGTTTTTATCTCTCTTGAAAAAACCTTTCTAAATCTGTTCCAATATTATGCTGTGCCACTAACGTTTAAAAGTAATGTCAAACATTTAGGTTTAAAAACAAGAGAAAAAGTTTGCAACATGCTCAGAGGCTCCCCTCTTCCCGCATCTCTTGCATATCAAGTGGAAACCATTTTAACTGTCGAAGAAAGTTGACTGTCAAAACAAAACTTTTAATATTTATGCCAAGAAGCCACATTTATAGGCTTAACTAGGCTTACTGGCGACTGGCTCAAAGTGCGCTGTTGAAAGACGATATACTGCCACATTTTCGTCGTTTTCTGCCTAATACTAGTAACTTTTATGTCAGCTTCAGTGCAATTTACTATTATTAGAAAGAGAATGTCTGGGTGTTGTGGACCATATTTGGGAACGCGCTCCTATCCAACCACCTTACGAGTCTTTTTGATAATGTATCTTAAGGATACCAGGACGAACTGCTTCATCCAGTTGTCTCCAATCTTACTACATCCTTGTACAAATATAAAGATCAACAAATGTAGTTCATACAGTATAGTTTGTATAAAACGCCTAATCATACTTATATAAAAAACAGAGACTAAAACACTACTTTAGTAGTCGCAAACTGCCAATCATTGTAATGATTTTCTATAATTCTTACTCTATATATAGTAATTTTTTTACATTTTGTGATGCATACATTTACATAAAATATAACCAAAGGATTAATATTCTTATAAGTGATTATATAGGCTCTCTATTATAAAACGCCACATTGTTTTTCCAGTTTATCCTTTTGGTAGTACTCATTCCTTTCAATTTCAAAGACATATATATATAACATGCGAATATAAAAAACTAATACTAAAAATTATTATTAAATTAAAACAAACTTTTTTTGCTTAAAATAATAAATTAAAACTATAATTCTATGTTGAAAATATGTATTCTGATATTTTGACAAGAGTATCAGTTTTGGGTATTCCGTGTTATCTATAAGAATAATACCGGTTGTTATTGAACGGTGTGAAAAAAAGGAGCAATTGGTAGCGATCGCTCTATTACTACTGCAGATATAAGTCAGAAGAACTGTTCTACACATCCGGATCTAAAGAGAATTTTTCACAAGAATAGCACCGGGTTTTATAGAAAATGGCACGAAAATGTTTGAAGAAAACTTAAATGAAATCAATTCCTATGTTTCAAAACATTATAATTCCCGTTAAGTTTTCTTCTTCTTTGATTGAAGTATAATTTTCCATACGATTACTGGTCATACATAACACTGATTAACTAATAATAACAATATAAAATTTGTGTTTTCAGAGAAAGATAGTTTGATTAAAGAACATATTTCCGAAGATTATTAAATTCTAAACAATATTGCATGACTTCTTCAAATTTTTATAAGAAAGCAGCGATAAGATGTGCATTACACCTTACTTCTAATAGCGTGAAGTTTGTATTTACAACCACGTGTCTTCCTATTGGGATCCCTTTCACGTAGGACCGTGAGTAAAAAATGTTAAGAACTTCAATCCATGATATAATTGGTAGGATTAGTGAGAATTGCTGAATATCATGTACAGTACCCTCAGACTAGAAGTGTGTCTGGTGTAATGGGCGTGTCCTCCCTTCTACTTGCTTCCCTAACCTGGCTTGATACAATCCATTCCAAGAAAAGTAGGTACACAAATTACTGCTTAGCTACGTTTAATTAAAGTTTAAGTAGAAGTTAATTCTTAAAAGTTTAATTTTGTAAACGTTTTATTCTTATTTAATCCGATAAAAGAAACGAATGTAGGGTAGGCGTTTGCACAGAAGCATTTGAGGTCTATATATTTTTTTGTACCGCTGAAAGCAAACGCAGCAAACGAAGTGTGGGGGCCCTCTTTTCTTCTCCACCCCAGACACATTCCTACCATGGGGATACTGTATCCGTGTGAAGGGCAAGAATAAAAGTCCAGCCGGAAGAAAGTTTGGTTATGAATCCCCTCCCGACAGATCAAAAGGAACCTAAATGTTAAGGTTGAGGAAATTAGTTGACAGAACCAGATAGCACTATCCACACTTAACCATCAGTTGCCTTATAAAATACCTTGTTAGTGAGTTTACTGGCAACTAGTAAACGTAAAACCTAGTAGAGTAAGGGCGTTGTGGAAACTAAAAAGGAATGTAGTAATTTAAGAAAGGAACATCTTGGTGTGACCAAACAAACAAATGTGATAATAAAAACCACCAGTACCAGAACTACAATATGTTCTCTGTTGACACGACATCCAGCACTAGTCAAGTCACCTAATGGTTTTTCGGAGTGAACATTCATCTGTCAAAAGATTTACAAATTTTTACACTGGTTTAGCTGATAGGATTATTTCCTCACTGGCTCATTATAATGATTACGGGTAAGGCAATCCCGAGAAATCCTAGCTGCATCAACACTTTTTAATTCTTGTGTTATACCATTATCTTTTATCTTTTTAATCTGGTCAACTCATGACTAACTTTTGTTCTTTTCCGACCCTGACGCTAATAGAGTCGTCGAGGGCTAGGGGTCTTTATTTTATGTCTTTTCTCCTTTTTTATAGCTTACTTTTTTAAAGGCTTCAATTATTTTTCATTTATACAAGTTTTTCCCCGGTGTGTTATCTTTGCCACTTCCCTATTGAATTTATAACTTTTAAACCCAATATATTCGCCTGTTTTCGATACCCGTTTTAGGCCTAATTGCATGTTGACTATTTTTTTTATATTTAGAGGTAATATTCACTTTAGTACAATAAATACAGTTTTTAGTCCACAGAGTGCTACTTTTATGCTAAATAATAACCTTGTAGAGAAAGCTGACAAAATGAAAGTGCAAGGACGCTAAAATAAATTTAGTAATAAAATTACTGTATTGCAATTTTCATAAATTTTTAATTTATGAAAATAGTTTATGCAATTTTATCTTTTGAAATATCATATTTTTGTAGTCTTACGTTTGTGAATACACTTTTATGACTATTTTATAAAATTAGATTAGTTTAACTTATCTACAATTTTTTTTTTCAAGTGCACTGATAAAATATGGATTTTCAATTTGTGATTATTTTTAGCGAAGTCCCTGTTGAACGTAAATATTAAAAGTTTAAGTTTAACTGCCAACCTTCTTTGACAGTCAAAATTGTTTCCACTTAATATTCAAGCCTCGTTGAAAGTATAAACCCTCTAAAGTTGGTGCAAACTTTTGCCAGTGTTTTATCCCATTTCGTAAGAACTACCTTTTAACTTAATTCTAAAGTTCAAGAAGTCGCAAAGTTTACATGACATAAAGTGGTTTGAAGTTACTATACCTTGAAAACTGAGGTTTGTTTATACCATGTGTAAGTAAGTGGGATTTATTTGAAAATCCATTAGAAGTTAAATTTATTTTGTATTTATTGTTGTACTTTTTCATCAAGGATAATAAACTTATTTCTATTATCAACATTGAATTTATTTCGTTTACAATAATCAAATATGTTTTTTAAATCACTCAACTTCAACATGAATAACTTAGATTACTTTAGATCTTTGAGGTTTGTTTTTCAATTTTAATTTATGAAGAATCCAAATAAAAACAATTTTATTTTAATCTATGTCATTTTCTACGTAGATAAAGATACGTTTATTAGTAGGTGAGAGGTATATAGACCGGACTGAAATTCCTACCAGATTCACCCTAGTATAATTATTAATTCCATTACGACCTTGAAATCACTTCTTCTACCTCTCCATAAAGCATCTCGCACTCCTAAAAGAAAATGTTTTGACATCTCCATTTCATAGAAGGAGAATCAACAGAACTCTCGTTTCGCCAACGATATCATTAGGCTCCGTAGGCAGATCCAACGTCCCATAAAATTTCAAGTTTGCGTTTGACTGTCTATCTGTCTATCTGTAAGTCGCATCCCGTCTACACAGACAAGACAAATCCTATATATTTCAAACTTTGCATTCATATTCTTTGTATGTCCCACTTTTACAAAAATACAGTGGTAAAATAGTTATTTGTGCAACTAGTGAGCAAAGTGGCACTTTTTTAAACGAGAGAAAAATGTTGACGCAACAAGCTTGCCAAGTGCGTCAATTTTATCGAGTTAAAATAAGACACCTTTCTCACGAATTGCACATTATACTTTGTCTACAGTTGTCCATATTTTAAAACTAACTACACAAAATATAGCAGTAGTGCTAAACAACACATCAACACTTAGTAGAAGTTCTCACGTCAAACTGAGGTTATTTATGAATAATACAAATAACTTAGGTGTATTGTTGAGGAAACGGGATTGCCAACTTCAAAACTCGGCACAAACGAAAAATACTCTCCGTGTACATACACTGTCAATCATCTTCATGAATAATTACATCCTTTACCAACTTTGAAACGTTGGTTTGTTGTTAATTTATGTTATTTTACATGTAAGAATTAATCTAACATACATACAGGACATTTCCTGTATATTATAAATCAATTCAAATTAACTTAACCTAAATTTCGTTTTGTTCGGTTGCCATTCGGAGTGAGCAAAGTAGTGGGCAAAGTGAAACTGTTGAGAAATCAGCTGTTTTGCAAACTAATTTAAATGAACAAAATTCCACTTTGTCAACAACTGTAGAAAAAATAGTATTAAAAGTATCTTGAGGTAGTTCGAATTTTTTTAATGTGTGTGGGTTATCAAATAAAACGATAAGTTATTCTGATTACGAATATGTATGTTTATTTGAGGAAAAAATTAATATGTTGACCGTAAGTCAAATTTAAAGTGTCAGATATCATGCCCCCTCCCTTCTCTAACTCAACGTGACCTTTAAATCTAAAATAATTATTTGATTTTAAATTAAATTAATTGCAGTTTGAAATCATATATTATAGTTTTTGTATGACGAATACAGCTTAATTTAATCATACAATCAAATATAATGTATAAGTTTTAAAAGCAGTTTTTCGTGAGATGCAAGACAAACAATTCAGTAGCCATTAAAAGATGGATTGCATTTTCATTAATTTAACTTTTTTAGGATTCGTAGGTAAAACCATGGACCCTTATTAATTCACACGTGTGTCTATAAGTTACAACCGGTTTACACTGACAAGACAATAAACCCTATATATTTTAAAGTTTTTACATATTTTTCTATTTCCCCACATATAGGAAAAATATATCAGTGGCAAAAAATACGTTTTAGTTATTTGGCAAAAAGTATCGAGTTAAAAAAATAATAATAATAGGTGTGGTGCATCAAATAAAGCTAGAAATTCTTCTCGTCACGAATATATCTGTTTATTTCATGAAAAAATTATTATGTTGGCATTAAACAGCTCAAAGACTTCGAATTTATAAACATAAACCCTATGTTCCCTACTAACCTTAAGTTGTGTGGTTTTAGCACACGCTTGACGAGTCCAGTGTACAGTCATTTCCAACCATTCGTTCTGCTTGTGTTGGTGGAACATATTTAATTGCTTTAAATTGAACATTTCCAAACTAAAAGCTGAATTTCTTCTATTTCGTGTCCTCTTAATCTAACCTAACAAAACATAGCATAACCTAACTTAACCTCTTGATGATATTTCACTGATTTAAATTATTGTGTACTTTTAAGACTTTAAGGTTTGTTTCATCTCAAAATTAGAAAAGAAAAAAAAACTATAATATATCCTTTAGAGATAACAAATTTAATTTTGGATCACTTTCAGAGTTTCAAATAATCATTCAGGAACGAAGAGAATTAGGCAGTGTTCTCATCAGCACATTTCAAGATGCAGAAACTTGAAAGACAGTTTAATGACGAATACCATAAATAACTCTAACAAATAACTCAACATTTGTAAGTACTTTTAGTGGTATGAACATTCCGCAAAATATTATGGCTTGTAAGTAATTAATAATATTTGGTTTAATCAATTAACTTAAGCAAGCTAGCTCATAGTTTTAAACTGATGATTGGATTGCGGTCTCTAAACGAGTTTTAAATCTTCCTTTTTTTACGAACTTCCAGGCAATATATTATTTACTTAATATTATTTAAGTGATAGATATTGTCACAGATAATAATTATTGATTGTATCTACATCAATTATTTCTATCTAAGTATCGTATTATTAAACGGAAGAATTCGAACTTGTCTGTATTAAAGGAATAGAAATTTACTGTGAACATGAAGTTAAACCATCAACTAAACAAAAAATATATAGTTACATTTTAGAATGATTATATTACTTTTATTTAATAATGTTGTCATTATAGATATTGAAATATTTTTGAAACATGACTGTATAATATTTATAGTTATCTTTTAACGTTAATGGTAACAAACTCTAAATGACATGTTTACATTTTGAAATATTGCGGGCTAAATATTCTCTTTGTTTATTCATAGCCTACAACAAGGTAAAACAAATCTTGCTGTCAAATAAACAACGTGATCTTCACTTCTCGTTTATCTTTCAGAGTTATCCCCCCCCCCTTCTTTCACTCATTCTACTTATTTATTCATGACGATACTGCTTTCAAACTACAAGTACCTAACCAAACAATATAGTTCTGCTCTCCATTTTATAAAATCATCTCACATATTAATTTGTCTTTTAACTTACCAAGTCTAAAGTAGTGTTATTTTACAATAAACTAATTAAGGCATTTTTGTCTTTAATCTTGACTTATAAAGTTCATAGAATTTTTAATCAACAACACACTTGTTCTTTTATTAGATTTTATATCCAATTTAGTAACACCTTTTCTTCAACACCTTTAGAATTAAAAATAAATTTATTTAAACTAAAAAGTGTAAATACGTCATTTTCAGTCTAAAACAGTTTCTTTTTTGTGATCGTAAGCCCGTTTCGTCTTCATAGAGGCATCGTTAAGTTTACAAATCTTAACATAATAGAATAAATAAAAACATAACACTTGAACGCAAACATGTACAATTAAAATAGTATTTTTATTTAAACACAATCGTCAAAAGTTTTAAGTTTAAAACAATTGAGGATTCCGAACGTTGTCAACATTCTTAGTTCTCTATCACTCATCTAAAGTATTCTAGTTTGTTTTGCCTCATATTAATTTTATTAATCGTGTGGTATAATGATTTTGAAACAAAGTGTTTCATATGATTTAGGAAGAAACTGGAATTATTTTAATTGTGACTGCTGATCAGGAATCTTCTAAAGTATTCATCGATTTTCCTTTTTGGCACTTGTAGAGTAATTTTAAGTTTGATTCAATAGCTGAATGTAAAACCTAAATTTCAAACCGAAAATTAGGCACTTATCCATTTAATTTATTCGCAACAGTCGGGAGACTGTATTATATTATTTTCCTTAAATATTGACTCATAACATTTTTAAATATATTTACGAAAATACTATATTTTAGTAAATAAAAATATATTTTTGTTTAGAGACATTTGCTTTGTACAATGAAAAACATTTTGATATTTTATTTTAATAATTAACTAATCTTTATACAATTATAATAAATAATTATTTTTTAATCACATGTTCTTGAAACTTGTCGAAGTATATTCTTATTCTTTTTTTTGTAATGGACTGTGTCCACAATGTTGACACTCAAAACACTCCAGGACATGTCTCCTGGAGACACAAAGTCTCACATCCTTTTGTTAACTTCATAAAACGTTAATGGTTACAGGCAAAAAAAAAGGCAACGCTGAAATAATGTTTGAATACGTGAATCTTTCTTTGGAGACTCAAAGACACTTGACTAAACCACATAGACAGAAGAAATTTGTACAGTGTTGTGATAACAAAAATGGCGTTTAGTCAAGACAATGTCTTCTGTCAGAAGAAGATATACCCAGACTACATTCAAAATTCGTTCAGTGTTTTCTTCTAGTGCAGTATAACTCTAAACAAAATACACTAATGAAACACAAACAACTAAAACAATTGATTTTACATTATTTTTGTTTTAAGTTCTTCCTCTCAATATTAATATATACACTGATATAAATGTGTATTTGGAATTCATATGTATATATATATATATATATATATATAAACACAATGAAAATTAGAAATATAAATTAGAAGAAATACCTAATTTTACAAATTTGAATTTATTTTTAATAAAACCGTAAAAATGTCCATATTTTCTTGATTTCCACAAATTTCACCATCTTAATCTAATTCAATTTTA
Organism: Aphrophora alni; assembly: GCA_963513935.1. Taxonomy (NCBI): domain Eukaryota; kingdom Metazoa; phylum Arthropoda; class Insecta; order Hemiptera; family Aphrophoridae; genus Aphrophora; species Aphrophora alni. The sequence continues at coordinate 129,806,908 of OY740767.1, forward strand.
GACGGTCTATAGGTACTATTTTTTTTTATTGTCTGCCCTCATATTTAATCAAAATAATCTTTAAAATAATGTTAAATGTTAACAAACGGTTAAAATAAAAGCTTCCGTTTTTATAGACGTGAAAAACATAACAGTCAAATAGTACGTTAAGAAGAACTCAAAATTTAATATTGACTATAACGAAAATATAAATATGTAGTGAATGTCTGATTATCTTCATTTGAAAAAAATAATAAAATATCACTAAGCTTACAATATTTTATCAACAAAAGGAACTAACTATTTTCCATTATACCTTGCAATTATAAATATATAGAAATACCAATACAATTTTTTTAAAACAGTCTAAAAAATTTACTAAATAGCATTTTATACATGTTCAAACCGTGGAATAAAATATAAACATAAATGAAATTTCGTAGTGTAATTGAATGTTATTTATGTAAATACGGGTGAATATTGAACTACCGATTTTCAGATATTTCTTTATGGGTGTTATCTAAAACAGAACGGCCCAAAGTTTATTTCAAAACTGGTACACATTTTCTAAAATGATCAACATTTTAAAATAGTTTTAGAAATATTGTCCCCTAATGAACTTGTTTAAGATATTGAAACAATTTATCTAAATACCTATTAAAAACGAATAATTTTTGAATAGCAATCGTTCAATACTTAAATATTTATTTTGCAGATGAACACAATTAAGACCACATACTTTATGACATTATTTCTAAGTTCCTTGTACAAATTGCATTCTAAAATACTTCTATTATCTCGTTTGGAGAGACAACAATTACAAGAGATACTACTTAAGATATTAAAAAACGAAACGAAAATTATGATAATATGAATACACAAAACTATATGAATATACAGTAGTTACTAACACGATTAATCAAATTAATATCGTATCTGTACCGATTAAATATAAATAACTTTAAAAATTGAAATAGTCCTCTACTAATATTGATGTATCCATCTGATCCTTTCAAAAATAGACTCTTGCTTCGTTGGTATGACTTATTTGGTATTTGTGCAAAAACATTGCGTACAGTTTTTCACACATATACACAATTGAAATACTAACCAAACAAAACTATTTGTCACCATACATTTCAGTTCCGTGGTTTTGGTTGAAAATCTACCATTTCAACAAAAATATTAATGACATATTAGATTTTATAGATTTTTTTTAAATTATATATAATAAGCTTTAATGTTTCCCCTGTCATAAATTCGTTTTAACCATAAATATTTTAAGAAGAATGCAATTTTAAATTACGGAGAAAGAGATGTTTTAAAAAATCATTCCTTAACGGTAATTTTCTATTATTATTATTTTAACATTTCTCTACCATATGAATGAGATCTGTATTACCAATTTTCAATAAATAAAACTTATATATGGATGAAAATTTGGTTTTTACTGATAGCTCACAGACCTAATGTTTTTGAGAGGTGGCAACGAATAAGTTTTTGGAACTATATTTTAACAGAATTCGAGAAAATCAGAATATTCTGTTTCTGTCTTCCCCAAATTAGTTTGTGTGTAGTACCCAAAAAAAATTGAACTGTAGAAAAATAATTTTAAAATCGGCCCAAGATGTGGCCAAAATAATCGCACATGTTTAATTAATATTGTCAACCTAGAGGACATCAAAATGGATACTTTCGCAAATAAAACTCGACAACGGGTTGTTTTATTTCACTTAACTTTGTTTGTTTGACTAATTTGATAAGGTTGTACATATTTTGATAAAAATAAGAGCAAGAGTACACTAAAGGAAATAATAATGAGAAATCGACAACATTACAAACAAAATTAATTCATTTACACTGTAAAAATTACATTACTGCTAAGTTAAATCCATAACTTAAGTAATTATGAAGAAGTCGAGTTTTCACAACTTTTTTGTCATTTATTAAAGTTTAGTAGGACAAAATAGTACCCTTAAATTTTTGCTCATAAACTTTAAATTTTACTTCTTTCTTTATCAAATATTAATTTTAAACCATTAAGGAAAGCATTCAAAGAAAGATATAAAGTTTAATAAAAGTTCAAACTACTTCAACAATATTATTATGACAAAGTTAATTTTTAATATGAAAAGTCAGAAACTTCCATGGTTATAATTATTTATTTGTTATTTGTATTTGTGTGTTTTATTTTTCCTATATCTCTTAAACGTAACGTTAGATTTTTAAAAGCTTATGCTATTTTACATAATTGAAAATAACCTCACATAATACCTAAATTGTATTACTTAATCACTTTTGTCTCAAAATATGGTTAAAATCACGTTTTCATCTTAATTTTACATTTTCTCCCGGTCCTTTTCCCCTTCACTCCCATCCTCTCGCTTTTGAGTATTCCAGAAGTATTTATAATAAACTCCCTTTGCCAAAGTTCTGGTTGTCTACAAAGAACTATCAACATTTTAATTGATTTATAACAATCAATCCATTCATAACACGTATCATAATGTTGAGTTTTTTAAAAATATTAATGACTGGATGGTAATCTTAATTATTACTACAGAACCTTATAGAACTCTAACGAACGACAGACCATTAAGAAATAGAATAAATCACGACCACTATAGTCAATTGTAAACAAAGAAGTTGGTATAACAAGTTTTAAGTTGAAGGAATAAACAATTTTTTTATGGTTATATATAATGTATATGTAACTAGGAAAATACATATATATATATATATATATATATATGTATATATATATATACGTATATATATATTTGTGTGTAAATCCTGATAAATAAGCAATAAAATACTCCATAAATAATATCTTATTTTAGGACTGGTTTATAAAATGTAGGTTAAGAGTAGATTTTTAAAATATATGTATAATTTTTTTAATTATTATTTGCTACATGACACTGTTTATGTGTTTAATACTGGGTAGGTGCAAAGTATCTTGTTTTTGTGTATGTGTTGATGGGATGTTTTACGCGTATTTTCTTTATTAAAATTTGCTAAATTTGACCGTAGTATAATTCACACTGCTTCTAAAATATGAAGGAGGATTTTATTTTCTATTCCGAATTATTTTTTCGTCAATAATGTCTTCACAAATAACACTTATTGTCTTGTAATATTGAATAGGCTGAATATTTGTTGAGTATGTGTGCTGTAGTTGTTGATTTTCTGAATAAACATTGAGAATATTTAGACATGATTTATATTCCTCATGAGACCATGTCGTTTGCATGTAACCATTAGCGTTCTATCAAGTTTGCAAATAGAAGTGAAACTGTGTTTTCAGGAAACATGTGTGCTTAAGAGTTTTCACTGTCAAATATTACTAAAATGACATTGAACATCAAAAATTACTTTGAATTAATTCAAAATGATATTCACTACATATAACTTTGTAAAGGATATGAAATTATTTTCCTTAAAAAAAAAAAAAAAAAAAAAAAAAAAAAAAAAAAAAAAAACTTTTTACAGATTTTGTTCATTTAAACTTCGTATTTGTAAAACAACATTTTCATGCAAAATCTATAAAGCCATAGAAAGACAATTTTAATTTCGTTCGTCGTTTAGGTCGTTTTAATCCCGCAAATTATTTTGTTCTAAACAAACAATATATTTAATATAATTTATAAAAATTCTAACAGTAAATTAAAGCCCATTATTTGATTATACTTTTGCTTGCGTTAACGATGAATAAACGTTTTTGAAATTCCAAACTAAAACATATTTGATTAAAGCATGCCCTGGAAAAGATAACGCTTGCGATCTTTGAAATAAGCTGCGTCTAAAACAAAATACTGTATTTAATTTATCATAAACTAACACTGGTTTGGAATTTTAAGTTAAAAGACAAATTAAAATGCAAGATGTGTGTACGTTTTAGGAAGCTGAAGTACAGTTGCGGTTGAGTAAAATTTGTTTGAAGCTTGGAAGCAGTGACGTCATGAATAAATAAGTAGGAGAAGTAGGCGGAAGGAAATCACTCTCAAAGATAAACTAGACGCGAAGATCACGTTGTTTATTTGACAGTAAAATTTGTTTTATGTGATATTTGTACACCACGAATAAACAAAGGGCACATTTAGCCTCTAATATTTCAAAATGTACACTTACCGTTTAAAATGTATTGCTCTTAACTTGGTAAATATATCCAAATATTATCGCTCTCATTAAAATTAATATATTTTTTCTTCGTGTCAGGAAAAAACATTCCATTTTTGTAATATTTAAAAAAACTTCATTTCATCATTTTATTCTTAATTACAAAGGGGGGGGTATATATTGTTCTCTCTCAATCACGTCATGAATGTTCTGCTATAAATCATAACCGAATATTATCTGTTCATAGAAAGATTGCTAGATGTTTGTAGTTGTGTTTAAAAGTTAAACTAAAATTAAGTGCCCTTATCCCGATTGCACCCAGGAAGAATTGCGCGCAATAAACCTCTCAATTGTCAAGAGGTGAATCTATCAGAAAATATTTGTGAAATTCAGTAGCAATATGATGAGAGGTTTTTGTAAGCAAGTTCTTCAAGTGGATTTATCGCAGTATTTTTCTCTATGAATAAAAACCAAGTTCCATTCTAGGATTTACTAGTATATTTACTAAATGCAACTTATAAAGCCAGATAAAAGTAATCATAAAACCTATAGCAAACGTGCATAGAAAAATATTCTGTATAAAGTATATAAACTGTATAAAAAAACGCAGGTTTAAGTGTTAAGACGAAATAAAGAACAACGTAAAACAGTGTCACTACATTACAGCATCATTACACTTCCTCTTAGTTTATCTATCCTATTCGGTTGTTTACTTTCTTTCTTCATTTAAGTAAACTAAACGAAGTGATCTAACACTTCGGCTTGGAATGAATCCAACAAATATTCTGTTTATATTTTCAGAAGATAAATGGGCAATGTGTGGGCAGCCTCTAGTGTTTAGAGTCCACTAAACTACACTTACTATGAAATAAATAAAACTATTGATTACAAGCCCGAGCATATCTCCTTAAAGGATAGCTGGGGCATACAACATTTTACATTTAGTTGTTTTATTTCAAAAGATTGTAACTCTCAAGGAAAAGATAATTATCGTACACAGATTAAATTAATAATAAACGTAAAAAACATAGTTGAACTATCAATTGTTGTTTTGCTCTTTTGAGAAAATCGTAATTTTATGGTTTTTTTTTCTTTTTGACGGGTAAACCATAATTTGAAGTTACGATGAAATTCATCACCCTTCTCCGTGGTGACATCCGAACGCCGCTTAGTCTGCCGATTAGAAAGCTATTCATAGAGTCTTTCCAGGATATTTCGGCCGTGGCCCGTAAGTTCCGCTTCACGGTATAGATACAGGACTAAACGAGTGCAGTTGTGTTTACAAGTAGTGTTCTATATTTAATAATTTATCTTATAATGATAATTAGTGGGGGTTTTTGTTGCAGGATTCGGTATGGAGATAAATATTGTCGTTTGTAAAGAATTATTATTTATAAAGTTATTTACAATTATTAATATGTATAGAATGTATTTATAGAAATGGTGTGTTAGGATGAAGTATGATATAATTGTTTATTGGTGTTCTATATTTAATAATTTATCTTATAATGATAAATAGTGGGGGTTTTTGTTGCAGGATTCGGTATGGAGATAAATATTGTCGTTTGTAAAGAATTATTATTTATAAAGTTATTTACAATTATTAATTTGTATAGAATGTATTTATAGAAATAGTGTGTTAGGATGAAGTATGATATAATTGTTTATTGGTGTTCTATATTTAATAATTAATTTTATAATGATAATTAGTGGGGGTTTTTGTTGCAGGATTCGGTATGGAGATAAATATTGTCGTTTGTAAAGAATTATTATTTATAAAGTTATTTACAATTATTAATATGTATAGAATGTATTTATAGAAATGGTGTGTTAGGATGAAGTATGATATAATTGTTTATTGGTTGTTATATATATATATTATTATTATTATTATTTATATTTATGTAATTAAGGTAATCGCTAAATTTGGTGGAGTGTATTACTTGTTAAAAATCAAGTTTTTGTAGTTATTAGTTATTTTAAGAATTGTTATTTTACTATGAAGAAGGGTTATATATATAAGGCTAAATGGCTGGAAAGCTGAGCTAAGAAGCTGGAAATTCTTTTTTGTAAGAATGTGAGCAATAAATAAATAAATATTGGATATCCCCCCCCCCCCAAATGGTTCTTTACGAGCATTTTTGGAATGTTCCAATAAACCCCGAGGAGTGTTTTTATGTTTAGTGTAATTTTTGAAATCAATAAATTCGAAAGTTTGAAACTTTTGCTCAAGATATGGCCTACAGCATTTCACAATCTGACCATGCTATCCCACTACTATAATATAATACGGTAATTTTAATATTAATTGTGTGAAACTCATTTGTAAAGCTGGATGAAAATAAATTCTAATTTTTAGCTTAATTTTAAGGTTGTAGCCGTGTTTGGAGCTTCATGTAAGATAGACCCCTCCCCCATTCTAGGTAATCCCGTACGTTTATCCAAGTCAAATTTAGGTTACTTGCTATTATTCAACCCAAATAATTAACTGCCCCCCCCCAATAAATACCACACAAATCGTTACATAGTTATCGATAATATTGAAAAACCTTCCTAAATAACAAAGTTGATTATAATCGTTCCACGCGTTTGAACTCTAGAACACAGGCGGGTAGACCCTAAAAGACAACATCCCAAAATCCACGATTTAAAAGTGAAAACATATATATCCGTAAAATCTCAACATTGGTTTTTGAACCATCACATAACTTTTCTATAATACGTTTATATGGGGAAAAAGTAAAATACGAATTTCAATGTTTTCACTTGACTTTTCAAAACTAAATATTAAATATATAGATAATAAAACACAATTTTTTATTTTGTAATATCCACTTTTTATTAGTCTAGCCGACCAATGGTTATTGTTGTTGTTGTTGTTTTGGTTGTTTAAATATAACATCGCTTTAAAGTAAACGAGGGTTCTCCAAGATAAAGAACAAGGGTTATTCACGAGAAATTTGATAATAAAGATAAAAGATAGAGATCTAACCAAAATGAAGTGGATGAAAGCTGTAGATCCATCTAGGTATCTCGGGATATCCCCACGCCTACTCACTAAAATTAGTAAGCCCCTAAGGGATGGTTGCAAAAATATTGACATGTTGACACTGAAAACACTCGAGAACATACGTTTTCTAAAACAAACAGTTTCACTTTCCTTTGTAAACTTGTGCGAAAAATAATGGTTACAGGCAAACAAAATGAAGTCAGCAGGATAGGTCTGAAATATTGTTATAAAGCCTCTTAAACGTTTATTTGAAAAACCAAAGTTTGTTTTAGGCAGCCATTTACTATTAGAAGTTTAACTTTTTGTTAACTCTTGATTTTCATGAGTTTTATCGCCTTGAAGTACATACGTAAATACACTAGGGCGGATTCTACATTCATCGTAAGAACAAAATTTTGTTTGTTATAGCTTTATTAATAGGTTTGTATATAAATAAAACTAGAGGCACAATAGTTGAGCAATAGCACATAGTTTTTATTGATCTGCAAATATGATATATCCAATGAAAAGTTTTTAATTCTATTATTTTGGACTGATATTTTTTTGATTTTCTTGAAATAGTTTTTAAAGTCAAATTGGACATTGGTTTCTAAATATACATTTTCCTTAATTTATCCCGATGTCAAAATGAAATTAACATTTTAATTGTTATGGATAAAAAGTTCGTTATAGAAAAATTTAAATTTATTTATTGCTTTAACTTCTATTTTAACCATATTTCTCGCCTATTGAGCACTTAAACAGACTAACTGGAGGTTCTAGATCAAGTAAACACTTGAACGAATTTGTTCCAAAAAACAAAACAAAAGAAGACGTACCTACGGAAAAAAGGAGTTCACCCTTTTTATTACAGTGAAGAATATAAAATATATACATAGGAAAGTGTAGCAATAAATACAATATAAATATATCTCTCATATCTTTCTCTATACGTGAAATAATAACGTTTACAAATGAATAAAAATAATTATTAACCAAGAAAATTCTTAAATTTCCCCCCAAAAAGCTATATTTACGTTAAAATTAAGTTACTATATAGCATATTAAATAAAATGAAGATAAAACATTCTTGCGATTCGTGTACCATTAGTAAAGTATCTTTTCATCAGAATAATTTTCTGTTAACATTATCTCGAGAACTTATAAATTCATTGGTTTCCTCATCAGTAATTAATGGAAAACCAACAAAGAATGTGTTTAAACGTATTCTCAGTGCAGAATGAGTGAACTAGTTAAACGATTTTATTAAAACGTTTGTGTTATTTACTTTTTTCTTTATGAAGATAAGGAACTTTAGTAAGCAGTAAATCAATAAATATATTATAAAAATAATATTGGATCAAAATAATTTAACTAACTTCAATTATGAATGGAAAGAATACAGTTTACGTTTACACTAAAACTAAATGTTGCTTACTCTGAATTAAAAATATAGAGTAAGTTTGAGAATCAGACAAAATTACGACCTCCGTTTTTGACTGATTTTCAAGTTAAAAACCATTTTCAAAATGTCGTTTATCAATTATCGTACATGCCTATACGGAGCCACATAAACTAAGATATGAACATAAAATTTGGTAAACGGTACTATAGTGTGTCCATATTGACTTTAGATAATCGAATTCAAAATGGCGGTCATTTAAAAAAAGTTATGCATGTAGTATGGTACCAACCCACCTCTCTACGATAATGGGTAGCAGCAAAGTTATAATTGAAAATGTAATTAAAAGATAATGTGATATTGGTGTACTTACGAGATTTGCCAGGGTCGAATCATCTGCATGAGCATAGCGACTGGAGGTTCCGCACATAAGTACAGCTTTTAGACACGTTAGGGTCGAAACACTGACACGAGTAAAACCAGTGGATACTTTTTAATATACGCATCTAGGAGACGACAAGAAGATAATGATTTACACAACTATGCGGTTCAGGAAACACGTGCAACAACTGTTATAAATAAATTTACCTTACTAGGTAACACTCCTTGATCTACCGGTACAATTATTTGCTACAAGAGTGAAAAAATCAACTTTTGGTGATTAGATTTAGAGGATCTGCCTGTTATCACATAGGGTTGGGTAAATACCATGAGGATCTATCCACTGGTTTTAAATCCTAGTAAACCCAGTAGTGTTTTTGGTGTAGATTTTCTTTATAAACTTAATAAAGTTTATAATCCTTACGAGATGTCGTAATGAGCAGAAAAGTTAAACTCTCTCAGCTAATCTTACACTTTAATTAGATCAGGCCCACACTTTTGTCTGAAACTTTAAGTATATTTTTTCCTTAACTTCAGAATATACATCCATCAACGTTAAGTGAAAGACGTCAAAGAATGATTTAAAGTTGGTATCAATGAAAACATCCAGTCAGAGAAACTGTTATGTAATACAATACATACATAAATTTAATATTTTTCATTACTGTTGAGACCGATGGTTCTTGGTGGAATTCCATGTTTAAAGATAATAAAACACAATTTTTTATTTTGTAATATCCACTTTTTATTAGACTAATAAAAATAATAATTAATAATAATCATTTTATTATTTAAAATTATTATTAATTTCTATACCATGCAAATAAAATTAAGAACTTTTTTTTTTAATACAAAAATAATTTTACTTATTTAAAAGTAAATGAACTACTAAATGTTTTGCATTTACTATTTGTCATTAAAATTAAATTTAATTTCGAAAAATCCTAAGAAATATAAAAATAACTAAAATTAAAACAATCTTGCCTAAAATATGTTCTGAAGTTTCGGTAAAATAAAATCTCTTTTAAACTTTCATAAAAATTCGACTTATAAAACGATCCATTAATTATTAATTTATCATAAACTAACTTTGGTTTGGGATTTGGAAGTTAAAAAGCAAATTAATATGTAAGAAGTCTCTCCTTTTGGAAATTTAAATTTAAAATACTGAAGTATAATGTTGGTTGGGTAGTTGTAAAATTTGTTTGAAAGTTTGAAATCAGTGTCGTTTTGAATACATAAGTATGAGGAATAGTGGAGGATTATTCTCAAGGATAAATGAGAAATGAAAATCACATTGTCTATTTGACAGCAAAGTTTATTTTATTTGACAATATACAGCCTGAATAGGCATAGAACACATAGTCCATTCTTTTTCAAATTTTATACTTACCGGTTATATTCCTGTTTCTTAACTTAGAAAATATCCTATAATCAAATTTTAAAATATACTGCATAAAAAGTAAAACTCTTAATAAAACATTGCAGTGCTAAATACAGTAGATTTATTAGATTAGTTTCTTTAGTACATTCTCAATTTCATAGATGTAACATGTACTTGTTCGAATTAATTGCTGTTTTTAATGAGATCAGTTAATTAATTATTAGTTAGTTAGTTAATTTGTTTTATAGTATTTATTCAACACTGATTATCGAAACGGATATTATAATTCCGATGTAATCCTACAAATATTTATAGTATACAGATATTTATATTATCTTAATATAAATACAGATATATTAATATATCTATATTTATAGTATACAGTATATAAATATTTATATTTACAGAATAAAATTAAGGATGAAAGACACAAATTTTAGAACTTTGTATTGAAACCACAGTCTTTTAGCAATCTTTCTAGACAAATTCTTAAATTAATCGTATAGTTTTAAATCTGTTCGATCAACTGTTCCTATATATTTCAAGTTTATCACTCCTAAATGAACTCAACAATACTCTAGCATGACTACCAGAACATTGTGACTACAGAAATCTCTCAGACGAGGCTTCAATAATGCGAATCATAGTTACGTCACTAATTTTTGTAGCGATTTGACTTGAGACTTCTAGTAGCCTCAAAAGAATTTTTTTGTCCTTGTTGGCAAAAAACCTTGCAGTCATCATTGTCTTAGAAAAAAAAATAGAGTAAAATAAAGACCCCCTAGTCCTTGAATACTCTAATAGCGTCAGGGTCGGGAAAGAACAAGAATTGGTTATGAGAGACCTGATAGAAAAGATGAAAGAGCACTCTCTTCCTAACCCAAGACTACATGAAGGAATGTGTAGATCCACCTAGGTCCTCGGGTCCGCCTCACTCGCACTTTATCTCGACCATTACAAGCATTACAAGCATTAAATGTTATCTCTAGTCTATCAAACCACATAAAGTAAAGATCTTTTTTAATAATATAAGTGAAAGATACTTTCAGATTTCCATATTCTATCACGAAGTATTGTTGCATCTCTTCCATAGCTTTGCTAACGATTGTTATAGGAAACTAACTGGAACCCTTTGGTTCATTTCATTTACACTTTATTTGTTACCAATTATGTAGAATAAAAATAGTTTTCCAAACGTTGCTAAAAATATGACACATGGGGTTCTTATCAAGACACTTTATGTAGTCATTTAATAATGAACTAGATTATTTAAAATTAACTTGATTTGTATTTTTATTTATCAAACACATTTGTTTAAATTTGTATATGTAATAAACATTTATGTAACAACTACGGTAAAGGACGGTCAAATACGAAACTTTATATTACCCAGTGCATAAACTTTACTAAATTAATAAAAAAGATCAAAGTATAATTAAAATGAAACTGAAGGTTATTCAATACAAGATTATTTTTACCATAACTAACAATCGACGAAATTCTATTCATATCTTTTCCTTTATTTTTCGTAGTTAACTTTTGAATAACAATTCATTTTTTTTTTTTTTTTTTTTTTTTTTTTTTTTTTTTATTATGATGGTCGTTTATACCATCAATTTATACCAAAGACTATTTCTTTTATATTCCAAAAAAACGACATTTGTTGAGTATTGTGCTAACAAAGTAAGCTGTCGTTTGTCTTATACCTATGGATTGTGTTATACTGCGGATGCTTATTCTATGAAATGGGGTTTGTTTATGTAATATTATTGTTATTACCAAATACCAGTGTAATATGAACAATTGTTGTAATTTAGCTATTAGTTGATTTCTCTGTGATATTGTGTGAAAATTGCAGTTGAACACTTTTGCAACTTTATTAACTTTCATACCTATTACCATTTTATCACTTTATTTATTATAATAAATAATATTATGTAGTATTATAATATAGTAGTATGTGGGATTGAGTTTTGATATATCTACAAATAAAAATTATTTTCTGTAAATACGTTGACTATTTGAAAAATTGTTTCATGTTGTTTGAAAGTTAAAAACATCCCAGTCATCATTGCCTAGTAAAAAAAAAAAAAAAAAAAAGAACATCAAATAAATATTACAAGCCCTCAAATACACTAATGGTCAGAAAAGAAATCATCAAGAATTGGTTAAGAGAAACACTATAGGAGAGCTGAAGGAGAAGAATCTAACGCAACTCTATATAAAAAAAGTTATAAGTCCAGCTAGGTCCATCGGGATTGCCAAACCCATACTTATAATAGTGAGCCCTTAAGGGTAAAAATGAGCAACAATAAATGGTTTCTATACCCTTGAGTTATTCAAATATCTTATGATTTTTTTTAATAACCCACAAAAAATTTAATTCTTTTGCATTAAATAATGTATAATTCTTCGTGAAATTTTTTAGATTAATTTTATTTATTTTTTAATGGTTTAATTTTTTTTTTTTAATGGTTTAATTATTTATATACTTTTTTTATTAACAAAATTACTTTAGAGAATAAAAATCTTTAAAATCTCTCTAAAAACTATTGGAATTTAGTAGAGTTGTTGTTTCCATTTCTAGAGTTAAACAACGAAAATGTTATTATGTTCTTAAAATATAGATAAAAATATATACTTCCTCAACATTTTAAATGCTCCTTTTGAAGAATTTGTTTCTAAATGCAGCTTTGAATAACTGATAACAAACTAATCATAAAACCAGAGATACTAATTCTGAATAAAGTCATATAAACGAAATGAAAAGACCAAGGTTTTAAGTCTTCAACTTTTACAACGAGTATCACCATATTGAATTCCGGAACTTTTCTCTCAGTCATTTCGCTGTTTGCCTTTTATTACTTTTTTCATTTGAAATTTCATTGTTTGTAAAATAAATGACTTAAAATCCGACACTTCCACTGAGAATAAAGTCAGCATTCATTTTATTTATTTATTTTTCGGAGATGAGCGTGTAATATGTCTTCATTGTCTCATACTATGGAATCTACTAAATTTCATTTACATTTGTTATTTACTCCCTTTGAAACGAGAGCTGATCAAGATTGGCACAACTGGACCAGCTAAAATATCGTTTGTGGAGCAATTACGACATTAATGGCTGCGTGGCCCAAATTTAATTTATTTTTCTCAATATATTATGTAATCTAGTCAAATAAATTTTGTAAGTTATTTTCTTTGTTAAATATTGGTGTATTGGATTTTTGACACTGAAAACCTTGGGTTTATATATACACAGGTTGTTACAAAAAGGTTGGGCTGGCTATGCATTTTCATATTCTATGTGTGATTCTAAGCTGAAAATGAAGAATAATTTTTTTTTCAATTTTCACTTTGTTTAGCAGCTAGACGCCATTTTGTTTTTTTTTACAAAAACTCGCTGAAACTATGGAAATAGATGAGATGTCGAGTTCAAATTTGGAGTAAGCTTTTTGTATGTTACCATTTACAAGTGTACCAAATACACGAATTTATTTTTATAATTTTCAAAATGGCGGCCGTTACAAATTTTTAAAATTAAAATATTTTGTCTCTTGAACATTTTTTGTAAAGTTAACGGTTTTCAAGATTCCACGTTAAAAATTTGTAATGCCCGCCAATTTGAAAATTATAAAAATAATTTCTTTGTGCTTTGTACACTTGTTAATCGTAACATGTAAAATGCTTATTTCAAATTTGAACTCTATATCTTATCTTTTTCCAGAGTTACAGTGAGTTTTTGTAAAAAAACAAAATGGCGTCTACCTGCTAAAAAAAGTGGAAATTGAAAAAACTTTATTCTTCATTTTCAGCTTAAAATCACACATAGAATATGAAAATGCATAGCCAGCCCAACCTTTTTGTAACACCCTGTATATAATATATTATATATTACGTATATAACTTATAATATATATAATTATAGGAAATTAATCTGTGATACAGAACGGGACAGAATTTGTAAAAATTTCAAAAGGAATGTATTTTTCTTTCTTTTTTAAATAGACCAATACTGATACAGTTTTAGTTACATTTGATGGTAATTTACCTTACATATATTTATTCTCCTATTTTTTATTTGACCTCATAATTAATTAGTTTATAAATAGTTTTTTGAAAATAAATTATAATTAGTGGAAGAGAGAGAAAGTAGTTTTTAAATTATATTCTGAGTAAACAGAACCCAAATTAAATACTTTGTATTCTAGAAAGAATTTAGGTAGATGTCAATACAACACACAATCCAATTACAGCTGTACTCAAAGGCACGTTTGCCCTTACTCTTCGATGCAGCCATTTCCACTATTTTGAAAACCATTTAAGTGAGCCATTTTCCAGTCTTTGTTGTCTATACGTCTTAATACAACAGAAGTAGTTTCCAAAATAATTATCTCTCTAAACGTCTTTTTACAAGAGCTTTACGCTATTAGTAAAACGAAATTGAAATTAATGTCTTAAAATGACGCCTTTGTCTCCGAAAGGAGATTTTATTATACGAAATTATTAATTATAAGTATCAGGCATTGTATCGTACTATCTTTCAGCTGAATATTAAATTTTAGTCGTTGTATATAGTAAATACAAATAAAACATCTTAAACAATTTTGTAGGATCGTTTGAACAATTTTACATGTGAAATAATATTAAATAAATTTATGTTCATACGTGCTATTTCGGAAGATTGAAATTTCAAATGAACTTCGATTTTGGTTAATTTTGTACGAGTTATTTAATCAAAAATATCAACTAATTTTACACTGGCTTAAACATGTCGTGTAGACTAAATATGGGATTAACACTTTTCCAAGGAAATAAAAAGCTTATTTTAATCAATTTTTCGATTGATTTTCAAAACTTGACTGCATTGTTTGAAAAACGAAATATGCTTTTGAAGATATCTTGACGTAAAATTCTTAATATTTATCATCTATCAAATATGACTGGTATTTTTCTAATGCTACATATATTTTTTTGCATTTGATTGGGAAAATACCTTGAAACCAGTAGTATATTTGTCTAGTGAAAATAATCTCACCATGCCCATGGGCTTCTTGGAGATAGGCAAAACCAAGGACCTACATAATTTTACGCGCATGTCTGTCAGTCTCTTTTAAGTTACAACCCTTCTACAGAGACAAGACGGTCAATCCTATATATTTTAAACTTTACTTTTTTTATTATTATTGTCCCATGTATAGTAAAAAATATAGTGGTAACAAAAAATGATCTTGGGGTAGTTAAGGGATTACATTTTTGCGGATTATTAGTTTTGAGGTCTCCTGATCTCTAAAAAGTTTTGTTTTCAACTATCTGTCAACTGTCTGTTGCTTATACGGAGTGGAACGTTTTTCATAAAATTTGATATTTGAGCATATTTTGGTCATATCTTAGATATTTTATTAAACATTGTTTTATTTGTTCCATAACTCGAAATCTAGAAGCAACAAATTTTTAACTCCCTCCCAAGATGCCGATTCCTAAGTTAATGGTAACAACATTAGAAATTGGGCCATAGTAACTTCTATAAAAAAACGTAATTTCTTAAAATAGACTCTACCGATTTCGTTTAAATTTTAGAAATGAAATAATCCAAACTTTGATCGCCGTAGTTACAAGCTCGATTTTAATCAAATACTTCAATTTTAGTTATTTTGTGTTTTGGTTGCTACATTTGGAGCCTTCCCTTCTGTTATGTTCTTTACTTTAATAACATCGCATAATTCTTTTGTTCCTTTTGACGTTGTTGAGTCATAACAATATCTTCACACGTAAGAACATTTGTTTTGTTAAATTCATTTCGTTGTGACTTTGGAAGATGGTAAGGATCTATTAGACACGTAAAAACTGATGTCGAATTCAAATTCAAAATATTATTACAACATAAAATTGTAAGTTTTGTAAAAATCAAACTGAAATAAAAATCTGAAGAGACATTTTATTGGTGATAGAAATGTTTTCAAGTCAATAAAAACTTCTGTAATATTCTCTTGGCAAACAATCGTGACTCCATTTTCAAATATACACAAACTTAGGATTCAAATCGTAAAACTTTTTGTAGATGTTAAATATAACCTATGCTGGTTGAATTTTAAAACATACCTTTGGTGATAAAACGTTGCCAGGAAATGGTTAACAAAAGTAAAATTTTTAAGTGCCTTTTTATTTCAATATAATATATAAAGGGTTGGTTTTGAAACATTATTTCAGTCTTTGTCCTCCTGACATCGCTTTGTTTGCCTGTAACCATTAGTGTAGGATCAAGTTTATAGAAGGAAGTGAGACAGTGTGTATTTAGGAGACATGTGTGCTCGAGTGTTTTCTGTGTCAACATTACCAAAAGAATGTCTAGCTTGTCAAAAAGTGAACCCTGGATGTTCCATGCATTTCAGGACGGAAGGATCAAATTAATTTTTGGTCGATACTATCGTAAAACGAGTGACTCCTATGTTTTCAATAAATTCCAAAATAATTTGTCTTTTGATAAATATCGATTTAGTCAAGCAACTAACAACACATAATCTACGAATATTTCTAATATACTAGTCCTCTTCGATTGCACCTACCCCTCCCCCCCTTCTATTTGCACCAACTGATCTACGTATTTAAGTGGGTCCAATTTAATTTACCTAAAATTACAATGCAAGTCAGGAAAGTAGTATTAGAGGCAGTAATGAATATAACATATTTATTAAACAAGTGTAAAGATCATGATAGTCTTTTAAAATACAGTTTCCATGTCCTTGTCTGTATTGAACACTCTGCAAAAAAAGTTTTTAAATATTATACTCGTATTTTAATTTATTATAAAATTATACTATATTTCCAAATCATGGCATGATTAAACATTTGTCATACATTGTTTCTTTATTTAAATTTAAACAAATTACCGGATGTACGTCTTTCTGATTGTCGCTATTTTTAAAATAATGATCTCCGTATCAACCAATCTCCTTTTTTAAACATAAAAGATTAAATTTGCAATATAATTTCAAAATCATACAAAGTCAATTTTTAAGGTTTCCTCATTTTCTCAAGGTCTCAACAGCATCGTTAATCTATAGCTGATATCATTAATTTTAAAAATACGTGATACAAAATTAATACCCCTCAGGGTACTTTAGTAAGTACAAGTTTGGTACCACTGAGGGTATCTACACTTTTTCTCATATAGTCCTGGATTAGATCTTTCATCTTTCCTATCGAGTCTTTCTTGACCAATTATTGTTCTTTACCGTTCATTATGCTGTTAGAGTATTCGAGGGCTAATGGTTTTAATTTTATGCTCTTTTTAGAAGGCGGATAATCGAGAGGTGTTCTACCTTTAATCATCAAGAACAATTATAATAATATTAATGAATATTCAGTAAATGTTTAAACATGTACAAATTTTAAGGCGTAATAACTATTGAAATAAAATAACGGTAAACTAAATGTTTTCCATGTAGAAGTTTCACTTTGAACAATATTTAGAGAGAAAAATTCTTCGAATTTATGTAATCATCATATTTTTGTAATTATAGTTGACAATATGTTTAAAATATTGTAAGTTCAAATTGTTAAAATGTAAATTTAACTATTGAAATTAAAAGGTGTTATAAAACTTTCGTTAAATTGAATATCAAATTTAAACAAATCTTAGCTGAAGTAAGCTCTAGAATTTGGATGTAGTAAAAACTCGTTTTAACTCTATAATAAGCGCTCATTAAAAATCTATAAATTATTATAAAATAACGCTGGTTTAAAACGTGATAATTTTAAAAGATAAATTAATATGTAAGAAGTGTTTACTTTTAAAAAGTTTCAATTTAGAAGGAAAAATATAGTTCTGATTTGGTGAAATTTCTCTCCAACTTGAAAGAAGTGACGTCATGAATACATAAGTAGGAGAAGGGATGGAATCACTCTCAAAGATAAACGAGAAGTGAAAATCACTTTGTTTATTTGACAGCAAGATGTGACGTTTGTACACCGTGAATAAACAAGGAACACATTTAGCATGAAGTAATTCAATGTACATTTTCCGTTTAATGTGCGTTACTCTTGTAAGATGTTTCCAAATAATATAAGGCAATAAACATTTTTAACATATATTAAATTCTTTCGTCTTAAAAAAATTAAAAAAATACACATCTTTTTTCTTCATAGAGTATATTCATAGGGGGGGGGGGGTATTCTTCATTTTCCCCCTGTATATTACATAAAATAAAGAATGTATTGTTTATCCTATAAATATAGAAGAATGCAATGGTTCTTATCGATTGAAGTTGCTATTTCTAAGTATATAACGTAAGTTCCAAATAAATTACAAACGTTGTTAAATAAATGTTTGTTGTTTATACATAAATTTGAATTTATTTAAATATGTGGCTGTTTTTACTTTGTAGCGTTCATCATATAGTTTAATTTATTTAAACATCTATGGGTTTATACTTTGCAATACTCATCGTCATTGAATTGATTTAAAATGAAATGTATGTACTTGTAATGCTTATCAATAGTTGCATTTATATAAAAATCTGTACGCAGTTTTTAATGCTCGTCAGATAATTAAATTTTGTTGTGCACTGTCCATTTTCAAATCCAATATCCATACTTGATTTTTATAAAAAAACACGCAAACGAAAAGGCCAATGTATCATTCTGAAGACTTATAAATAAAAATATAAAAAAAGTTCAGATTTTCTACCTAACGAAATCTTATTACCAATTTACGTGAACAATTTGTTCAGTGGTCGAGTGCTCCTCAAGTTGTGTTTTGATTATTGAAATCAACACCCGTATTACGATCACACCTCTGTGTTATACAAGTTTAATAGCTCTTTAAAACAAAAGGAAATGCGCTAAATACTAAAAGAATATTTATTTCCTTCTTTTTCCAATTCATGAATTCGGAAAGAATGTCATATCTATCATTTTTATGTCGTTATGGCTAACGTTTTATTAATAAAAATGGTTAAATAATAAAAAAAACTAAGTAAACGAAATTTTAACAACTGATGCTTGGAAATACAACAGAATTGTATGCTCTTATGTCTATATATTAATTTAACTCTGCATTAACTAGCTAGAAAAAATAATATAATAGTGCAAAATTAATAATTGACTTTGTTCACGTTTCTTGGAGCGTTGAGGTACCTGATAAATTGTTGATACAACAAAATCGCTCAAGGGGTAGGGCAAAATAGGAAATGACATTGAATATATTAAATTTTGTATAAATGGTCCATCTACTATTTATTAAAATAATAGTTTTGGTGTTAAATAGGGCGCTGTCATATAAGGTCAAATTTTATATTTGTTTTAAACAAGTAATTGTATCCTGAATAGAGAAATTAAATTTTATTATGTTTAATGACGGCACTCAAGATTCTGATTAATTTTTTCTGAATCTCAATCACCTTATTTCAAAAAAGAAATAAGTTTTCAAAATCAGATTTAAGCTTTTATATAAGATTTGCATTTAAAATTAAGGTGGGTTAAAGAAATAATTTGGATTTTTTTATTTTTTATTTCAGGGCAGTTTTTTTTACACATTAATTTTGTGTTGTTTTCCTTACGAATTCCAAAATTTGTTTGTATTAAACATTTATAAACCGTTCATATACCAGTAGGAATTTTTTTCTGTAAAGCTTGTAAGCTAAACAGCACTTAACTGACAAATCAATATTCAACAAATAAATCACCAACAATTATGCATGACTTTTATTCTAAACGACATTTGGAATAATGTTGATTTTTATGACACCAATTATTTTACTAATTTTTATACAAAAACCTATAAGTAAGTACATAAAAAAAATCGATCGACATGTAAGAATATTTGTCCAGTTCGTATATATATTTTAGGTATAGAATTTGTTTTAAGATCCTTTTCGTGCGTAACTATACCCTTAGGTCTGTAATCCTATAACATTGTAACTGCTCCCAAGGGACCGTTTGTTTTCTTTCAACCAATTACGACTTTAGCACAGAAGGAAAGGATGTAATGCGTGTTTCCTTTGGCCCCAGTTTGTGTTCTGTTGCACATCCAATTAATTGGTTTTGAGCTGTCCATTCCGTACAAAGGTCAAGAAAACACTTGTTGTTTCGAAACATTGCGTATCAATCAGAGAACGATTGCATAAACTATATTTTGAAAGAAATCCACTTATTTCTTTTTCAAAGTATTTACAGAGTTTTTTCAGAGTATGAACGCCGCAGGCAAGTTACTGAAACATTATTGAAAATGTTCATAAAAGTAAATTTTATTAAATTGTAATATAAATCCTATAGTCTACTAACGTTTGTGTTATATCAAGTTAAGAAAAGGAAGCGAGACACTAGATTTTCTCTAGATGTGTTCACGAGACAAGTTGCAATATCAGAAGGACATATTTTAATATTTTTTAAGAACATATAACATATAAAATAGATTGTTAATTATATTTATATACAACATGTATATAATTACACTTAAAATAAAATTTAAAATATTATGTTCATTTTGATCATGACATATGAAAAGTTTAGAAGCGTTTAAAGAATCAATAGTTAAATTAAATTGTATTATATGTTCAAATAAAAAAATCTAGTAGATTTCGTACCAAGGTAATTAATTTTCACCAAGAAATTGGAAACAAATATAAAGTTAGTAAAATATAAATTAAGGTTAATAATTATTTAAATAGTGAATTTTATGAAATTATTAACAAATAAAATCATTTTTATTTCCGTTTTAAATCAATGTATTTCTTATTTTAGAATAATACGTATAATGAGCACACAAACTTCGTTATTTTAAACAATTTTATTATAACTATTTATTAATTTGGGTATCTAGTCCACAAGTAGAAAACTGAAGAGAAAGCTTAAGGAAAAACCATGAAAATATGACAAGCAGATTGACAACATCTGGAAGTCCGGACAGTATCAGTTGTTTATATAAACTAATCTTAGATGGTTTTAAAAGTAAAAATATCAACTTAGTTTGTTTTTTTTTTCAATTTTTTAATGTCATATACAAACATTGAAATGCCTGAACGAAAGGTGAGACCATTTTGTCTGCCCTGTGTTTTAATGTAAAGTTTGTGTTGATTAATTTATACGCAATATTTCACCATAGTTCTTGGGTAAGTGGGAATGATCCAAAACATATCTAAAGATTGATCTGATATATTAATGAAGAAAAGGGTTATACGATTGTTAACCAGTTTCTAATAATTTATCATCACACTAACCCTGATTTAGAATTTTGTAAGTTAAAAAATAAATATTATGTAAAAAGTGTAGCCTACGTTTTTCGACAGATTAGGGAATGAAAGCAAAAGAATAGTTACGGTCTGATAACATTTGTTTTGCAGCTTGGAAGCAGTGACGTCCTGAATAAATAAGTGAGGAGAAGTGAGGGGAGGATCAATCTCAATAATAAATGAGAAGTAATGATGACGTTGTTTATTTGACAGAAAGGTTTGTTTTATGTGGCACTGTACATTGTGAATAAACAAAGACAACATTTAATTTAACTTTTGTGGCATCGTACTTATGCACGTACGACAACGACGAGAAAAGAAGGGGAGGGGGGTTGAAAATGTTTTGTTTTGTTTTCTTGAAATCATGAAGATTGTAGATCAGTAAAAAACAGAGGTCGAAATTTGTTTCTATTATTAAACTTTCCTTCGAAGTTTAATATTGAGTAAGTTAAATTATTAATAAAACCTATGATAGTTGACTTGAATGTAATTTAAAGGTTTGTATTTCTTTTTTGAATTTCCTTGTGTAGCTATTTACCTTAGGCCCTTAATCCTGTAACATTGTAACTGCTCCCGAGGGAAAGTTTGTTTACTTTCAACCAATTACGACCTTAGCTCAGAAAGAAGATGTGATGTGTGTTTTCCTTGACCCCCAGTTGGTGTTCATCCAATTAATTGGTTTTGTAATTCTGTAGAAACAGTTTTCGTAAAAGGTGATAAAATAGCCTATTTTATTTTTTAATGTGTATATAGTTTGTAGGCCTATAATTGAAACTAATAATGTTTAAATGTACTTTGTTGTTTATTAAACGGAAGGGCTTTAAACACCCACTTTTCAGAAATTTTCCCAGATGTTTTTTTCATGTAAATATTTTATTAGTGAACAATAATACTAATTTCTGAGACATTTGAACATGAGTTTACCGGTTCTTCCCCTCTATTGCAACTTTAAAAATTAAAAACAAATTAACTCGAAAATCGGTTACAGCTTCCAAAATATTGCCGGTTTTTTGACAATTTTATTTGATTCTTTTTTTAGAGTAGTATATAAAAAGTGGTTTGTTATATTGAGTCGAAATTTAATATAAAATCTCAATTACGAATAAAATAATAAAAATAAACATAGTCTTACAACCAACCAATTCAAAATAGCAGATACTATAAATTTATAATATACGGAAAATTACCTAAAAACTAATCATTTCACAAAACTGTATATGATCGAAACTTTGTTTGTATTCAAAACTTTGATTTTTGTAAGCACTAAAACAACCTTGAAAAACAAAACAAAGCAAGATAAATTACTGTGAGCTTACTAATCTTTAAAATTAATTTATAATTTGTTTCCTAACACCATATTTAACTTACAAATCCTTTTAGGAGCAAATGGCTATAGTTACAGAAATGTATGTCTTTATTTACAAGCTTAAACATAATTTGTAAATAATTGATTCTGATAATCTGGTTAAGTCTGCGTTATATAATCCCAATGAAGAAAGGTCACGATTGTCATCTCTCTGAACGAATCTTTCACTTTAATTAAATCAGATCATACTTCGCCTTTGTAACTATAAATCTCAACTTTTCCTTAACTTCAAAATATAACCCCATTTTTGTTAAGTTCAAATGTCAAAGAAAGGTTTAGTTTTGCAATCAATAGAAAACTTAAGTTAGAGCAACAGCTATGAAATAGAATGTAACTACAATATCTTGTATTTTTAAAATTGATGTTTTGATTGTTACTGAAATTCATGTCTTTAAAGTAATTTTAAATATATGATTTTTGTTGATTTTATGAGACGATAATTAGAATAAATAAGTAGTTTATAACTTATCTCCTTGTTAATACTTTATTAAAAACTATTCTTTAAGAAATCTGTTTCTCTTTCGTTGACAAAATGACTATATATATATATATATATATATATATATATATATATATATATATATTGTAACGTTGAGAAGCCCTAAGTAAAAGCTTTGTCCAATTCAAAATGTTTAAACCTTGTCAGTTAGAAATAAATGTCAAACATAAACGTCACTCCAACACATAATAAATTTTGTTAAAGGATTTCTAAGGAAACAATACTTCGAAACTACAAAATTATTGAAAGGGCGAGGGCAGCGTGACAAATTAAATAGGAAGAGTTGAGTTATGTAATGTGACAACATGGGAAATTAGAAAGTTTGTGTACGCCCAAGTTAACAAAAGAAAAAGAGACAAAAAACTAGGCAGAGGTACGTTGAACTCAGCTAAGAAACAAGAATTAACGAACTTTGAAAGACGGTTAGAGTTTGAAAAATCAAATCCAACCAACCAAAAAGAAGCGTCATCCAGAAATAAGCGAAGAAGGGGTAAAACGGGAAAACTCTGCGTAAGAATTCAAAAATCAGAAAAAGCAGTGAAGAACGAGCGTCGCAAGGGAGAGGAACTAGGAACAGGGCGAAGTTCGCCAAATCGTCGTAAAGTTGAAGAAAAGTTTTAAGTCATCGAATTATATTAAAATCATCGTAAAGTTAAAGAAGAGTTTTGATTAATTGACCAAGAATTCAAGCAACAGAGTGAGGTAGTTCAAGCTTCGAGATCGTCAAAGTGCCTATAAATTGGATTAAGTTTCTTGTGATATCTGCCATAAGTTCGAGGGATCATCTCACCTGTAAAACTCCAAGAAGACATCATTCCATGCTACTGAACCACGATAAGTTATCTGATTAGTTATTGTAGTTTTTACTTCAGGTTACCAAAGAAACCACGCCCCACTTTAAATAAAATCTGAGCTAGGCCGAGAGCCATTTAAACTTAAATTTCAAAGAGCAATCAAAGTAACTTCATTATATAATTGGTAAATTATACCTGGCGCCCAACAAATCAATAAAACAATTGAGATATTAAAATATAAAGACTAAATTAAAATTACAATTAATGATACGATTTTGATGCACCTAATAATAATAATAAAATTGCTATGTTCTAGAATTAAGTATTTCATTGTGTTATAAATGTTTATGTCTAGTTTAAGTTGAATGGATGAGATTTAGTGATAAGATGAATAAATTTGAATACTCATATGTGCATCAATTAATTTGAAGATTTAATTAATTCAACTGTTATATATTGGCACCCAACTTTAGGTGCAAATTGTATGTTAAAGAATAAATAATTTAAATATGATAACGTAGTTGTGTTTTAATCAAAGTAATTAATTAATTATAAATAATAAAAGTTATAATTGGCGTCCAACTCGTGGCTTAATTAAAATTAAAATTTAGTTCACGTGGTGTAACCTGAAGGTAGCATTATAAGATAAGAGACAGAAAGACTATTAGATATAATTAATTTAATGTTAAGACGTAGTAATAGGATAAAAAATTATAAAAAGATGGCAAATAACCAAATAACAATGGGGTTTGATGAGGAGATTAATAATCAAATGGGGATAGAATCAGAAATGGATAGAGCTATAGGGATTAATAATAGTGAAAGTAATACTAATGAGGGTAATAATTCAGGGGAGAGTGAAAATTTAAAGGTGTATGGGACCCCAACGGTAGGATTAAACGAATTAATCGAAATCCTTAATAAAAAATTTGATGAAAGTAATAAAAATGCGGAAATCCTAAAAACAAGCATCGATAAAAAATTTGAAGAAAGTAGTAAAAATGCGGAAGCCCTTAATAAAAAGAATTTCGAAGAAATTAATAAAAATGCGGAAATTCTAAAAGCAAGCATCGATAAAAAATTCGCAGAACAAAATAAAAAGCTCGAGGAAAATAATAAAAAATTAGAAGAACTTAGTGGTAATGTTAGTCAAAATGCGGAGACAATGGACCGAAAATTTAATGAATTTGCGGAGAGATTCGAGAACAAGCTCGAAGAAATTAAATTAAGATCGGATACCACAGCCGAGACAATTAGGACGGAAATGAATGATAAATTAAATAAAATTGAAGAAAATTTCACCGATAAATTAGGTAATAGGTGCGAAGATTTAAGAGAAAATTTAAAAGAAATTGCAAGTAAAGTCGTGGAAGTAGAAAAGGATGTGCAAGAGAGCATTAAAGAAATCGAAATCACCGTAAACAAAAATTTAACTGAAAATCAAATTAACGTAGACGCTCAGATTGATAAGGTAAAGGAAAGTCAAGCTAGATCTAATAATAAAATTCTAGAAATCGAATCACAATGCCAAGAAAATTCACAAAAAATTAACCAATATCAGAAACAAACGGACGAAATGAAAAATAAAGTGACAGAAGTAGATGAAAGATTAAGTAATTTAAAAACAAGGGATGGTATCATAATAAGGGAACCAGAGATAAGGGATATTAGTTTTACAGGAAAAGAAAGATTCCCAATGCAATTTTTAAGGATCATAAAAGAAGTTAGCGTTAGTTACACACATCAAGGGAACATGTATTGGTTAGATAGATATTTAAAAGATGAAGCATGTGTATGGTGGTTTCTACACCGTAGGGAAGTTAAAAACTTCGAAGATTTTGAAAAAATATTTATGGATAAATATTTTAACGAAATGATACAAGCAAACATCCGAGACAGGTTGGAATTCGGAAAGTTTAAAGGAAAAATTGGGGATGAAGCTATCACATATGTGGAGAACATGATGTTGGAATGTTCAGAGTTAGAACCGCCGATTTTAGAAGCCCAGTTAGTCCAAAAAATCGCTAAGCACTTTCACCCAACTACACTAATTGCTGTTATCACCAGGGGTGTGAAAACAAAGCAGGAATTTGTAAAACTATTGATGGAATTCCGACAGGCAGATGTACGACACATTAATAGTTACGAAGAAAGAAATGGTAATTATAAGGCATCCTATCCACGCGACGAGAGAGAGGGAGAAGTTGTAAACAGGCCTTGGGGACAAATGAATGGGTACAACAGTAGACATTTACCGTTACGTCAGAATAGGGATGTTTACAGAAAACCAGATGTGCGTGCCGACATAAAAAATGGACCAGGGAACCGTTGGGAAGGTCGACAACCTGCAGACAGGGACGGAAGAGGGCAAAAGTGAAAGTTGGAATGGAATGTAGACCTAGCGGATAAGAACAAGGCAACCATAAATACCTTATTCACCGATTTAAAAGATTATTTAGAGGACAATCACGACACAAGCGATATAATTAATGACATTAATAAATGTCCAGAAATTAAGTTAGTTTTTAATGAGTGTGTACAGGTCAGAGCGTTAATCGATACAGGTTGTGAGGTAAATTCGATATCTGAATCTTTCTACAACACAAATAAATTAAATTTAGGAGTTTTTGAAGAATTACCGGTAGCAGGAGTAAAAGTTATTGGAGCATTAGGTCTGCGTTCCAAAAGTGTTAAAAAACAAATTTTCATTAAAGTTAAGTTAGGAACAGAATTAATCGCCGTGCATTTTATAATAGTACCAGAACTAATTCGAGATTGTATACTTGGGTTAGAGTTTTTATCAAGAAATCATGCAATCGTCAATTTTATTAATAATAAGTTAGAAATAGGAAATAAATTAAACTATGGAGTTGGTAGAAAGGAAATTAAATTCGAGGATTCGTCAGAAGTTAATATTGAAAGTTTGAATAATTGCCTACAAATTGAAGAGGATAAATATGAATTTGATATAAACAAAATAAGCAATTTGGAACATGTACCACTTGAGAATAGGCAGCGGTTATACAGCATATTTAATAAATATAAAACAGTTTTCAGCAAAAAACCAGGATTAATTTCAACTTATTACCATAAATTTCAAGTAACTGATAGAACACCATACTGTCAGAGGAGTTGGCCAGTAGCAACTAAGTTTAGAGAAGCCGTTGATGCAGAGATTCAGAGAATGCTAAGTTATGGGATCATCGAGAGAGCAAACAGCGCATACATTAATCCTATAGTACCTGTATGTAAGAAAGATGGGAGCGTAAGGATCTGTTTAGACGCCAGGACTATAAATGCGAGAACCATACCGGATTACG
This sequence comes from Aphrophora alni, assembly GCA_963513935.1. Lineage (NCBI taxonomy): Eukaryota > Metazoa > Arthropoda > Insecta > Hemiptera > Aphrophoridae > Aphrophora > Aphrophora alni. Next base: position 129,834,372 of record OY740767.1, read on the forward strand.
AAGGGATTCGACCAATCCAAGAGTTATTGACAATCGGTAAGAAGATCAGTTGGATGAGTAGTTTAGACCTAACTAGCAGTTTTTGGCAAATCCCGTTGCACGAAGATTGCAAGGATTTCACGGCATTTCTGTACAAAGGATTGTGCTACAGGTACAGAACCGTTCCGTTTGGGTTGAGCACAAGCTTAGCAAGTTTAACGCGAGGTTTGGACTCAATTCTGACGGAAGAAGTTAAAAGGAATTTAATTATGTATGTGGACGACTGTTTATGTATTTCGCAAAACTGGGAAGATCATGTGGACCAATTAGAAAAAATATTAAAGGTATTTCAAGACGCCAACTTAACAGTAAATTTTGAGAAATCTATGTTCTGCAGGAAAGAAATAGATTATCTAGGTTTTGTTATCACCACAGATGGTATCAAACCGCAAGAACAAAAAATGATGGCAATTCAAAATTTTCCGCGTCCTAAGACACCAAAACAATTAAAAAGCTTTTTAGGATTAACAAATTTCTACCACCGGTTTTCAAAAAATTACGCACAAACAACAGCTCCATTACAAGGACTACTGAAGAAAGGAACAAAATTTAAATGGACAAATAGTATTAACCAGAGTTTTTTAGCTGTAAAGGAGGAATTTATTGAGGCTGTAACGTTAAAGCACCCAAATATGGAAAAGATGTTTTACTTACAGACAGATGCGTCCGATATTGCGTCAGGAGCACAACTGTACCAACTCGATGACCAGAATAACATTGCTGTAGTAGGATTTACAAGCAGAACATTTAAAGGGGCTGAGAGATTTTATAGCACTGCCGAAAAAGAATTGTATAGTGTAGTATTAGGATTAAGGAAATTTAGGAATTATTTATTAGGTAGAAAATATAACCGTTATAACTGACAATAAGGCGATCACTTTCATTAACCAATGCAAACTACTTAACGCTAGAATGACGAGGTGGATCTTATTAATTCAGGAGTATAACATCCAAATTCGACACTGCAAGGGAAAAGAAAATATTGTTGCAGATACATTGAGCAGATTCCCAGAGGATGGAGAATGTTCACAAGAAAATGGGGAGGACCGACTTGTACAAATCCAATTAGTGTTACAGAAGTTTAATCCAGAAGTGGGCGAACAGTTACAAAATATAGAAGTTTTACAGAAGAAGGATACAAAATTTAGGAATATAGTAGGTAAATTAGAAGAAAATGATCCAAAAATTTTAGAATGTTATAAATTGTTTGAAAAAAAATTATTTCGCAAGGAAAGAGGAATGTGGAAATTAATGATTCCAGAAAAATTCATTGAAGTATTAATTAAGGAAATTCATGAAATTTGCGGACATATAGGAATAAGCAAATGTTACCATAATTTTAAGGAAGATTTCACGGGAGACAAAGTCGCTAAAAAGGTCAGGGATATAATAATTAAATGTTTACGATGTCAAAAATGTAAACATGACAACAAAGGTAGAAACGCAGAACTTACGCCTATTATACCAAAAGGTAAGGGTGAACTAGTGTGTGTAGACTATTACGGACCATTGCCTCGGTCAGTCTACGGGTCAAGGTACATCTTAGTAGTGATTGACGCATTTTCTAAATACACAAAATTGTATAAGGTAAAAAACACAACAACCGTAACAACATTAAATCAAATCAGGAAATACATTAAAGAAGTCCAATTACCAAAATACATACTTTCGGATAATGGTACACAATTTACATCCAAAAAATGGACAGAAGGGTTACAAGAACTGGGAATTAGACAAAGAACCGTTGCAATACGAAATCCACAAAGCAACTTGGCGGAGAGAGTAATGCGAAATCTAGGTCAACTTTTCAGGATCCTGTTACCTGACAATCACCAAGAATGGGGAAGGCTACTTGAAACTGTGGAAAGTTTCATGAACGAATCATACCATGATACAATTGAGTCAACACCATTAGAAGTACAATTTAATACACGTCCGACACGAATTTGGAAAAAATATTTAATTAATCCAGGCAACACAGAAACAAACGACATTGACCACGGAGAAATATACTTACGAATTAAAAATAAAAGGGAAAAATTCGCTAAGAAGTTCAATGAACTGCATCCACCAACCGAATATCAGATAAATGATTTAGTACTAGTAAGAGCTTGTATTCCGTCAAGCACAATTGAAAAACGATATCACAAGTTCTGTGAACTATATGAAGGACCATACACCGTAATCTCTAAGATAGGAAAAACTACTTATAAGTTAGCTAGTATTAAAAATAATAAAACTCACATCCGAGGTATATTTAATTGTAGATTATTAAAAAGGTTTCATAATTAATTAGAGAGTTAAGTAAACAAAAATAAATGAATTTAACTGTAAAATAAAATGTAAACAAACACATGTCCTACAGTTGAAGAGGGTCAAGGGAACAATGTTAATTGGGGTTTACAAGAAGGGTTTGTTGACGTGGGATTCTAGACAATGCCATTGTTAAGAAAAAAGGTTGACCGCAGTTTAGGTCATAAAGTCATTTAAAGGGACAGTAATTCTAGTGGGTTTTTAAATGAGAGTAAGAGTAGGTCATAGTCCATGTTACGATATGTATATGTGTATTATTAAAATAAGTTTAGTGTAAAGGTGTATCAAAAGCAAATTTTATCATTAATTATGCAATTAACATAAAATTTCTTGGGACTTATGTAACGTTGAGAAGCCCTAAGTAAAAGCTTTGTCCAATTCAAAATGTTTAAACCTTGTCAGTTAGAAATAAATGTCAAACATAAACGTCACTCCAACACATAATAAATTTTGTTAAAGGATTTCTAAGGAAACAATACTTCGAAACTACAAAATTATTGAAAGGGCGAGGGCAGCGTGACAAATTAAATAGGAAGAGTTGAGTTATGTAATGTGACAACATGGGAAATTAGAAAGTTTGTGTACGCCCAAGTTAACAAAAGAAAAAGAGACAAAAAACTAGGCAGAGGTACGTTGAACTCAGCTAAGAAACAAGAATTAACGAACTTTGAAAGACGGTTAGAGTTTGAAAAATCAAATCCAACCAACCAAAAAGAAGCGTCATCCAGAAATAAGCGAAGAAGGGGTAAAACGGGAAAACTCTGCGTAAGAATTCAAAAATCAGAAAAAGCAGTGAAGAACGAGCGTCGCAAGGGAGAGGAACTAGGAACAGGGCGAAGTTCGCCAAATCGTCGTAAAGTTGAAGAAAAGTTTTAAGTCATCGAATTATATTAAAATCATCGTAAAGTTAAAGAAGAGTTTTGATTAATTGACCAAGAATTCAAGCAACAGAGTGAGGTAGTTCAAGCTTCGAGATCGTCAAAGTGCCTATAAATTGGATTAAGTTTCTTGTGATATCTGCCATAAGTTCGAGGGATCATCTCACCTGTAAAACTCCAAGAAGACATCATTCCATGCTACTGAACCACGATAAGTTATCTGATTAGTTATTGTAGTTTTTACTTCAGGTTACCAAAGAAACCACGCCCCACTTTAAATAAAATCTGAGCTAGGCCGAGAGCCATTTAAACTTAAATTTCAAAGAGCAATCAAAGTAACTTCATTATATAATTGGTAAATTATACCTGGCGCCCAACAAATCAATAAAACAATTGAGATATTAAAATATAAAGACTAAATTAAAATTACAATTAATGATACGATTTTGATGCACCTAATAATAATAATAAAATTGCTATGTTCTAGAATTAAGTATTTCATTGTGTTATAAATGTTTATGTCTAGTTTAAGTTGAATGGATGAGATTTAGTGATAAGATGAATAAATTTGAATACTCATATGTGCATCAATTAATTTGAAGATTTAATTAATTCAACTGTTATATATTGGCACCCAACTTTAGGTGCAAATTGTATGTTAAAGAATAAATAATTTAAATATGATAACGTAGTTGTGTTTTAATCAAAGTAATTAATTAATTATAAATAATGAAGGTTATAATATATAAACACAATACACATATTGATACATACACGAATATACACACAGATTGCTAACTTAACGTTTTATATCGGTCATTTTAAAGAAAGTTGCACTGAAGTCAAGGAAAACAATGAATAAAGTGTCCTGAAGGTAATGTGTTGAAAAAAATTCACGCAGACGCTTCAGGAGATATGTAAACACAATAATAATTAAAATATATTTATTTTAATTTTTATGATAGAAATTATGTCGTTTTAAATTATTTTTATGTAATTCAAGAAATAAATTATTAATAAATAAAATCAATTAAATAATGTGCAGTTATAATCATACTGAATCATCGTAATACAGAGTCACTAGTATGTGAATCCACCTTAGTTAATTTTGCAGTAAGGGGATATATTTCTTTGTTGTGTTTAAAAGTGGAAGTACCGTTAGTACAGGATATTACAGTAATTTTTTTGAAATATATAAATGACGTGTTTTCTGTAAATGATAACGGATTAATTAAATAAAAGCTTCATAAAGTGAATGGAGATAGCAAAAATAAATAAAAAAATTATAAGACTTAAATTAAAACTTCACTAATATACAGAAATTATAGCAACTGTTATTTAACAAAGAAATTTACAAGTGTTTTAATATGTTTAAAAATAAATGTAATTTAGTAAACTCCATAGCAACAGACGCGTATTCACATTACATACCTCCAGGAAGTATAAACGAAATTTACGTTGGATTTATTCTAACCGGATGTTTTAGATTTCACATTACTTATTTTACGCACAATGAACTTTCATAGTAGTTCGATAAAAAGCGGCGTAACTAAGATAAATTCTGACTAAATGTAGCGATACATATTTATCTTTCTCAATATACGACTTCAGCACTTAAAGGCATCACTTTTTGTTTCATTTATACGACTAAATGCAACTTATGTTTATGTTTAAAACACCAATTTTTTTATCTCGTTTATATAGTTACATTTAGAAACGAACAACTTTAATGCATTTAGGAAAATTTAATGTTCAGTAATTTGGTAATAGTAATATGATGAATTATGTAAATATGAATTTGTTAGTATTTTATCCAAAAAATCTCGTAGTCTTTCACTTTTGCTGGGCTGTGATTTATATTTTATAAATAAGTGCAGTTTAAATATTATTAATCAAAGTAAGAATACATAATATTACGTCTTTCCTTTCCTTTCGTTATTATATTGTTTTCTAAAAGTTTAGACACAATTATAAAATTATGTTTCTTTATTCCCTATCGTGTAAAATTGTTGATCACTGAAAAATAAAAACAAATCCAGTCTATTTTAATATTACCAGAGATGTTTATGTTGAAAGATAAATCGGCAGAAGTAGGGCTCTCAGTAAATGAAAGTAAGACAATTTACATGATCATCACTAGGTTTGAGCATAGGTTGTGAAAGTTATAAGTAGATAAACAATATTTTGAATAAGAATTTAGAACAGTTGAAGTATTTAGAAACTGTGCTAACAGAAAAAAATAAGATAAAAGACGCAATAAATGCAAACTAACAGCAGGTAATAGATGCTACTTCACATTCTTAAAATTACTGAGTTCTAAAGTAATATACAGTCTTTAAAAAAATAGAGATATATAAAACAATACCTATTGTTACCTATGGTGCAGAAACAATTACCTTGGACTGTAAAAAAAATAAAGTGGAATGTAATTATGTGTTTGGGAGTGAAAAATCTCAAGAAAGTTATTTGGACTGGTGAGACTAATATCTGTATTAACTTATAACATGCAAATATGTATAAAGAACTCAACATATTGGTGTAAAAACATGATGAGCTTGAGGTGGTTGTGGCATATGGAAAGGATGTAGTAAAGCGGTTTTACTCAGGCAAGCCAGGGGGAAGTAAAGGAGCTTGGAGACTCAGTAGAAAAGGGTGCAAGAAGTATAGGAGAATTTGAGGAATGTCGGTGTAGGAAGATGGAGGATTCTCGGCAGTGACCTACATGAGGGGGGGGTGAAATCCTAAAGGAGGCTAACACCTACTTAAGTTGAAGTGTCAACTGTGTTGAAATTTCTAGTTCAGGATCTTCAGGAAAACATTTAACACTGCTCGTGTGGAAAGTCTGAACAATAGATGAAAGTGATGAAACTAACATTCCTTAGGGAGCGCAAGCCAATAGTATTCGGAGGTGTTGAACACTACACAAATTGAGGTCACGTAATGAAAAGAGAAGATATCTTATAACTGCTGGAAGGATTCTATGGAAAGCGTAATTTGATAGACTAGAGACATGAAACTTGGAATAAACTTGTAATCCTGTAAAACTTATACATCAGTTAGAGTTTCATAGTTGCATAGATTTTAAAGGTTTTTATACTGAGGTTTCTCATTCTTTATGTTGCTAAAAGTTACGAGCAGTGTCTAAAATTAAGTTTTTTGATATTTTGTATCACTACAGACGTAACTTCGGCCACCATATTCTGGTGCTGATGCAGGATTTTAAAGTATTCGTGTAGGAACCATGTAACATTTGCACTGTGTAATATTTGAATAGGTAAAAAACCAATAGTAAATAAAATACATGATTATTTTATACATTCTTCTGGAAAGATGTTCTAAGACGCTAATTTAAAAAGAAGGTCCTACAGTTCTTTCGACTATATTAAAAAAAATATTACAGTGCAAAATCATTCTTTATTACAAAATATCTATATATATATATATATATATATATATATATATATATACTTGCTAAACAGACGCATTATATTCCTTTAAGCTAGAACTTTACTTTTCATAAAAATAAAATAAAAAAATGTTAAATGCGATTTTATGTTATTTTGAAACTTCTTCCAAGTTAAAAGCAATACACTCTAAGTTTCAAGTGTACATTTATAAATAAATTATGATAAATGTGTTCTTTGTTTATTCACGGCGTACAATGTCACGTAGAATAAACCTTTCTGTCACATAAACAACGTGATCTACACTTTCCGTTTATCTTTGAGAGTGATTCCCCACTTCCTTACTTCTCCTAATAATTTATTCATGACGACGCTGCTTTCGAGTTGTAGAATAAATTTTACCACAACTATATCTCCGCTTGATAAATTAAAACTTTCTAAAAGACGACACTTCTTACATACTAACTTGTCATTATTATTATGAAATATGTTTCTGTTTCAGGTACATTATTATGCCCCTACTGTATTTTTTTTAATTTCTACTGAATCGTTTGGGTTAAACTCAATTTTTAAAAGCTATTTACTTTCTGGTTCATTCGTCAAAAAATTGTCACTTATAACCGTCCGAAACCCATCGTCAGAAGTTAAAACAATACTAAAAGTATTGCCACGCCCATTGGCATGATGTGTGACAAGGTCAACTGTGATTGGCCTATGGATTGGGTGACGGGCGGGGGAAACGTCTTGTGCAGTAGTAATTATAGTTATTAAGGTTAGTGTGTATTGCACCTCTGAAGATGATAGCAGTGCTATGGAAATGTACATGAGGTAGAAAACATAACTATTTAGTCTTTGTGTTTTATTGTTTAATTGTGGTTTTGGGGAATTTTCATTCATCATAATATAAGAAATAGTACAAGAATGTATTCAAACAAATAATCAATAACATTAATAATTTAACAATTATCTTTGTAAGGTTATACATAACTGTAAGGATATTTAAAAAAAAAATTACAGTTCTTTTTTTCATAAACTTTTCTGATTTCGCCTTAGTTGAGATATGAGAGTTAAAATAGAAAAATTATGTTGAATAATGAAAAAACCTTGAAGCATTTTTTGATTGGAACATTTGCGTAAAAAAGTGGAGGTGTCACATGCAGAAATCTCATAGTACCATTTTGAAAATGTATTTTAAAATTTGACGTTTTAAATCCGACGTTAGAATTAATTGTTAAATACAAGATTTTACCAAATAATGTCTGATAATTATAATTAAAATCCTACAATTAATAATTTTAAAACACTGACTGAATATTCTTTAATATTTTCTTCTGAAAACTTTTATAATTACTTTATGTCGGTAACATTTTCAATTACGTTTTACAAATGGTGTACTTAGCCTATATAATTCTAATAAGACGTTGATACAAATATTAACAAGAGTCAATACTTTCTATATATAGACAACGAAGACTGCAAAATGGATCAGTTAAGTGCTTCTCAAAATAGTAGAAGCGACTGCTTCAAAGAATAAGAGCTAACGTGTCTTTGAGTGCAGCTGTAATTGGATTGTGTGCTTTTATTGACTTCTACTTACATTCGTTCTAAAACATCCAATTTATATTTTTGGCTCAGTTAACTCACAGTCTTCCTCTATCTTTCATTCTACGACTATTTTCAAAAGAAACCTATTTGTTAATTAAATACTGTACAGCCCTGAAGATAACGTTATTTCCCCTACGAAACAAACTTAAAGATGATCACAAAATTACCAGTAAGTATAACTAAGCCAATAGTGTTTGTGTAGTGGGCTTATGGATCCAAATATAACTCAAATTTAAAAGAATATATTTTAAAGCGACGAATTGTGACTCATTCTGTTCCCAAGTCTTGAATAGACCCTTAAGTTTTTAAATATAACTCAGATATATTATCAGAAGGATCGAAGTCATACCAAAATGAGTGCAAGAAAGTAGCGAAATGAATTATTTGATTAAACTATATTTATATATTTGGGTGAAAGTAAATGCAAGGGTAGGCTGAAGAAGAGGGACAATCATATTACTTAAGAAAATAATATACAGAACCAACCATACAAGAATAATTTACATTTAACGTACTTTAGTTTATGAAACATAATGAAGATGTAAAGTTTTTACAACTCTTGTCCCATTTAGTAGAGTTAAGTCCATTAAAATAATTTTCTCTTAACTTTGTCTGAAGAACTTTTAATTTCACTTCTTTTGTCATCAGAGAATAATTTCAAACCATTAATGCAAGTAAATAACTAAGAATGGTGCGATTTAATAACAGTTCGATAAACATAATTTTAGTGGATGTTAAATTTTATCTCTGAAATCAAATCATTTGTGACGCTCTCTTTTTTACGAAGTTGTTTATGCTACTTTGTAAGAAGTAAATTAAATCACTACTACCTTTATATACATTATAAATAACAATATTGAATAAAAATAATTCTATTGGCATAAATTGTGAAATACTTTCAGAAAATATGAATAATCTTACGATGGCAGTAAGTTTTTACTCATTTATGTATATCTCACTGGGGAGTTATATATTTCAATAAAGTGTAGGAAATATATCTTATATATTTCCAATAAGAAATATGCTGAAGATAGGTCTCTGCGACTAACTCTCAGAAGAAAAAGAACGTTTCATGTGTTGCTACAAATGACAGGTCACGACTATTGAACTCGCAGAGAGAAATTTTCTTCTTCTTGTTTTGCTACAAATGACCTAATTTATGATTAGTTAATTTTGTATATCCTATGACGAATTAGAATAATGAAAAAGATAATTACCTAGCTCTCACAATGTACATTTACATAGTTGTTATAGAAACTGTTATCTAACAACACCTTACATGTTTTATATGTTTGGAAATAAATCCAGTTCTGTAGCCTATACTCTACATCATCAGAGAGTGTATACACATCCTCCTCCATCAGGATCTTGCCTCATGTTTCATCTCCAATTCTCACTTTTTACAGCAAAGTAGTTCCACCCTTGCATCGCACATCTTTATTGTATCCTTAAAAGATATTTCCATCTCATCCTTCTTTTGATCTTGTACCTTCAATATTTCCCAAAAGGTCTTTATTTCTAAGGTCTATTCCCAGTTAGCCTCCCCAGTTCCATGTGCCTTTCTAGTACATTTTTAGTTTCATGTGGTTCTGTGAGGTGATAGTATATCTCATTGTTATAATGTACTTTTCAAGTTGGAGTCTTGGATCCGTCTCAGTTTTATTTTTAATATCATCAGAGGTTCCAGTGTTATTTGACTTAATACTCAGGTTATATACATTAGCATAGAATGAGTAGCACTATAGTTTTGTGTATGAGCATTTAGACACAAAATAGCAATTATTGGCTAGAGTTATCTTTCCTATTTCCAAATACTTGCTTCCATCTACAGACATCATCATCCCTAGCAACCTGACTGCATTTATACAGTAATCGTCTATAAACATGTTTTGCTTTGGACGGGTAGACCTTGTCCGACTTACCATTTTAGTTTTGTCTAGATTTATTAATTAATAATAATACATCTTTCGTATTTGTTTGACGCTTGTATATATTACCCTTGCAGCCCCATTTAATCCTGTTGTGATTTCTCATAAATCATAAGCATATGCCACTATTTGTACGGACTATTATAAAGTATTCCTGAGCGACCTACATCTACTTTTCTTATAGCGAATTCAAGAGCCTGGTAAAGCTAGTAAAATAAATCAGAAGCCAGTTCGTCTACCTGTTTCAGATACTGAGTCAGCCTAATTTGTTTCGACCTTGATTCGACCAATTTGATATATATATTTCTCGCCTGTATAAGTAGAGAAATAATATGTCCTTTTACTTGAGATAATAATTTTTGTTTGATTGACCAGCTTTGTTGAGAGAAAATTCCGAACAATTTGTTTTATAAGTGAATCAGTAACGCTTATGTTTTAGATAGTCGTTAAGGTGTGATATGATTTTTTAAATTTTTAACCATCGTTTTTACATATACATTTTTTGTAATATTATACCATAATTACTTATTGTTGGCGATATAAAACTAAGTGCAAATTAACAACATTAAAAGTTTGCTTGAGTTGTATGTATTTGAAATTTATGACGATCTTATTAAAGATTTTTGGAAAACAAAAATATGATGGTCTAAACATACCAAGCATGAGTGTAGTTTGCAATCGATATGAAAATTATTTCAATTAGTATTCTTTAAATATTGTTAGCGTTGCAATATTTTTAAGATCATGAAATTCCACTTAGTGAGGTTTCTTATGTAAAAAAAAAAAAAGTTTAGTATTAGAGTTTCTAAGACTTACGAAATCGTTAAATTTCGTATAATTAAAAAATAAGGTATTACCTAGAATTAGCCGTACAATTTCAGAGTTTTTATGCAGATTACAGCTGTTTCGCTATTATTGCAGTATCTTCAGATGTACACAAATACTGAACGCTTACTCACCACTTACACAAAACTTGTCTTAAACATGTAAACAAGTTATTGCCACTATTAGTTCTTCTGTCATAAATACATTTAAAACGTTGAAGTTAACATATTAACCACGTGTTAATTGCTATGGGATCCTTCAAGGTCCCATACTAGAAGGACTCAATGGTGTTAACAGATGGTTAATATGTTAACCTTCGTTATTATAAAACTTTTATGACTATGTACGAACAAAAACTGGCAATAACTTTATTTGGTGTTTGAGTTTAGTGCTTCGTGTTTGAGTACATCTAACGACACGAAACAGCTGTAAGAAACTATGAAATGGTACGATTATTTCCAGGTAATAATATAGATTTTTTAATATATGTTTAGTACCGTAGTCATTTTGTCTTTAGAGAAGCCTTAATTTGTTGAACTATAATCCTCATTACCTATAATAAGGAATTTTAATTTGTGCATGATTGAGATATTGTTATTATTTACAAACCTTTCGACGATCATTTAACCAGAAGTTTTGTCTGAATTTATATTCAAACTTAAATTTTGTTCAAATTGTAAATTTATTTTGTTCCTAACTACGGTTGCTATTGTTATTTAAAAGATGGAAGAGGATTAGTACAAAACGAATTTACTTCATCATCTACTTTGGGAAGGTTGTTAATAGGCTAACTGCATGTGAGCGGTAACATTAATAATTCGGAAGAAAACCATTTTATACAACTTTTTATGAATGAGTTTTTCCATATTTTGTGGTTTCCTATCTATGGTTACTTTGTAAACAGAAAAATTAATAACAAATTTCCAATCAATGAGTCAATGTTATTCAATCTAGTCAATGTCATTCACTTACCAATCAATGAGTTAAAATGCTTCGATATTAAAAAGATTATACGTACTAATTGTATCCAGTTATGTGAATATAGCAACCTCTGAAAGATTAAATAATTTAAAAAATATAATTAAAGTTTGTTTGCACTTAATCTGTGCAAATCAGTGTCAGAGATTTCCCTGCGGAGCTTCATTCAATTACTTGCAGAGGTTTGTCATTCTGTCGATAATGTATTAAAAATTAAACAAATCAGAGGAATTGACTGGGAAGAACATCCTTTCTCTCTTTCTGCCTTCCGTTATATATATATATATATATAGTTTGGTTTAAAACTCAAACACTTTCAGTTTAATGATGAAGGAATTTATAATTTGATATTTGTTTCACATTACATATAGTTGCCCACAGGTTAGAGGGAGTACAGATATGTTATCTCTGCTCTCTCTCTCTCTCTCTCTCTCTCTCTCTCTCTCTCTCTCTCTCTCTCTCTCTCTCTCTCTCTCTCTCTCTCTCTCTCTCTCTCTCTCTCCTCTCTCTCTCTCTCTCTCTCTCTCTCTCTCTCTCTCTCTCTCTCTCTCTCTCTCTCTCTCTCTCTCTCTCTCTCTCTCTCTCTCTCTCTCTCTCTCTCTCTCTCTCTCTCTCTCTCTCTCTCTCTCTCTCTCTCTCTCTCTCTCTCTCTCTCTCTCTCTCTCTCTCTCTCTCTCTCTCTCTCTCTCTCTCTCTCTCTCTCTCTCTCTCTCTCCCTTCTACATAAAGGTGTGTAGTTCTTCTGCAGTGTGTTTCAGTCAGGTGTGCAGTCAGTCAGTCAGTCAGTCAGTCAGTCAGTCAGTCCAGTCAGTCAGTCAGTCAGTCAGTAGTCAGTCAGTCAGTCAGTCAGTCAGTCAGTCAGTCAGTCAGTCAGTCAGTCAGTCAGTCAGTCAGTCAGTCAGTTAGTCAGTCAGTCAGTCAGTCAGTCAGTCCAGTCAGTCAGTCAGTCAGTCAGTCAATCATTCATTCAATCAGTCAGTCAGTCAGTCAGTCAGTCAGTCAGTCAGTCAGTCAATTAGTAAGTCAGTCTGTCTGTCTGTCAGTAAGTCAGTCAGTCAGTCAGTCAGTCAGTCAGTCAGTCAGTCAGTCAGTCAGTCAGTCAGTCAGTCAGTCAATCAGTCAGTCAGTCAGTCAGTCAGTCAGTCAGTCAGTCAGTCAGTCAGTCAGTCAGTCAGTCAGCCAGTCAGTCAGTCAGTCAGTCAGTATAATTAATATACATACAATTAAACTGAAAAAAATAAAGTTAATATATATCGCAAAGTAAATCTATATTAACGATAAAAAAAAAATCCCGATTTCTTGAGATTTGTACTTTTCATACATTTTTAAAATATTTGTTAAATATGACTAAATATTATTTATTGAAAACATCTTCCAAGTTACAATATATTCTAATGTCAAATGTACATTTTGAAATTTAACAGCTTAAGTGGATGATTATTGGTATACGGTAGTGTACTCTATTGAAATTCAGAAAAAAGTAACAAAAAAGGTCAAAAAATAGCTGCCATTTTAAACGCTTTTTTTTAATCATAACCTATCTCGTTTATTATTAATATGAAAATTATAACAGATTACAAATTTACAGATTTTAATTCGGCATATATTGGTGTCCCCTCACCTCTCTACGATAACAATAAGAGAAGTTATTGTCAAAAAAAGTAATTTCGAACGTTGACTTCTCGAGAAAATGTAATATTCGTATAAACGGACAGGTTTCACCTGAGCTGTGAGATGCGCGTGGAAGGGAGGTACAAGTTTGTAGTTCGAGGCCGCGTGGGGATAAAGGCATTGTAAGGGAAACAGTCGGCGCCGACTACTACTGTCCACGATCCAGCGGTCTTGCAGACATTGATGTTAGTACTAACACCCAACACAGACTGAAGCGACCGCTTCCCCCACCACCTCACTGCTGCTTAGACCACGCCTAGACCCACTGCGCACCCAAACTCCACAGCTCAGATGAAACCTGTCCATTTATACAAGATTCAGGGCCGAGTCACCGACACGAGCGTAGCGGGTTTAGGCTTCTTCGCGTGTACAGCTTAGAGGCCCACCAGGATTTACTAATGTTTAAAAGTGATAAACCTTTTAGTTATAATCACCTTATGGAAAAAAGGAAGAAAATATCATAAAATAAAGATAACTAGTTCTCGAATACTGGAATAGCTTCAAGGTCAGAAGAGATCAAGAGTTTTGCAAGAGAGATCTAACATGAATGATGAAATAAAAGGTGTAGATCGAGTTAGCTCCCTAAAGATTGTAGTGCCAGTGTACGTGAACCCCTGAGAGTAATAAATCTCCAATAACATTATATGAGATTGCCTACAACTAAAAATGTCACAGTACTGACGAAACTTATTTAATAAAAATAAAATATTCAAACACAATGCTCAAACTTTCCCAAATACCCATTCAAAATCGAATTACTTATGAAAAAAATTGTACAAATCGTGAACAAAAATTCACTTTGGTAGTTATCAGTTAAAATTTAATATAAATCATGTGCGCGTCTTTGAAATATATGTACATATTTCAATAGAATAATAATAAAACAATAATATATATAATAACAATATTAATAATAATAATATAAATTTACAGAGTTGTTAAGTCTTTTTTGAAACTCTCTGTATAATTTTCAAAGAATTTACTAAAATAAAAAATATCCCACGAAGTAATAGATCCACAACAATATGGCCACTTGAGTTTTTATATATGGTCACATAAAGCCACCAAACACGTCTTTGAAATGCTGAAGACGCATTTCGCATCCACGGATAAATTTATGACAACAATTTAAGCCCAATTACAATCGTTCATTCCACTGTCTGCTTTTTATTACCCTTCTTCGTCTGAAATTTAATTGTGCGGAAAACACGTTACGAGAAATCCAACGATTTGGCTTAAAATAAAGACTGAATAAAAGTTTTTATACGACTATCTGTGTTTTGGAATTGTCAGCATACTTGAGTAAATCATTTTTAATATAGAATGTTTTATTTCTTAGTTCTTTGTTTGTGTTTTTCTTTAATAAAACGTGTTTAATTTTTAGATATTTTTTTAAGACGAAAAGCTTCATGATCATTATCGTCTTTAAAAAAAGCAAATTGAATAAAATAAAGACTGTTAGCCCTCAAATACTCTAATTACGTCAGCGTCGGAAAAGAACAAGAGTTGGTCAAGAAAGACCTGATAGTAAAGATGAATATGAGGGATTTAACTAAAGGTTATTGAAGAAAGGTGTAGATCCAGCTGAGGTCTCTCGAGATTACCACATCAGTGAACCTGTAAGCGTCATTTTAGATAAGGCAGTGCATAAGAAAATGCTAGCATATTATATTCTGACCAAAAGTTTGTAAGGGATTAATAACATTTCCATAAATTTCTATTTCAAACCTAAGTTAAAATTAATCAATCCAATTCTATGATGTTCTGACTGCTCAACCGATTGTAGTACAGTGTTTTATTATTCTATACTTTATACTATATATTTATCAACAACAAAACCCCTCTTTAGCACCTTTAGATTTCGGTCTATTTTCAAATTAATCCGATACAAAATACGTACAAATGTTATATATTAATTATGTGTTTACATTTTGTTCTCTTAGTCATGAATTAGATCCTTCTCTTTCATCTTTCGTATGAGATCTGTCTTGATCAACTCTTGTTCTCTCTTCTAACGCTATTTAAGTATTAGACGGTAGAGGTCACAAATATCCCTTATTTTCCTGTTATAAAAACAAAAAGATATATATATATATATATATATATATATATATATATTTAATAGAGGGAAGAAATGACTTTCTACCCTAAGCTCTTAATTTTTTCCATGACGAAATAATTTATATATTTCATCTATACTCTAATTCTTAAATATGTTGAAATTTTTGTTAAAATCCATTTTATGTTGTTTGTAAACATTTTCAAATTATGATCGTGAGGCTTTTCGTCTTTGTATTGAGCATTATTCTTGAAACACCCTATATAAGGATAAAAATAGTTTTATAAAACCAACCCTCACTCCAAGTCATAAAATGCAACATTCAAATTTGTTTAATAGAACTTGTCCTAGTAAAAAAAAATTTAATAGACAAACTCATTACACTACTACAGGTCAAAACTCGCCAAAGAAAGTAGATTGTAATAATTCTTATCTTCATAGGTTGTCTTCTTTTGAAATATTTGTAAAAAGAAAATTATTTACTGAATAATAATTTATTTTACGAAACATATGTGTTGTGTTCAGTTTCTTGTTTGTGTAGTCTTAGTATTTCTTAGTCCGATTCATAAAGGTGTAGAATGTAAGAAGATTTTCAAATTATGAATAAAAGAATTAATCAGTTCTATCGATTCTATGCATGTTTTTTATTATTGAAAACATAGTTTATGTATTGTAAAAGTTATTTTAATATCCATCATCATTGTGATGCAAAGAAAGATTATCAATGTTTTTTTGTTTTGTTTTTTAATAAACTATTCAAATAATTGTACCCCACAGTTCCTAAAACCAAATGAAAAAACTCACCGAGACTATTCGACACTGAAAATGTCAGTTGAGTAGTTTGCAATCAAAAAGTGAAAATTAACCATAGTCGCCGTTTAAATAAATCCTAAAACTGTTTGGTTTTGCCATAAACCCTACTTTATTAAATTCTAACTTTTAAATGACGACAATGAAGGACCAATTTTCCAATTATAATTTTTCCTGAACGGTAATATTTGTATCTTAAAATTGTCACCCCTCTCACCCATCACTTCGTGATGCGCGTACCTATCGCTGCAAACTGTCCTTTTAAGCGCGTATTTGTGACGCCTTCTTAAACAAAGTTTGGTTTTTTAGATGCCACGTTTGTTTTGCAAATTACCTACCCAGCGCCCATAGAAGATTGTACATTTTATTTATCTTTTGGACAAGTGCGCAGGTACAACCAGTTTGAATAATGTGGAACTAGAGTTAAGCGATCAGTTGTGTCTGTACTGTGTCTTTTCTTTCTGCTCGATGTTACTCCTAAAAAATGGTCAGCTAAGCTCATTTTATAGACGTGTCTAATAACTCCAAGGGAACATTAGTTTGCACACTTTGCGAATTAGCCGAAATAACAATTAAATACGTGATGGTGACCTAAAACTTGGCATACTAATCACGTAACGAGTTGGACCAAAATTTTCCTTATTTTCTAACGAAATGTGTAATTGTTTAAATTGTACATAATAATAATGTTTGTCAGAGCAATATCGATTTAGGTTTGGATTGTCAAACTAACTTTTAAGACATCGGTTCTATTAACAGTCCTACCTCCGGTTGATGTAACTCGCCAAGCTTCCATATAATTACTCAATCCCCTCAACCAACTCCTAAATTAGCTATTAAGTAACCAACTCATCACTAGTAATACTCCTAAGCATGAGCTCATAGACGGTGCAGACCAAAACACTGCAAGGAGTTAAGTTAAACAACACTTATTATCAGCAAACAGACTTATATATTACACTCCATAATTTACCGTCTAAATTATAAGTCTTCTGTGATTACAAAACCCGAAGGATCAATACACTTGTAATATAACTAATAACACAGCCTAACACTTATAAGATATTGTTTAAACCTATGTTGTTATAAAACAGAACGCTTGTTTAAAAGCTTTTATCATAAGATTTAACTTAACAATAAAATCTACTTTTTTTTAAACAGACTCGAGATTTAATTGATTCCTAGAGTTTATATTAATTAATTTTTGTCCTTCCCTGCGTATATTTTTGTTTTCGTCTATAAACTTATAAAAAACTCCAAATAGTTTGATACCACAATGATTCTTATTGATACCTCTTAAGTTGATTAAACTACTGTTTCAATTTAATATTTCAAAATGGCGACCGTTTAAAACAGAGCTTTGACCGAAGCGCATAAAACAAAATGTTTGTTTCAAAAAATCCCTAATGTGTTTTTCTCGGAGGATTGAAATGTTTTTTTTCTCGTGATGGTGGAAAATTCGTTTTCTGCAGAATATGTACACATGTATGGATTTCCATACATCATATGTAAGGAATCACGGGAAATGTAGGTTTGCCTTTCCATCAATAATACACGTCACAGGACGTGGTTTGAATAATATCGATGGGAAGGGATATTTTACTGTCCTATCCAAATCCTCTTTGGGTTTATTGCCTCAGGCATAGTGGGTTTGAGGAAGAGCTTATTTTATATTTTGCAACATAA
The DNA here is from genome assembly GCA_963513935.1 of Aphrophora alni. Lineage (NCBI taxonomy): Eukaryota > Metazoa > Arthropoda > Insecta > Hemiptera > Aphrophoridae > Aphrophora > Aphrophora alni. The sequence goes on from OY740767.1 coordinate 129,852,568, forward strand.
AGCTTAAATAAACTGTTACGCTTCATTTTACAAAAACTCTCTGGCGTGATTAAACATTTTAAAATAAGAAATCCAAGAGTTGCTTTGAATAAAACAGTTTACTTTTTCGTATGTAATGAAGCAAAATAATGTATATGATATTTTCATTAAATTATTCTCAATTTGATATGTGGACATATTTTGAACACATTTCTTTTCTAACAACTCAAAAATTGGTTGAGTTGTGACGTACGACAATATTACGATTTTCTCAAAATCGATTCTGTTTTTTTTTTTTTTTTTTTTTTATGAATCCGTGGGAAAATAGATAAAATGCATTGGTCGCTAACTCTCTAATATTCTATAACAAAGTTAATTGAGTTTAAAAAAAAAATGAAAATTGAACGGTTTTCTCATTTCTCAAAATTCAGGTAAAACACGCTTAGCCCCGCCCTCCCAGTCTCTCTCTCTCTCTCTCTCTCTCTCTCTCTCTCTCTCTCTCTCTCTCTCTCTCTCTCTCTCTCTCTCTCTCCCCGTCTCTCTCTCTCTTCTCTCTCTCCCCCGTCTCTCTCTCTCTCTCTCTCTCTCTCCCCCGTCTCTCTCTCTCTCTCTCTCTCTCTCTCTCTCTCTCTCTCTCTCTCTCTCTCTCTCTCTCTCTCTCTCTCTCTCTCTCTCTCTCTCTCTCTCTCTCTCTCTCTCTCTCTCTCTCTCTCTCTCTCTCTCTCTCTATCTCTCTCTCTCCTCTCTCTCTGACTAGTTTCTTGTTTTGTAAACTATTTTGTTAAACCAAACATATTGTAATAACTTTTGGTTTTATTTTACTAGTTTATATTTGTATTAATATTTTTGAGTAATTGTTATTGGTTATTTTCTTCGTTTTAAATTTAAATTTATGTGTTTTTATAAATGAAATGTTTTGTATTTTGTTTTGTAAATATTTTTGAGTATTGGATTTTATATCATGTATTTTAATTATATCATTATATAATGTATTGTACATAGTTTAAAGTGCAAGAAAGGATCTCATATATATATATATATATATATATATATATATATATATATATATATATATATAATCCGACGGACGTACAAACATTATTTCAATAACCACTTTTTAGGCAGAAATTAGCACAAAACTAATATAATTTAATATGTTTTAACCGATTATAAACATATAATATTTTCTACTGTATACTACGGTTATGTGAAAAAGACAAAATAACAAATTATTTATTTTATATTTGTATTGAAATAGTCCAGACGTAAAGCATAACCACCGAACCAGACTTATGGAACACCATTAAACATCATATTATTAAAAATTGTTAAGAATATGTAATAAACACCCTAACTGAACCTAATTAAGGAACCAAATATCTGTTGTTTATATTTATGACTAAACAAATCTCATATTCTTTTGTATTTACATAACGTCCAGGACAAGCTAGGATAGATAAATTCAATGTAAAATTGAAAATATTTTATATAATTTTTTAAATTATAATTTTATCTTTTTACATAACGTTACCGAAAACTCGACTCGACTTTTCTGTGCATCAGTTTGCCCGCTTTCATTATACTTGCTTCGTTAATTAAATATGAATATTAATTAATAGTAAAAACAAACACAAGTAAGCTGAAACAAGGCCAATTATAATATGATTTTATCATATTCTGTGTTTTATATTATTATCATGTTTCTACTTCATGATGATTTTTCTCTTTTTTCATACGTCAGATTTTTAACAGTGTTCCAATGTATATTCTACGAAAAATAATGAATTAAATAATTTGTTTACATGTAAAGATAAAAGTCTGTTTTATATCTTTCGTAAAACCAAACATAAAGAAGTAGGTATAAACCTTTCAATTTTTCTTTAATATGATTTCTGCTCATAAAAACTTCCTATATAAGTTTTGTTGGGCTATTACAGTGGATATAGATCATTAAATTCATCTCAGAATATCGATTATATTTCTTAGAGACTCTGTCACAGCTGTACCTGAAATACATAAAGCGCAATAGTAATAAAATTTTATTTTTACGACTACATCTCTTTTATTTAAAAAAAAAAAACCCAAACAAGTTTGTTGGCCACATCGAGGATCGAATCCTTCACATGGGTAAATCCTTGGATAGTGTTACTGAATCTTCTAACGACACCATCCCTCTTTGACCATGTCCTTAAGTATGTGTCTATATAAAAGATCCACCTAGTGTATACATTTGAACATTGGATGAAAATAAAATGTGTTTTCGTGGAATGTTGTACGACTTTAAGTGGGAAAATATGTCATAAGGAACGTATACATCAGTTTTAAAATTAAAAACAAGTTGATGGGGGGGGGTCAACGTGGTACTTACGAAGTCCCATCGTACAATTTAACACAAGCACTCTAAATGTAACACACAAAAGTTGGTTTCCTGAGCCTTGAGTAAGAAATGTTAGGTTTTATTGATAGATTAAGGAGCCTAACACAGAATATGATAAATTTGTTTTAAACCGGTTGTTACACAGGATTTTTTGAAACTCATAATTGTGTATTATTACTTTCTTGCCGTTAGTTAGATGTGTAAATATTAATCCGTTTCCACTCGCTTCGCTCGTGTCATTGTCACAACCCAGGCTGGCCAAGTAACTGTCCATATTTCAATAAGCCTCCACGCGGGTCAGTTACTCGGTTCTGCTGGATGTCATAACTATACGGTCTCATCTCATTTTCGTGTGAGGTAAGTGGTTGGTACTACTACATACATAATTGAAATATGAACACTTTTATCTAACATTGAATCTTAACAGTTGAATAACTTATGGTATATGAAGAAAATCTGTTTAAAATGGTCTCCATTTTGACATATTTAATTAGATTTTAATAGGATTTTACATGAGCAAACTAATCTTGATTTTAGTAGTCTCTATCGTGAATCCGTAAACGACGACGGACGGACGGTGTGTTCAAAATATTTTTTTCGGTGCCCTGAGGCCATCTAATGTGAAGATCAGTAAAAAAAAAAAACGTGAGGTCGAAATGCTGGAGGTACAGGGACATCGGGTAGAGAGAAGACTGAAGAGGACCAAGCCTTCAGATCTGATGGACTAGAGTGATAGGGAATAACCATTGGGTCATATCCCTTACAAGTGTAAAAATGTATGAAGTGTAAATTGCCAAATGGGTACATACTCAGTTGTAATTTTGAATTAATAAAAAAAAAAATTTAATAATAATAAAAAAGATTGTGACTCATATGGTCTCGAGCTGTCAGACAATGCACTTCTCTTCATTCACTCACCTCACAGCCTTTCCGTCTTAATAGGACATCACAGGTGTTCCCGCCTTCTGAAAACCGTGCTGTTGGTAATCTGGTTGGTGATCATGATTAGCCGTGTAACCAACACTGGCATGTCAAAGCGGCAACGAAAATTCAACTGTACGCAACAAAGATCCCAACCACGAAAACCCCTGGTCCACGGATGCCTCACAATATATGTCGTCTGTGTGGTGTTTTACAGTCTAAACCCGTGGACAGATTTGAATGAAATGAGCATATTTTGGAAATATCTCGGGAATTTTTTTATTTTTCCTACAACCCAAAATTTGTGGGTAGTTATATGAAATCAATTTATTTATATACATAATTTAAATTTCCTCAAAATATACTCCAAATGTAGTCTTAAGAACTTAGTCGAAACGTATTGGTCGCCAAATATTTCATTTTGAATTACTGGTAACCAAAAACAAAAAATCAATAATGGAGCTATAGCAATGACGTAATTCTCAAAATCAAATGGATTTGGTTAAAATATTAGCAAAATGTGAAAGTTAATAACCCCAACTGGTGTTCAAACGAACCTTCACTCCCGCAATCAAAAACTAGATTTAAATAAATATGATTTACGCTGAGGACGCGTTTACACACAAGCATAGTTCAATTATTTATTTTATTTTTTTTAAACACAGCGTCCTTGGTTCATTTTGACTTTTCGACTTAACAACTACCGAACCAAAATTTTTGGTGAAGATACATTTTATTCGTGATGGTGTGTGAGAAAGTTATGCAATATTGTTCCATTGTTTATTGAATTACGTAATATTTCATAGAAGGTTATAAATATTTTTAGGGAGGGTGAAATGTATTTAATTGTTTTTCAGGCTACAGCCCCCTTATTTTGAACACAGCGTATTCCTTGTTCTTTTTTTTATTATTGTCAACCACAACACTTCGCGGCACACAACAACAACAACCACAACACATATGAGAGTTGCCGTTTATTTAACGGTATTCTTACTTACTTAGCGTCTAGCAGACCTTCGTTCACCAGAAGGCATATATATATATATATATATATATATATATATATATATATATATATATATATATAATGTTTCTGAGGACCGAAGTGTTTTTGTCTTCGCGATAGATAAGATTTTGCGTGTTCGGGTTTTTCGTGTGTTTTTTGAAAATTGTATTTATCTTTGACGACTGTTAAATAAAGGGAATACGCTCTGTTCAAGATAAAGTGGGTATAGCCTAAAAAAAAATTAAATAAGTATATAAATAACATTCGTTTTGACTTATTTATCAAACATTAAAATTTACTTCACCAAATCATAGTAAGGAATATTTTCCATATTGTTCGAATGTCTACAACGGTATGAATTTGCTTTAAAACAAAACATAAATGAACATCATCTGTAATAAAACTTACTGAATGCTACACTATCCCATAACAAAGAAGTAAATCAAATTGCCTTTCATCACGTTGCAGGCGCTTTATTAACATGGAAATTCCATTTCCCGACAATTGCAGTAAAGTAGTTGTGATTTATAAAGGGTGCATTTATAAATCTTGCTAATTAATTTGAATTATCTTCTTCAACACTGAACGCGCAATTTTCGACATAAGACGAATTATTTCCTAATGAATAAAACAAAAGCAGTTTCCAGTTATGATATTATAACGTGAGTTTAAGTAAAGTTTTCTAATCGTATTCGTAGTTTAGAGAACATTATGTGATGAGTCTAAAACTTGTATCCAGTTTGCTGTGCAAATATTCATTTTGAGGTCCTCTGAGTCGAAAATAGTGGTTTTGAATTAATGTCGTCTGTCTCTCTCTCTCTGTCAAGCATCTCTCCTCTATGATGCAGCGCTCTGCAGCCCATACTAGTGGAGCGATTGTAATCAAATTTGATACTTGGGAATGTCTGGCTATACTACTAAACTTTTTTTCATTTTTTGTTGGCTCAAGATTTGGAGTACCTGCTATAAAACAAAGCACAAAATTACGATTTTCCCAAAAAGGACTAAAACCATTCTCAAATTTTTTTTCTAAAATCTAGTTCCTTAATGTCCAAAATAAATGTTATTGGTTGCCATCTCCAATATGCCTGTGAGTGAGTAATCGGTAAAAATTAATAAATCAACCACGATTTTTTTACACAAAAAATTAATTTCACAAAATTGGTAAATATTTCATTTCAATGTTCGTGAAATATGTAGTAACGTAAACCAGAACGTCAAATTTTAAAATAACAGGGAATTATGTGGTCATTCATTTAAATTTGATATCATCCTATAATATTAAACGAATCTTAAATTATTTTACTTAAATAAGTTTATGATTAACTTAAAAATATTTTTGCTAAATAAGGACACAACTTTAGACCTTATTTAAATATATAAATATTGTTTTAAATAATCTATAAAACCTAAGATGGCCTCCATGGTTTATTTTCACTTACAGCTACCGAAATGACATTTTTGGTGACATTTTTTTTTTTGTTTGTATTTCGATTATATATGGACGTGTGAAAAAGTTTGTACAATGTTTGTAAAAGTTTTATAAACAAAAAAATCGCTATAATCGTTTCTATATTTATAATTTTTAAAACTAAATTTTGACAAGTTATTCTCAGTGAAAACGTTATTTAAAATACAATCATACGAAAAACAACATGAAAAAAGGTAGAGATTCAAACATAATTTGAAACCATATACTTTTCAAATATCTCTTGTGAAATATCAACTAGAAAAGTAATTTAATTTAACCCCCCCCCCCATATCTATAGCAATTGCACAAGTTTTATTGGACCGGGAAATGGATCTAATGGAAGTAACTATTTTAGTTGTTTTCCGTCTTTCACCTTATTTTCCTTTATCTACATTACAATATTTGTAAGTTATTTGTTTTATAAGGTACTTGTTCTACTTCGAATAAATAGGTCAATCGTGAGAAATATCGTAACAACTTGTAGTTAATGTAGATTGTTGTTATTTTGTAAATATAAGTCATTTAAATCATCAATTGTTTGGGATGGCAACAATGTCTAATAGGATTGCATACGGATTGAACTTAAATTGGCAGAATTTTATGGGACTTTTGTCTATCGACAAATAACTTATCCCCGACGTTACAGGCTGATGTGAAACTTTATCGTCAACACCAGGAATCTCTATCTCTCTCTATCATTGGCTGCATCTCTCCAGTTACTGCCAAACAACCTTTTTGCTTTTCTACTTCGTCTAAACAGCAACTTCCAGGTCTTTCCCTTCGTCTCTTCACAAATAACCAAATTTCAAGCATTTTCTCGTGAATTTTTTCCCTTGTTCATCCTCTAAATACGACCCCCCCCCCCCCCGTGTAACTTGCTCGTTTTTATTAATAATTTTTTTCACAAATGCTCTCTTTTCAATATTGATTCTTTTCTCAAATTATTTTTAAAATTTTCACACGCTCTTAAAATCAAAGAACCAATAAATTCTTCATACCGTGATATTTAATTATTGAACGGCTGTTATAGACACAACGCTTCAGTTTTTAAGCTGTATAATGGTATAAATACAAATTAGAATTATATATAGCTTCAGTTTAGTTTTCTTTGACAGCAATCCTAACTTGAACTCCGTTTGCAAAGTAAGCTTTATCTCCATCCTTAATCTTTTAGGAGCTGATTTAGTTTTCATTATGGATTAATATACCGAGGTGTATAACAAGACACACTTTCAACGGCGAAGATGCTCTACGTGATATTTTTGTCTGTCTTCTTGTTTTAATATAATTTGAAAAACTTTGTTTATTGTAGCTATAGTTCTAGGCATTATACCAAATTATCGGATTAAATATAAATCCGCCATGTTTTATTGAATGTAAAACCTAGAACAGCAGTCTCTTTAACCGCCCCATGGAGAGCAATATTGAAGAGCTGACAAAACATCGCCATATCTCTTACCATAAAGATCATGAAGGGCCTCATCAACCCGATTTCCAAAACTTTGGCGCAGATATTACTAATCGTCATCCCTGTCAATCGATTTTCCAAGCGATATTCCATTCTTCCTGAGGATACCGATAAATACTGTTCTCCTTATGATGTCAATTTTTTTTTTAATAATCAATAAATAAAAGAAGATCACAGTTTTCCATTGCCTGACAACGAACCCAGATTCGGTCAGTAGTACTTCTATCTAGTTGTCTGTACATAATTGCGGAGGAATTATAACCTCACACTGGCCTAATTTCCCACTACTAGCTTGCAGGCCTGCACCCGCAGGAACAGGAATTCCCGAACTTCCCTCCATCTGTCGATACAGTGAGAATTCGATCGATACGTCACCGTACAGCCCATTTCAATACACTCTTAAATCAGGAAACTAATCCAGGAAAAGTAATCATTAGATTCAATATTTATACAGAGATAAAGACGATGTATAGTCGCGAATTTAATGCAATGAAGATAACTTAAAGTATAGTCGGTAACTTAATGGACCTGATAAGACGGGTTGAATTAGTTTATAGAACGAGAGAAAACTTTGCAAACAGTTAAATAAAAGTTGTGTTAACGGCACCAAAGATTATTTTGTGGTGTTGGGAAAGTTATCTTTAGTTTCAACTTCATTTCCTATCTTCCAATAAACAAGTTGTTTAAGTTTTCGTTCTGTTGTTTAGAGAAACTTTATTTAGATACATTTTTCTCTTTGTCCAAACATTTAGCACTGAACTGTGAAAGAAATGGAATAAAGAATTGGTCTGTTTCTTTGTTCAAATTTAAAAGAAGTTCGACTCGAATTAGATCTACTTCAACTACATTTGAATACTTTTTGACTGGGTAAAAAATAAAATATATGTAATGATATTATCCCCATCAATTAGAATGTTATATTAAATGTTGAGCTTGACTTATAGTAAAATTATACAGGATAACAAACATTAATATTAAATTATTTTATTATTGCTCTTTTGTCGTCTGTCCACCCTCGAATTTCTATCAACTTCCGTTTTCGTCAATAATGTCTTCTATCCGAGTTCCGGTCTTCTTATTTCGATCATTGTGGGTATCCATTGCATGATTGTCCATGGTAATTTCTCTTTTGTAATTTTCTGGTGTACCCTAACCATTATCATTGTTTTCCGTGAAAAATCAATAATTTTGAATATTCCTTTTGGCTGTAAAAACATCATGTATTATTTTTCTCTTCTCCTTCTTTTCTTGGTCACATGTCATAATATTTATAACGATTGTTTTGCAATTTTTGGTGATAATATCTGTAGGAATTTTGTATCGTAAAAAAACACTATTTGCTGTCAAAATTGTCCACTTTCCTAAACTATTTTTGTCTTAATCATAATTATGTTGCAAAATCGATATTATAGTAAAGGTCCAATATCAGTGCTGTTTAGATATCGGTTTAGAGGTCGTCTAAGTTCAAAAAGTGACTTTTGGAATGATGTCTATCTGTCTGCCTGTTTGTCTCTCTTTGTGGCGTTTGTCTTCTGTTGTATGTACAGCCCAAACATGTGGACCTGCATTTTATGGCCATATGTCAAGATGCATTTTTCATTTTTTAGATAACTCAAAACTTTTTGATAGCTACCATAAGAAAAGACACAAAATTGACTCTAAAGATTTTGTTCAAACTTTGTCCAAGTGTAGTCTTTAAACACCCTAACAAAACATAGAAATCGCTGTCTCTTTAAAAAAGCTGATTCATGAGTTATCGGTAAATCAAAAAATTCTGCTATATTCTCCTTCTGCTTTATTTTTCATATTAACATGCAGCACTCAACAACCCATGGAAACCATTATAGGTCTACGTTTTGGAATTTTGACTCACTGACTTGTTTTATAGAAGTGAAGAACAGATTTCATTATTTTGGTGTATATATCCTGCAAAAACTGATTATCTCTAGAGTTCCTTGATTATTCAATATTTTACTTTCAATGATACATCTTCCTCTCTATCCACACTCAACATTATACACAGCGGTACGGGTTCTTCATTTTTGACGGAATTATAATTTTCGTTTCCACTACGTTTGTTATGTTAATAGTCATGCATATTGTTGACTTTATTTTTAACCAATATTTCCTTAATGTTAATTTATAATTCCCGGAACCACAATTACAAAAACAGGACCTAAATATCAAATAATTCATATTATTCTTCATCCCTTAAATATTCTGATATATAATTCGATAACGCGGTTATTATCATCAGAACTCTTCCGCTAAACTAAAATAAACATGTAAATCTAATCTATTAAAAATAGTAGCTTACCTCCCCTTCCACCCCAACAGATGTATGCATCCAAGCTTCGGCTCCTTATCTTACGACCGGCATAATCGATGTTTATATATTTTTTATTTTCTTTATCAAGAAAGGTAGTTGGATTTAGGTTTTCGTAGTATTCACTTTTTCCAATTCATAATCTTGTTAATTTCTTGTGTTAGTTAGAAAACATCAAAACTATTCACGCTTTTAAAATCATAGGGTTGGAGAGGAATTTCTCTGTTGTAGTATTGGCGCTACTCTGCAATCAGAAGGTACCTAACTTTCGCGAGTCCACCACCCGCAAGCACTACTTCGGGTGGATGAATGAATGCGATGAGGGTTTCAAGAAGTGATTTATTGGAGGATGCCATGCTGAAGGGGCCACCAACAGACCACGAAAGGAGGGGTGAAGGATTTCTGTGCTGAAGGGACAACCAACAGACCACAACAGGAATATCATAGCAAGGACATAAAGAAAAGCAATTGGTTAAGAAGTAGATGCAAGCGGGAGAATTAGCTAGATGGAACTCTGAGATAACTCTACTTCTCTGGCAGCAGGGGCCTCAATTTATAGTCCGAAAAAATATAGAGTGAGTCGTTTATTCTGTTCCTTCTGGTTGGTTTTGCTCTAAATTTTATTTTAAAACCAATGTATAACGCAAACAAGATAAATCGCAAGTTGTTTAAACAAAAGATAATACCATACTCAATGAATGAAGTAATAATCTCTTATTACTAAATTTTCAGAAAAAAATTGTCTTGCTAGTATTTCCTTCACTGTCAATAGTTTGTTTTTCTTCATTTATTGTAAGACCTATGTCACAACCTCTTTCTCTCTTCAGATTTATACCCTTCATTTAAAAAGGTGATTCTTGAGTAACAATAATACTACTACAACATAAACTAAACTAGGAAATAAATGAGTTTTTATTGAGAAATTGTTTAATAAAAAAAATCTCGCACACCATTTACCTACTTACTATAAATCTACATTCTATTGCAGAAATATCGTTTAACATTGTCTACATATTTCCACGATGAAATTTTAAATTGATGAAACACCATCGTTGTTTTATTTCTTGAAGTAGTGCAATTCAAGTTACTATTTTTAATACCATTATAAAATGGATTACTCTATTAATATTCAATTTATTTTAGTTTAAAAAAATTTACAATTATATTTTAAATCACATTGTGAGTGTCATTAATAAGAAACAAAATAATTTCTCTCTTTAATGTAACGTAACGTGTTTAATTTTTGTTTTATGTAATAATTGAATAAATTTATTCAACGTAGACATATTTTCTATCCTAATGAGTTTGACGTGGTACGTTATGATATGAAATAAACATTGCACAAACTTCCTCACTCTACCATCCCCAAAACCAAATAAAAACTAACCAAAACTATCACTAAAAATTTCAGTTCCATAGTTTTAGTTTAAAAAATGAAAATACCGCTTTTTTAAAAATTGATTGTTATATTTAAACTAGCTTTAAATAAACTTGCGTCACCTTAAACCATAAACACGTACTCTTTGTAAATTGTATTTGATCAAAATCGTGCTATTATAACGGCTGTTAAGGTTCTGGCCTATTATTCGTGAACCGTAATATTTTTTACTTGCTATTTTGTATACCGATTTGGGTCATAATCTTTATACTTCAATAAAACCTAAAATAAATCATGTATAACAAACTTACGGTCGATTTATTGCTGTTTTGACCGATAAGTTACGAACCTGCACTTTTGGAAAGATCCTTGAGTAAACGAGTGAATCATTATGAGTGAATTTTGTATTTAGGCAAAATTTGACCTTATCTTAAGACGTTTTTTGATAAATCCAACTTTGAATATTTTCGTTGTTAACATAAAAAAAAATTAACATTAGTATTTTCTTCAAACTAGCTTCAACTATTTAGACCCATTTTTCCAGAAATGTAACCTCTAAAAGATAAAACAAAACATTACATCCTCAAAAAGTTTGCTTCATATGTTTTCGGTTAAAAAAAGGGGCTATGGTTTTAGAAAATTTATCAAATTACACACAAACCGTTTCTAATAGTTGCTGTTTGGTACTTAAGGGTTGTTATAAATATTCTACATTTCTCTACGTTATTATTTTCAGAGCCTATATTTTTTTTATTTTTTTTCCGTGTGATTTAAATCGTTAACCCTAATTTCGAACAATTCTAATTCTGAGTTATAGCCTAACGTTGCTTCCCTTTTAAATATATATTCCTTTTAATATAAATATATATTATATAATAAATATAATCTTCATTGATTTTATGTATGGAGCGTATGAGAAAATCATTGCTCATCATATTAACTATATTTGAACAAATACTTTTGAAATACGCTACCGATGTTCATAATAATGTTGGCTTATCAAGAGGAAAACAAAATCAGTTAATTAGATAAATGGAGGTAAGCTCTCAAGTACAGCCAGAAACTTATTGCAATAGAGATAAAGTGTGGAGGAACTAGTTTATTCGGAGAGATAAACTTTATTACAATTGTATAAAACTTAGGTTATCTTGGTTTTAACTACCTCCTTTACTGTTGTTATCTACCTAGATAATGTTTCATTCAAGTGTACCTTCTACTGTTTAATGTTTCTTTTTCTCGGAACGTCTTTTGAAGAAATTATAATAATTATTTATAATGTAACTCAATTTCAAATATTGACTGTATTTTACTAGAATCTTGATGTTGCTACTTTATTTTAAGCAGGCAAATATTTGAATAATTTTATATAAAAACAAACCTCTTTGATATAGTGACTAGCTCTCCTGTTAGGGATGTTTCAGGTTTAAAACGTTACGGTGTTGACCCTTCATCTTGAGGTTTGGGAATTACGATCGGTAGCGATTCTGGTTACGAAGAGTAGAATTACAACTTTAGGAACTCTATGTGATGATTAGATTTCGTGATCCACAGAATTATCATTATTAGTAGTAGTATTAGTGTTATTATTAAACGTAACCGATCATTTGACTTATATAAGTGTGTACGTTACTTATTTCAATAAATTATCTTTACAGAAGGAAAAATCGTTTAAGAGTATTGTAATTTTTGTAATCAACTTATTGAGTTTGTATTTCGTATTTATTTATTACGTACCTTATTTGTGTTTTGCATTAGAGTTTTAATGCGCTGTTCTGGTAAAGTGCTAATTACTTAGAGTGCAATAGAGGATCAGGTGCTTTTACATTTGCCTTAGAAATAAACATTTATATGGACGCATATATTACAATCTATACGTAGTTTTCTCATTATATCTCTCTCTTTTTCTTCCCACCACCTAACTCCCTCTATCTCTCTCTATTATCCAGTCTATTATCTTTCTCTCCTTTCCCGCCATGTTTTCGCAATTCTACTTTATTGTATGCTGTGTTCAAAAAATACCAGGTCGATATGCTTGTGTTCAGAGCAATACCAGGTATAAATCGTGTTGTGAAATTTTAAGATATTCAAAATCAGTTTGGCTCGCGTAACTCCTTAGCCCTGTTTTACTTTTCCATATATATATGTGTGTGTAGTATAGAGAAATTTATGTGATAGGTCAAAAATCGATGTCGAGTTTTTTGTTTTATATATATACGTTTTGAGGTCTCAAAAAATTTAATTACGTCTGTTCATTGCTCTAGAGTATGAACATGTGTAGAATATGAAATTTGGTATGTGGGTAAGTTTTGACTTATTTGGGAACGTTTACCATACACAAACGGATAAAATTCTTTATTTAACTCTAACGAATTTGATAAAATCTTACTCAAGTGTAAACTTTAAGAACCCCAAAAAAAATCTTATTGATTGCCATCTCTCAAAATATGCTGGCACGTTAAGTATCGGTAAATAAATTAGCCTTTAAGCTATTATAAAAATTAATTTGCTTAAAAACTCCTCTATCAATTTAATTCTAATTTTGGTGAAAGATTAATGCTTCAAACCAATACAATATTGCTAGTATTCGATAATTACACTTTTGTGCGAATTTAGAATTTCGCACCCCTGTTACGTAGGCTTCCTATGCTACTACGGTGTCATACCGGTTGCATATGTTGCACCATGTCTCATAGTTAAGGTCTGGAAATTTGCAAGCTATGCGAATGTCCAATTACGCTAATGATTATCCCCCAAAGGATCCAAATCTTTGCAGTTTATAAACAATTATCAAAATTCAAAAACTAAACTGCGGGCCAATATTTATCTTTAATATATCACCAATCTTTAAACTTATTACCAATATTTAAACTTTATTTCATCAAAGTATGATTTACGCTATGTAAATGCAAGCAAGATTAAATCGTTTTTAAAAATTGTTTCAACTAATTTCTAAAACAAGATGGCGATCATTGTTTAATTTTCACTTTTCGACTAACAACTACCGTAATGCCATTTTTGGTGACGAGTACCTTTGTTTGTGCTTTTGTAGATAGGTGCGTTAGTGAAATGTTTTTCCACAGTTTATTTAAATAGAAAATGAGTTTTTTTTTTTAACTTTAACTTTTAACTGGAATTATAAGACTGTAGAAACTTCGTTAACCAACGCTCGAACTTTGAAAAATCGTGAATATTACTGTTTTTAAATGGCTTCCGTTTTAAACGGTTTATTACTGTCTAGGTCTCGTGAGTTTTAAGAATTCATTTTGTACAATTTAATGATTTATACAGAATGAATCAAAATTTGATCTTTTTTGTTTCATAAAAGTCGAATTTCTGTAACTAATACTTTATTTACACGCATTTCCTCAAAATAAATTCTATACAAAAGTTTTATGCGTTTACTAGCAATTAACAAAATTATTTTCGTAGATTACGAAAATGAGTGTTTTACTCCAATTGCTTGTGTTCTGGGTCAGTTTCTATTTATATATAGAGATTTATATATATATATATATATATATATATATATATATATATGTAGAGAGAGAGAGAGAGAGAGAGAGAGAGAGAGAGAGAGAGAGAGAGAGAGAGAGAGAGAGAGAGAGAGAGAGAGAGAGAGAGAGAGAGAGAGAGAGAGAGAGAGAGAGAGAGAGAGAGAGAGAGATACAGTTCTGGGACATTGCTCAATTTTCCATATTAAAATACACATAAAACCACCAATTTTTTCCATAATTTTGGTTCCAAGAATTACAACCACTTCACTTTAAGACCAAAAATCAGGGTAGTTCCCGAAGTATTGTAGTACAATTGGGAATCACCCTGTATATCAATCACACCAACACTGATTTCGTAATGCGCATGTACTTACAAAAACTGTCAGAAGAATTTCACTAGCTAACATTCAAAGTTATCAGCTGTAATTCGGTAATAATTTACTTTTACCATCAAGACTGCATTGACCTGTTACAAACCGCAACTCACTCGTTAACTCTTATCTGTGTATAAACAAAAACTACGAGTTTGTGAGGATAAGATAAAGCTTGGGAAACCGCATCGCCATCTTGTTTTAGTTTAGTCAGTGATAGTGATAGCACAGGTGTGTTTGGTAAGTGAACATGTTGCAAAGTACTTTACTTTTAGCAAAAACATCTTAAACAGTTTTATTTAATGAAACTTAAAACTCGGTGCTGTGAAGTTTATGATAATTTCTATTTTGGTATTGTTTTATAATAATGGTTGATAATAGTATATAATTAAACTAATACAAACTATTTTACTTCAATTCGGCCTATCCCGTTACACTTTAGTCATGCATGCTTATTGCACTCCCAAATGTAAAATAGATAGTTTGATTTCCCTGGAAAACAGCTCGAGACAATTTTTGACTAGGTTGTCTTGGGGAATTGTTTGTCCTTCACAAACCCAAGGGCGTCAGCGTTTTTAAAGCGCATTCGAGGACTAGGTTGCCCTTCAGTTTCCCTTGCAGGACTATACAGAAGCTCCATAATGATTTTTTCTATTCTGTGCATATATTTTGTCCTATGGCATTCTCTTTCAAAGAAACCTACCACTTTCTCCTTATATTACCCCTGCCTAAAGAAAGAATGTCAAATACAATATGCTTAAAAAGGACATGAAATGAGAATTCATCCTTAGACCTGACCTACTTCTACTTCCAAGTGTTGATGACTTACGTCACTAGTCCTCTGGATATTCCACAAAACCCTCGTTTTTTGATAAAACTCGTTATTTTAATACTTTTTTTCCTTCTGTATTTTTCGATATCTTTATCCATTTAGGATATATATGGGTTCAAATTTGTGAAAATACATGTTTAAGGTGTTTTCAGAGATCCATTTCCGTATCTATACCAGTTGAATAGCATTTAATATTGAAACATGTATTAAAAAATATTGAAAGTTTGAAGCAACTTTTGTACTCACGTGGGAGAACTTAAAATAACATTATTTTAAAGAAATTAATAATACTTTTTCTCCATAAAAATAATGTTGGCAATACACTATATACTCTTTATTCTCTAAAACAGCTGTTATGCAAATTTTAAAATATAAAGCCGTTTCGGAAAATTATGTTGACGTTTTTCAAAAAGGCGATTTATCAACTTTTGGGCAATTGTCTGGAACACCTACAGTCTTACACCAGTTTGTAATTATTACAGGATGTATTTGACCTTGTGAATAAAATATCGTAGCTGAAACAAATGTATTAACAGTGCTTTATACTACAATAATTATTATTCTTTAATTCACAAGGTGCAATACATTTAGTAATAATAAAGAGCTGGTGTAAGCCAGTGGATCTTCTAGAAAATTACAAAAAAATTATGATTTTGATTTTCTATTGATAAATTTGTTATTCCTCAGCCTATAGAACAAATAAAAATAACAGTAGTGTTATTACATATTTTACTTTAGCTTTAAATTAAATTTTACCCGAATTTGAAATTATAAATTAAGAAAAATCTTTTTGGAAAAAGTTTGAATTTTCGAATTTTTGAAACATTTAAGTGCTTTTAGCTACTAAACGGTTGCAGATATTGAAAATTCCTATAATTAAAAAGTTTTAAAATAATGTGTTGTATCAAAAATCATTGTAAAAAATATGCGTTACTGTAAGATAATGTAGATCTGAGCGTCATGTTAGACAATTAACGGGTGATTTGTTAATACCTCTAAATTAACTCACAAATTACTGGGAGTTACATTTTAAACCTTTGTACTCGTTTCAATCATCCTCTATACACATTTTGTATCCAAGTCTCTAGTTTCCTCAAAACCATATCATTAAGCCAGTTCTGTCTGACTAAAACAACCTTGGGTATATTATCAATGGCAGGACATTGCCTTCTCAGGTCTGCCTCCTCCGATTAACCTACCCTAACACTCTTTGTATTACCGTCTTTTGTGAACCACTGTAGTTCATCCATGGTAACTAATTCATTTAAATTTTTTTAAACTTCTTGATACACATTAACTTATATATAAATTATAATTATTTCCTTATGAAAAAAATAATCGAAAACTTAAAACTATCTTTCGGTTTCCATTATTCTTAATATTGTACCCCCCTCCCCTTTACCCAGTCCCACAAAGTAATAATAGTTTTCAAATAACGATTCTCTACTGGCACATAAACTGTTAATAAGAAAACTATCGAGTTCTTAATCCAAGATGGAGCTCAACTAAAATTAAATTCATATCAGATATAAACTTCTATCTATAATCTCCCACTGTTTCGGATTTAAAGTACCAAGTAAAACTTAAAATTGTCCGTTTTGTTTTCGATAAATCTTTTACGTGAGCTATAACTCATTCCCCTTTTCGTTTGAAAGATATTAACTACCCTTCCTTAAGGGACGGCTAAACTTCTTAATTGTGCATTATTGAAAAAATGGTTAGGTCGATTCCTAATTCACCTGCAACGGTTTTGTGAGAAATAAATTTCGTGAAATGGACTAAATTTCAACCACACGTGGGTTTACTTAAATGTATATCCAAGTTGTAAGTTATATGAATAGGACATTTATATTAAGACAAGTGAATGTGTAATGTTTGTAATGTATGTTCCCTTTGATAAAAAGTCTAAGCTTTATCAGGTTAAAATAAACCAATTTTGTGTCTAACGATCTTGCTTTAATACATATCGGGGAAAAAATTGAAAGTCCAAAATTAAAGTCAGAATAAGAAGTGTTTCAGATAGTAATTTCCAATTTTTTCAAGTTAGAATAAAAAATGTACGTTACAATTAAAACAAAATTTAAATTGACTTTCAAACGACCTTAAACAACATAGACCAAACGAAGAATAACGGGGGAAAAAATTTAAACAGTTTTCTTATTACATTGCCGTTTTAAAGATTTTCACTTGTATTAAATTAATTAAATGACACTATCAGTATGTTAAAAGGTATATTAGTTATAAGGAAGAATTTTATAATGTCTCCCCCACCCCTAAAAAAATCCTAGGGGTCATAATCAAAACATATTTCACTGTGCCCATCCTTCCTGAAGACAGGAATGTTCTACTATGTGCATTACGAGTTTATAACAACTAACCTTGGTGAAATATATGTCCTTCGTTAACATACAAGGACTTTTAACATATACAATTTACTAAAAATTACAATTAATCATTTTGTTATAAATATGTCTTTATATATAATTTTAAATTAATATCAAGAAACCAAATTTAAATACTGTCAGATTTTGATAGATTGGTTTATTTAATAATAGACTGTACAAAAACATTTCACATAATTTCTCATTCACTCATCTCCAAAACCAAATTAAAACCAACCAAAACTATTCGTCACCAAAATTTTCAGTTTGGTAGATCTCAGTCAAAAAGGTAAAATGAACCATGGATTCAATTTAAAAAAAAAACATTCATTTTATAAGTTTAAAAGGAACCACAACTTGTCAAGCTTGTGCCATAAACCCGTCCAATCAATTGAATTTAATCAAAATCGTGCTCTTTTGGTAATTACAGTAATAATTGCATACTTTGTTGGTGTAAATTTATTTAAATAACAGGAAATTAGAATAATTATAAATTTTATATTAAAAATAATTTAAAATTTAATAGATAAATTTAAGTTATTTATGTAGTAAAGTTAATTTACTAAAATTATACTGGCATATTAATACAAATTACCATTTATAATTGAAATTTAATTCATGTACTTTATATAAATGATTAATTTGATCATTATAAATTATTATAATTAATAATTATTTATACTTATAACAGTTTATATCTTTATACTTTACATTACTCAATACTTTATATACATACACATAAAGTTACAGTTAAAATGTCCTCCTAAAGAGGATAGATTTAATTAATTAATTATTTAATTATTATAATAATAATTTACGTTTCACTAAAATTTAATCGAAATCGTTACAGCATTTTTTTTTTTTGCAGAGTACTCACGAACCATCTTTTTTTGAGAGAGAGAGAGAGAGAGAGAGAGAGAGAGAGAGAGAGAGAGAGAGAGAGAGAGAGAGAGAGAGAGAGAGAGAGAGAGAGAGAGAGAGAGAGAGAGAGAGAGAGAGAGAGAGAGAGAGAGAGAGAGAGAGAGAGAGAGAGAGAGAGAGAGAGAGAGAGAGAGAGAGAGAGAGAGAGAGAGAGAGAGAGAGAGAGAGAGAGAGAGAGAGAGAGAGAGAGAGAGAGAGAGAGAGAGAGAGAGAGAGAGAGAGAGAGAGAGAGAGAGAGAGAAGTTACATTTTAACTAAATTTGATAGAATTCGTTTATGTCAATTTTAAAAAAAAAACAACAATTTTGTTTCTTACAGCAGGCTACACTTTAATTTTGGTTTTTGGAAGAAAAAAAAGAAGTACCGACATTTTTTCCAAAATATAGTAATACTTTAAAATTCATTCAATCAGTCACGAATTTGCGCTGTAGAGCGTCAGGACTAACACCAGAGAGACGACAGAAGGACATCACTCCAGAAACAACTTTTTTAGAACTTATGATACTGCAAAACATATAATAAATATTTGCAAAAATCCCGACAAGATAACACTCACTATATTAGCCCCTGAGGGAACTCTTGCGATTATAAATCCGCATACTTACACATTAATAAACTTTGTATACCTATCTATTCTTATGTAGCTTCCACGTGTACAATCTTTTTAAGTGTTCATATATATATATATATAAAAACGTTGTACTTTTAAAATTTCCCACAATTTTCGTTTTTACTTTTTCACATATAAAGTCGTATTGAGAAAATTATGTGATGAGTTAGAAAACTGATGTGGAGTTTTTTCGTGAAAATGTCTTATTATATAATTATTTTGTGTCCAAAATCGACGTTTTGGAGATGACGTCTGTCTCACTAGTGTCTATCATCTGTGCAGTGCTTTTTAGCCCAAACAAGTGAATTGATTTGAATAAAATTTGGTGTTTTATGAAAATCGTATATCGGAAGATGTAGTTTTCGATAACTCATTATATAGGAAGTTCCTGTCATAAGACACAATTCCTATTTTCTCAAAATAATACAAGTAAAACGTATTGGTTGTCGTCTGGACAAAAATACCAGTCTCTGAGTTAATAACAATTTGACAAGGAGTTTTTTTTAAAAAAGCCGTAATTTCTAAATGATTAAAAGAATCACAATAGCAACGCACCCCATCTGAAGGGTAATCTCTGCTCAGTTTACATGCACGGTAGAGGGTATACAGTACTCGTAGATTGTAGTTTTAAGCTTTACATTTTCAATAAAAATATTAATTTACACTGTTATTATTATAGTCATTCTAAATCCGCGTACCTATTGTTGCGTATATATTCTTCAACCCCTAGAATATATAAAGTGCTTCTCCTTTGTTTTAATTTTTTTGGATTTTATGATTATACTTTGAAATGTTACTTTAGAATTATAAAATATCTAACCAATATAAATTACAATGTTTACAATTCAATATGATCATTTTAAACAAATAATTGTGTACAATGATTACAGGTTCGTATGATTAGGTAATATAAACTGTCATCTATATTAGTTTACATTACGTAGCAGTAAATGTAAAATTATTGTCACAGTTGATAACAAATACAACACGAATAACCCAGTCATGGTTTTACCATCATTTAGTATTCTATGTAATAATTTATCTAATAAAATTTTCTTTTTCAATTTTGAAAATGAGATTTTCTTTTTCAATGAGATGAAAACTGCGACACTCGGCGCTGAAATTCTCTGTTGATTGAACCACAACACAATTTCCCCAACAAGCTTTTAAGTGCATTTATATTACTAAAGTATAAACAAAGCTTAAGTTCAGAATATGATTTATAAAAAATAGACGTGCTACATAAAAAGTTATGATAAAGTGTAATAATTGTGGAATATTTTAACAAAATAGTTTGAAGTGATAAAGTACTTACATTATAATGTGGAACTTTGCCTTACTAGGGCAGCCATGTTGGTTAATACTCTTATTTATTTATGTTTTGGTTTCAGTATTTAATGTGTCGTTCCTCTCAAGTGTACAGTTTTTTCCTTGAAAAAAAAACACGGTCATCATAAAAGGAAAAAATGTAACATAAAATAAAGACTCTGCCCTCCGATACTCTAATAATATTATGAATGGAAAATAGCATGAGTTAGTCAAGAGAAACCTGCTAAGGAAGAAAGAAAGTGGTCTAACCTACGACTACATCAAAAATATGTAAATCTAGTTAGGCCCCTAGGGATTGCCAAGGACGTATTCACTGTAAGTGAGCAAACTTAACTTTGCAAGCAGTAAAAAACATCTCTTCTGGTTTTTCTTAGAGTTATAAATTATTTAAAATTTTATTTTAAAACCGTTAAACACTAACAATAAAACTCGACTTTTTCTACGAATATCAGTTTATCCTAGTCGACTTCGTAAACTTTAAACATTTAACCTTTCATCAAAAACTATTTTTAACAGTTTCGTGCATTTTTTTAATTTATTTATTTATTTAATTTTACACTCTTGGTATGTTATTAATAAATATAGTCCCATACAATAAATAAAAATGTTACATAAAAATATCAAATACAACAACGACAACGACTGACGGACATCACGTTGTTATGTTTCCTGAGGTAATGAAACATGATAATCAGTAAAAAAAAGTCAAAATTTTTTTTAATGATTATCAAACTTATTCAATACTTCGTATGCTCGATAAGTAACATAATAAAAAACTAATTTAGAAAAGTATTTTCCTACAAATGAAAAACCTAATTATCTCAGTGGCAGTGTAGCTTATTGGTTAACACGGCATGTGCGTTACCATTCCAACTGTAACGCGTTTAACAGCTTTTCTTGAGACACATTAATCCTCTCAGGGCCACCGTACTCTTAAAGGATCGGAAAGGATTTGTGCTACATGAAAGGTAAGGCTTACACTTTCATTGACCCAGAAAAGGAATACAAAAGGATGGCTAAGGAAGATAACATATAAAATATATTTAAAATCACTTGTCAAATGTAGGCTATTTGTTTTTATAAGGATCTAACGAAATCAAATAACATTTACGAGTTAAATTCTATGCTTTACTGGATAATACTATGCGTCTACTTGCTTAGTTTAAAATCTTGTACCTACTCTATTTTAAAAGTACTTTTAATACATAATTTGTTTTATTTTTCTAATAAATCTACTTTGGGATAAAACATCAAAATGGATAATACAGCGATTGGAAAAATCTCGTCCAAACAATTAATTAAGTTCTTAATTTTGGCATCATCACTTTTCATTTTAATATATGAATATAAAGGAAAATTTTCAGAATACAAATGCAATCTAGATTTCTAGAAAACGCAAAATAATATTCAGATTGTATGTTTTTAACAACTGTACTTCAGATTAAAGTGATGTTACTCCTAGTATTTAATATATACCGGGTGATTTTTTTTAAATATTTCTACCTCTATTATTGAAAATACTAAGATAGATATACAAATTATGTTTACAGGAAAGTTATTTACCCCTAGGTAGAACCTTAAAAAACATATGTATAAAATCATAATCAACCCCCTCCCTTCTCCCTTACCCCAACTCAAAAACCTTTAATGTGTACCTATGGCTTGTGATGTATCAAATTAAAGGGCATACGAAAAGAAACATTCATTACACGCTTCTTATTTTGGTAGGGAAAAAAGGATTTCTAAAAATATTTTCAGAGACAAAATTATATTTTGGCGAAATTTAGCTGTATGATTTTTTTTTTATATTTTAAAATTCGTGACCATTAGAAGATCGCTTATAGCAGTCCTGAGGGACCCTAGCTGAATCTAAATCTTTTTTATCTAACCTAGAGATAGATACCTCTTTTTCATTTGTCCTATCAAGTCTCTCTTGACCAACTCTTGTTAGTTTCCAACCCTGAATGTTAGAATGTTACGAGGTCTAGGGGTTTTTATTTTATATCCTTCTCTTCCATTTTTTTTTGTGGCCCTTAGACAAAATTATTTATAAAAAAGTTGATTTTAGAAAATTCACCAAAAAAAACATAATTTTTATTTCATTTTTGAGTATAATTTATTTTATTGAAACATAATTGGCATGGGAAAATTAGATACAAAATTTTTTTAAATATTTTCAACATTTTTAACATCCATAACAACACAAATTTTAATTTTCAAAGAAATAAGGCAGAAAATAAATATTTATAAAAATATTTTCTAAACAGAAAATGGTCATCTTGGGAAAACTTAGATTTATGAATTTTTCTAATGTTTTTTATTTTTATTTTTACATTTAATTGTGAGCCAGTTTTAAGTGGGTTTTAAGAATATTTAGGGGGCCTTAGAGGCTCACTTAGAATAATGCTATCTGGATCTACATATTTTTAATGTAATCTTAGGCCAGATCCCTCTTTTCTTATTTTTCCTATCAGGTTCTCTTTACCAACTCTTGTTAGCTGTTTTTGAAGCAGCATGACGAAAATTCTATTTTAATCAAATACGATTTACGTGAAGACGTATTTTTATTTTTATTTTCATGGTTCATTTTCACATTTTAAAACTTGATGGAAGAACGGTTTTATTTGATTTAGGGTATTCTTCGGTTTTAAAACTTCTGAAGGAATAACAATAATTGGACTACCTTTTTCTACACCGTACGATATCTTAAACCGAAACAGAATCTCTGTCAAAATATTTAAATGTAAACACTTTTTTTTTTTAATTACAGATTTCAATATTAAACATGTTTTAAGATGGTTTTATTTTTTGTACTTTTTCTAAATATGCAACTGCTTAGAAAATATATTCCCCAATAATTGATTTCAACCTGAACTCCCTACCGGTAATTTATGAAAGATGGCATCCAATCCACCATATTGACCAAAACTTGGTCATCTTAAAATCAATCAAGTTCTTTTTTTGATGTAGGGATTTCCAATATATAGTTATTAGGTTATTTACCTTTACACTATTCAAACAATCCTTTAACAACCAAACAGGATCACTGATTTCGACAAATCAGGCATGTCATCATCAGATCCTTGGCCTCATTCGATCCTGTGTGGACGTCGTTTAAATATATATTTGCGTACACACAGGCCCTAATAAGACCAAGGACTTGAGGATGACATCCATGACATGACGAAACCGATATTGCTGTTGGGTTAATTAAAGGATTCTTAGACGAATATTGAAAAGGTAACCTAATATTAAAAATCCAATCCTGGATACTTAATACACATTATGTTTAATCCTGTCCATAATTTATATTGGGCTCCCATATTGAATTTGATTAAAACTAATTGTGGCGAATATTTATTGAAATTTACGTCAATATAAAGTTGTATTTATCTAAACCAGTATGCAAAGCAAGGTGTGAAAGTAAATCATGGATTGCAAGTAAATAAATGAAAAATATAAACTTAATTTTTCACTCACTATTTAAATATGTACTTTTAAAAAGTTATTTTAATATAAAATCGTAAAACCCATTGATTTTAACACATCTTAAACGATGAACTTGATTGGTTTTGTGTGAAGATATCTGGAAAAGTTTGTACACATTTTATTTAACAAATCGCTGCGAAGTGATACACAAATTAATAATTAACGAGATTTTTTAATTTAATTTGTTCTGCTAGTTTCTGAAAATGAAAAACATTCGCGTTGTCTTTTGTTGAAATGATACATTCTCTTTAAATTTTAAGAATTAAAATGATGTAAGTACATTTAAAGTTTATCTTTATGAGCAATAAAACCAATATGGCGTAGGTGGAACAGTCCAACCTACCACAGTAAGCCACCATAGGCTTTGTATCTCGGTTACTATAATCTGTTAATTATTGGGTTAACCTCGCCAAAGCCTTCTTAAGCTCAGAGTTATAGCGTCAAAACCCCCAACATAAGCCGGTATAAGTCCATATCACTGCAGAGCTTTCACCAACTTTATAAAATCAAAATATTTTCATCAACGAAGATGCTGTAATGGATTAGTAAACTAAGTGAACTTGGATTTTGTGAAAATATCAAGATTTTGGCAGGTTTATGACCTAAAGGTTACGTTCTTAATACGGAATTTTATATCAGATAAGGTTCCAAAAATCATTTAAGAAATTTCCATGATACATCTTTTATAAAATATTAAATAAAATAACTTTTTCTTCCGTATTGAGATCGAGAGGAGGATTGTGTCTTTTTCAAAGATATCTGTTAGATCACTTGAATTCAAAAAATATATCTATTGTTACTGTGCTCTATAGTCTAAGAGGTGGATTGATTTTGATGAAATTTGGTTATGTGGCCATGTTTAGATTTTATCTTAACGTTTTATAACTCAAAATATGGGTATACTGACATAAGAAAGAAAAATACTTAATACAAATTTCTTAGACTCGACTTGTATCGATTTCCATCTAATTTTGAAAAAATATATCCCGGAAGGACCTAAACAAAATCTATATGTCATTGAGCGTTCCAAAAATGTAGTTTCGTGAGAAATTGGTATAAAAACGGTTGATGGTTGATGGATGGTATAAAAGGTCTTAAATTCGCTGAGATGAATAGTAACACTTTCGATGCCGATTAAGCGCAAGTTTACCCCCCCCCCCCCCTCTTCGCTATTGAGGGGGTGAGAAAGGGTAAAACATAAAATGTCTAAAATGATCGAGATTAGTGTTGAATCCATAGTTTTTAGGGTCGCTAAGCTGATTAGTTACAATACCGATGACATTTTAACCCCAATTTTGGTTACTTCCATTTTACACGGTACAATTTCTTTTCATGTTTAATAGAAAATTGGGATAAATAAATACTCAGGCAATCGGCCATTATTTAATATAAGTAAACATATAATATATGCAACGGAACGTGTACTTTATTTATGACAGTCAAATTCTGTAAATATATTTTTGTTGTTGCTAAATATTCTGTTTCTAGCAAGTCCCAAAAATGTGTCAATGTCAAATTCTGTTGACATCTGTTGACAACAGCTCAATTTATCAATATCATCAACAACGTATCGAGCATCTTTCGTAACTTTTTTAAATTTACACAGTGACTAGTTGTTATTCTGTCATTATGAGATAGGTTTGTTTGTCGGATCAACACAAGATGACCTTCAGTCGACCTTAACCAATAATTGACGGGATTAGACATTATTAGGTAGGTGGCATGACGTCAGCGAACATCTTAGAGATGCTAACCTCAATCTCAATATACAGTCAGATAACATTCACTTTGTTGAACTGGTGACGTATAACGTGAAATACCACTGAAGAAACGATGATATCATTGCATAATTCATTTCAAATTGGATAATAGTGTTTGAATAAATTTAGTAACATGTATTAGTAGGTTACAGAAAAAAAGTAGGAATAAGAAAATAATAATTTGAGGTTGTTTAAAGGTGGAAAAAATCTTAGTAATCATGACTTTTAAAAAAAAGAAAGAAAATACATAAAGGAACACTCCTAGACCTTGAATACTCTAAAGTGACAGAATCGAAAGGATTACAGGTTTTCATCAAGATAGACCTGATAGGAAAGTTGAAAGAGAGGAATCAAACCATAGAATACAGGGGAAAAGTTATAAATCCTGCAAGGATTGCCACACCCGTGCTCACCACATGAGCTCCCGAGGGAAAAAGTTTTTTTTTAATTCCTTGAACGTAAAATGGGGTTTCACATTTATTTAGTTTAAAAGACATTGCTTTTTGTAAAATATACTAGGACAAATATAGGTTGGGTTGGGCCTTGCCATTTTTATAAATATATTATTAGCCTAATTGATAACAATTGTTACTATTGTTTCTTTATTAAAGAATAACTTCTGTTCCTCTAAGACTAAAACAACGACGAACATTTATTGTCTTTTTTCTTAAAACTTCTTCGTAAAAATATTGTCCTTGTACAGGTCTTTTAAAATACACTCTCTCTCTTGTAAACGACCATAAGGTCTCTAATGTTATTTCTTATTCCGTGAAATTTATATTCTTTTTGCCTAAGAAATTTGTGTAATTTAAAGTGTTATTTTCCTTACAATTTTTTTTTTCAAATTGAATAAATAATTCGTTTACATACCGGGTGTTCCAAAAGTATTAGACCCCTTCCGTAATTTTTGATGGATTGGAATAGAAAAATTAAACTTTGAAAATGTTTTAGAATAAATAGGACCTTCTTTCTTAAAGGGGTTGTGGTTAAAATATTTTTAAAGCAGGTCGTATATGTCCAAAGGCATTTCCAAAGTTTCATTTTCCTATTTCATTCCGTTCCAAAATTCGGAAGGGTCCCATACTTTTGGAACAACAGGTAAATGGAACACCATGGTCGGTGTAAGGAAGTAAAAGGAAAAGGTTCAAAGATTTTTTTTTTAAATCCACTTATATAATTGTGAAGAAAATACGAAAAGAATTAGATTAAGAATTAGC
Source organism: Aphrophora alni (assembly GCA_963513935.1). Classification (NCBI taxonomy): domain Eukaryota; kingdom Metazoa; phylum Arthropoda; class Insecta; order Hemiptera; family Aphrophoridae; genus Aphrophora; species Aphrophora alni. The sequence goes on from OY740767.1 coordinate 129,879,898, forward strand.
CGCTTCAAACATCTTGAACGTCAATAATTGGTTTATTTACTTTCCCCACCTACCTGGTCCAGTTGGTAATTTCTTGTTCCTTTCAAAAGTTCAAAGAATATCCACCAAAATGTATCTTACTTTACTTTTTATTGTAGGAGCTCTAAATATGATTTTATCCTAAACGATTGCGTCTCACAATCAAAGAAGGTGTGCGAACGTAATGGCCTAAAATCGAAGACAACCATTTGTTTTGGGTTTGTTTAAGTTGTTGCCCATCCAGTCTAATCAACCTAAGCTAAAACCTCCTGTTGAGACATTTTCCAACTTCCTGTCTAGAAACATGTTTCCATCTATGATTTTTCCTAAAGGATTTCTACGCTGTTTTTAGGAATTGAACCAGTAATGGAGCATTTCATTCCATTACAATTCCGTAATGGCTCTGGCCCCAGCGTCTAAATGCTCTGACAGCCGTTTCATTTTCACTTTTTAAAGTTTGACAAACTCGTCAGAAACTGATTGCATTCCCACACCACTTCAGACGAGATTTGAACTCATTCAAGCACTCAGATAGAATCATAATACGTCTGCCTTTATTTCCTATATCCAATGTTAAACAGAATTTCATAGTAATCGAGAACAAAAATAATATGAAATTACTGATACGCTTTTTGTTAACACAATTTAACAATACTTAACCCCAAACATCGTAGTGTATCCATGCTATATGCTGGACAAATACTTGGACAATAAATAGTTTTTTTAAATTTCAAAATGGCTGCAGTTTTAAATAGTTTCGAGCAATAACGTCTCATCTATAGGTCTTACAATGCCCTACAATAATTATTGTACAGTTTAAAAATGTAGGCTACATCTAATGATGTTCGTATTATACTACAAAAATGTAGAGATGAATTGCTACAATAACGTATATGTTTACAGCATAACCTCAAAACTGAAAAGCAAAAATAAAGAATCTGTGGTAATTCTATAGTAGGAATCTTGGCTATATTTTAGTTAAATTTTTAATTTAGGGTTAGTATTCGTTGAATATGTTCCTAATAAAACTAATATTCAAGAAATTTCAACACAGTGGGTGTTTGAAAATAGTTTTAAGAAATTTATTTTTATTTTCAGATAATTTTAATAGATATGTTCATTATTTTGTGTAGGTATCCTGCATATAGTGATAATGTCAAAACCGTTAAAAAAAAACAGAACAATAAATATTACCCTTGGTTGTACAAACAAAATAGATGTCATCTTCATAGTATCGTTTGAAGCTCACAAATTAGACTCTCTAGTGCTGCCATCTAACAACCCACTGTTGGTAACTTCAACTAGCGATGTTGATACTCGGGTGAAATGGATAATCGAACTAATCGGTTTCAAATGATTTTAATATTCGTATTATTATTTTGAATTCGAGTATCTGCGCACAGAATAATTTTGCACATCAAATTCGAACTCAGCTTTACAAATCAGCGAATTACTAACGAATATTATATCCTCTCCTTGTTTCCAGTTACGAATATTTTGTCCGAATATTTTATTCCGAATCCGAGGATTTTAATAATTGGAACGTTTCGAGGACTTTGATATCCGGATTCACCGAGTATTTTAGTTCGAACTAGTACATCACTAACTACAACGCAGTTCAACAGAACCTACATAACTAGAACTATTCAAGCACATATTGAAGCTTCACATTATCGTTTGCTATGGGAATTACTCTCTTAGATATAAATTCAATGATATTACTCAGAGAAACTATCTTAATATCATGTCACTGCGACGTTATTACTTGCCTAAAATTAAGTCTTCACTCATTGCTTACAAGAGATTTATTACTTAAAGTGGAATATCTCCAAATCCGCCAAAACGATTAAAATGAAATTTTATTGATATACAATTCAAATAGCAAATTTAAAGTAAAAAAAAATTACGATTCCAAATTGGGAAATGCTAAAACGAACCCTGACGGATGTCGGGTTGAAATATCTTTAATCAATAATCGAATGTTTGTTTTTTTCTGTTATCACATACATGTATGGAAGAATTCCAACTATTATAAATTTGTAACAACTAAATCTGAAAATGAAATAACCTTCAGTTAAAAATAACTAATTAAAAGTTCAATGGTGACAATGTTTACAAGACGAATTGAAAACAACAAACAAACTATAGTTATTAAATCAGAAACGTAAATAAGACAATAACAATGGGAAGGGGGGAGAGGAGAGGGAAAGGAGTGCAGTTGCACAGGTGTTGGTGTAGGCTATATGCTACAACTAGGTTGGTTAAAACCGGTTCGGCTCCATCTTGTATTTACAATACAAGTGTTGGAGTCAGTTGCCGCCAGCTGATCGTCGAGTCAACTTCGTAACCAGTTTGTTCTTTAATGTGTTCTGTAGTTTGCAAATTGTGTCTGTGTAGTGCTGGTGTTGTGGATTACAATGTTGTTTTGTGTTGGTTCAAATAGTAATGGCTTCGGTGATTCTATAATGGGTGAGTTGGAGCTTTTGTTACAGTTATCTTGAATTTATTATGTTTGTTTAGCTAACCATACTTCCGGGTTGATACGCTGTTTAAACCTGACCTCCAACCATTTCAATTTTACTCTAAGTTCTTCCCTTACCTGTTTAGTTTGACAAGGTCGAAATCAGTTTATGAAAAGACTGTCGAAAAATCTATTAACTTTAAAACCAATGTCAAAAAAGTCAATGTACAAAACTTTATACTTTAATTGGTTATCTTGTTAATAAAGATTATGGGAGATTTTAAAATAGAAGCTTACATTATGTAATGTAGTTATATCAGTATGAAAATTTATTATTATGTAAATCTGTAGACATAATGATATTACTCTTTTTTTTAATGCTGAAATATCAATCTTGTATACTTTACTTTCAAAATGTTCCTGCCTTCATTATGCATTAAGATAAAGGATGCGCAAATACTACAGAGCAAAACAACAAATTGAGATCTCCGTTACCAGATTTTTAAGATTTAGGTAATTTCGATTTAATCTATACCACTGACAATAGAATTCACATTTTTAAGATTTATGTAATTTCGATTTAATCTATGGTATCACTGACAATAGAATTCAGATTTTTAAGATTTAGGTAATTTCGATTTAATCTATACCACTGACAATAGAATTCACATTTTTAAGATCTAGCAATTTCGATTTAATCTATACCACTGACAATAGAATTCACATTTTTAAGATTTATGTAATTTCGATTTAGTCTATACCACTTACAAGAGAATTCACATTTTTAAGATTTAGGTAATTTCGATTTAATCTATACCACTGACAATAGAATTCACATTTTTAAGATTTATGTAATTTCGATTTAGTCTATACCACTAACAAGAGAATTCACATTTTTAAGATTTATGTAATTTCGATTTAGTCTATACCACTGACAATAGAATTCACATTTTTAAGATTTAGGTAATTTCGATTTAATCTATACCACTGACAATAGAATTCACATTTTTAAGATCTAGCAATTTCGATTTAATCTATACCACTGACAATAGAATTCAGATTTTTAAGATTTATGTAATTTCGATTTAGTCTATACCACTGACAAGAGAATTCACATTTTTAAGATTTTTGTAATTTCGATTTAGTCTATACCACTTACAAGAGAATTCACATTTTTAAGATTTAGGTAATTTCAATTTAATCTATACCACTGACAATAGAATTCACATTTTTAAGATTTATGTAATTTCGATTTAGTCTATACCACTTACAAGAGAATTCACATTTTTAAGATTTATGTAATTTCGATTTAGTCTATACCACTGACAATAGAATTCACATTTTTAAGATTTAGGTAATTTCGATTTAATCTATACCACTGACAATAGAATTCACATTTTTAAGATCTAGCAATTTCGATTTAATCTATACCACTGACAATAGAATTCAGATTTTTAAGATTTATGTAATTTCGATTTAGTCTATACCACTGACAAGAGAATTCACATTTTTAAGATTTTTGTGATTTCGATTTAGTCTATACCACTGACAAGAGAATTCACATTTTTAAGATTTTTGTGATTTCGATTTAGTCTATACCACTGACAAGAGAATTCACATTTTTAAGATCTAGTAATTTCGATTTAATCTATACCACACTGACAATAGAATTCAGATTTTTAATATTAAGGCAATTTCGATTTAATCTATACCACTGACAAGAGAGATTCTTATTAGATATACTCTCTTTTTTGTGTCTATTCCTATCTTAGATGGAAGAAGGTAGTCTTACCGAGTTATTGTGCACAAATATAATTTATATATAAGTGCCAAGTTATTGTGCAATGTAACAATAGGCGGTTCAGTTATAACTGTATTAATAATGATAAATGCATTAATAATTAATATTCAGGGTCATATATCTACTGCATTCTGTCTAATGACTTCCAGGCCTATTATGTATTTGATACAGCTCAGTGTAATTGTATACACCTATTAGGGTACATCGAAAATGGGTGGATTCAACTTTTATATATTCTTTTTAAATAATTGGACATACTTTTTTAGAAATTTATTCGTAGTGTCGAGTTTTTTGCGGATATAATCGTTTTCCTAGAGTCTAAAAACGTGTTTTTTTTAAGGATTGATGTCTCTCATCTGTGTAATGCCCTATAGCTCAAACTGGTGAACCGTTTTAATGAAATATATGGGCGTATTAAGGCCACATCTCAGGACGTTTTTAATTTTTTTCAGCAACTCAACATTTTGGTACCTTCTGTAAGATAAAATTCCGATTTTATAAAGATCTTGATCAAATTTTGACAACATGTACCGCCTAAGTATGGAAACAAAACGTTGTGGTCGTCATTTGTCTCCAAAATTTTGGTTCAAAGTAATTGAACAAAACAAAAAATCGTTCATTGAACTGTTATTTTGAAAACATCTCAATATTGACTCATCCAATTTTGTTCAAATGTTTGAGAAATGTGAAGACTGATGACCTAAACCAGTGTACAAAATTTTAATTGTAAGAAATCTACAGTTTTGAAATTATTTGAAAAAATTTAATCTACTTTATGAAATGTCACAAATATATCAAGGTTAATTTTTTTCCTTTAAATATATACATATTTGTTTGATAATTTGTGTAAATTTAACACATCGTCCAATGTTTTACTTTTAACTTTTTAGTGAAAATTACTGAACTCACGTTTTAACGGGGAATATTTTGTTAATATTTCGATTGTAAATAGCTGAGTGAAATGATCAAATGTGGAACAGTTAGATTCAATTGTACTTGTTTTGTAGAGTTATTTTTAAAATAATCTGGCTACGTAAATCATCTATGAACTTGAAGAAAAGGAAAATGATTTGTAAACTGAAAGTTATTTCTGGGTCACTCTGCTTGAAGTTTCAACAATTACACCGTTGAGGTGTAAACTCAGATGATTTGTTAGGGTTATTTTAAGTTGTAATAAACAAGCAGTAACCTCGTTTAGTCACAATCATATGGTTTAGCCAACTTATAATTTAGTAATTAGTGTAGCTTTGAGATTAATGTATTAAACACACGCATACATTTCCCCTTCCTTCGCCGTATATATGACCTTGAAGTATGTTGTCCGAAATAATTAATTGGTTAAGTTTTGTCGCTTTTACACAATTTTTGTTAAACCTCCTGAAACTTATTACGTATTCTTGATATTTTAAAGGACATCTCCCATCGTTTCTGTCTATAGAAACTAACTCGCTTCTCTCATTAGAAACTTCGTCCTTTACTCCCAGTGGGTTTGGACAAACCGGAGTGAGGGGGGGCGGTTTTGACATTGGAATTAAGTTGGAGATCAAAACTGAATACTTTCCACACATTATAGGACATATAAAATAATCAAATTGGGCAGGAATACTGACACTTCCAACTGCCATAAGCGTGCTAAAATTTATTTTTAAAATTTGATAAGTGTCTCAAAAGATTAAATAATTGTTAGGAATTTAACTAAAATCAAAAAATCTAGCTCTATCTAAAGTTTAAACCCCAATGAGATACGAAAAAGTCATAGAATCAAACTTGTTGACCTAACCAAATCCGTAGCTGCTGTTTAGCCACAATAGACCTTCAAAAAATAGGTCTATATCAGACATGTCAAAGATACGGCCCGCGATCGCCATGTGTCACAGAAGGAAGAATCATGTTTTATAGAGCTTTTAGACTTCACTCGATTCCTCTACGGAAGTTTTAAAATGCGCACACTGCATTTATTATTAATTTCAAGGGCAGCGCGTGCCTAGACAAGAGAGAGAGAGAGAGAGAGAGAGAGAGAGAGAGAGAGAGAGAGAGAGAGAGAGAGAGAGTTATATCTTTTATAACTTTGATATGGTTTTTAACAACCGTTTATTATACTATAAAATTAAATAAATAAAATTTTGTAATAATTCAGTACATTTTTTTTTATTTGTATCTGGCTCGCCTACACATTCTAAATTTAATATATGGCCCTCTGCAAAATTGAGTTTGACACCTCTGGTGTATACCGACTTTAAAGTTGCGTCTGACGTTTTGAATTTTTTCTGGGGTTAAAAATTTCAACTTTTAATTTTTTTAATTTGTATTATTATTAAAACACATTTTTTATTTGTTTGTTTCTTTTCTACATATTACAAAATGGAAATATTGTTTTCTTCTTTTTTTACAAAAATATTTACACAATAGAGAGAAAACTAAACTAAAAACTACAAACAATTAAAAACTGCCTCGGTTATAAAACTGTTAGGGGCTTTATTATGTGTAAAATTTAAATGAATGTATACTAAATCTAAATTAAATATGAAATACACATAAAAAATAGAAAAAAAATTATAACATTATAAAATTAATTTTCATTGGCTAGAAATTGACAAAACCGCAGCCGACTGAACCCTGCAAAATAAACAATAAACTTACATAAGGTTACAAATTACAACAAAAGAATAAGTAGCTTTCTATTAGAACTACTCCAGGATATTTAAAACAACAGAACGTACTAAATATAATTTATTCAAAAACTTAATTCCTAAATATTTATTTATACACTAAATACACACACTAACACCTCTCACCTCCCCCCCCTCCAAACACACACTCACACAACTTAAACACATATAAAGTCTGTACCCACGCACACAAATCTTTTTCGACATAAACGCGCATACACATAATCAAATTAACACTTTGAAATACAGTTCAATGTTTTCTATTTGGGTTAAATGTTCTCTTAATAACAAAAAAATATATTATTATTTTTACAGTTTTGAATGTTAAATGGTAAACAATTTAAAAACTTTGGTGCTAGGTATGTGAAAATTTCATAAATACAGTCAAATTAGGTTTAGGCCCAAAAGTAAAAGTATTTTCCCGTCGGTTATAGGCTATGAACAATAAGGCAATAACTTTCTCAAATATAAAGTTTCTAACTCATCTGGAAGTATGTTAGAATTTGTATAGTTGAGTCACATAAGGGGTTGTGTATACTTTGGATTGTATATTTATCTCTAGATTCCCTTGGTATTGGCAAGCCTGTATTCACAAAAGTGTGAACCACTTAGAACATTTGAAAAATGAAATACCCCAACATAGGTTACCAGGTTATGGACAGTGGAAACTAAAACTAGAAAGGAACTCAGGGTGAAATCGGTTTCCTAAATAGCCTAGGTTATTTTGGCTTCTTTCACTAGAACATTTCAACTGTTATTGTGAAATATTTTCGAAATAAATATTGAAAATTAGCCACAAGAATTGTTGGGCTTGGCCTAGGTCGAGACTAATTACTGCACAAAACAGTTATGGCTGGTCGTAGATTAACTTCGTCTCTTGTTTGTGCAATGCTGCCATTTACGTCATATATTTATTAGTTACTGCTTGTTAGGGTGTGTATAAGAATACATTAACAACCTCTCCCGGATTCTATTTAAGGTTAGATTAGTTCACCTCTGACGACGTAAAATGACCTCCATTTACTCAATATACACACGTACGCACGTAGACTTACAAACGTATTTAAAATTTGAAATTTGAAAAGTAATACCTAATTATAAGAAGTTCATTACTTTTCGAAACTGTAAATAGTTTGAATTTTAAATTCAATGCACAGGGAATAAAATACAAATTCTCAATTTTTGGTTGAACGAAGCTAGGTCCTGTCCAACTTGACAAAAGTTAGCATTTGGTCTTTTTGTTTTATATGCAGTTGACTTTAATACAATCGATGAGAAATTTAAGAAGATTCCATCCAACTAAGGCTAACGATATAGCCTATGTGTAAGGTAGTTTTAAAATTTCATTTAATATTAAAAAATGGCGGCCACTCAAAGTAGTTCTGCAAGTTATCAATTTATGAGACTGATGCTCCGATTAGGGTTACAGTAATAAATAGTATTGAGCAAGGCATCACGGTCAGTCCTACAATATAATTTGAAATAAAAAATTTAATGTGAACGGTTTTTTAAAACTTTAACGCAGGAAGCTTTTACTTCTCGAAGAAATAGAAAACCTTTTCTCATAAAACATGTGTAATGTTTTGACTTAAATGAATTTAAACATTTTTGAATTTTAAGGATTAACATAACATAACAAGTAAATTATTATCTACGTTACACTCTTTTGTTCTCCATGATTTACTCCAAATTATGATTTAACTTGTATTAATAAAATTTAAACAATAGTCGAATCATTTACATTTCTAAAGAGGAGCAAGATCTGCTATTAGTTAGACAACTCAAGTTTATAGTTTATACTGAAATGCAAAACCAAATAAAACGTTATAGTTACTATTTAACAAAAAATCCAGTACGAGAGTGACTGGAGAGGATACCAGTATGATTATAAATAAATGATGCAATAACATTGTACAAACTTTCTCATTTAGCTTCCTCAAAGCCAATAAAGATGAACCAAAAATGTAATTTCGGTAATTGTCTATCTAATAATGAAAATAAACAATGGATGCCGCTATTGAAAAAAAAAAAAACTTCATTTTTATGTTTTGCTAATAGTAGGGTTAAACCAATTATCTTCGGCTATTTCTTAATTTCGGATTTGGGTTATTTCACTGTAATTTGAGGAAATATTGAAGCATGTTTTGAGAAATTGCTTTTTTAAACGATATTTGCGTTTCTTACGGATAATTCGCTGATGAACATTTTTGGACAGATGGCAACCAATACGTTTTATTTGATTCTTAAAGGCTACACTTAAGAAAAATGTAATCAAAATTGTTTAAATTAATTTTGAGAAAATTCGTAATTTATGTTTTTTATGGTAGCTACCTCAAAAAAATGAAGACAAAATAATCCCAAGATTATATGTCAAAAACATGATCACATATCAAATTCGATTAAATCGGTCGCGCGTTTAGGCTGTAAAGCACGTATGACTAGACGACATACAGTTTTCCATAAAACATTTTTTTAAACTGAATGGACTTTAAAACAAAAAACTTGATATAGATTTTTGTTCTATCACATAACTTCATAGTACTTGTATGGGAGAATATAAAAACAGCCCATAGATATTTACGAAATGTGAGGGTTAGCAAAACTGTTGCCATTTTGAAATTTATCAAACAATTTTTCTTATGATCGACTATTAGGCCTAGAACTAAGCTGTAAGATTTTTTGCTGAAATGTTTTATACTCACTGGGTATATGAAGAAAAAAGATCTATTTATTTCGATAAATACGATCACTTTCAGTATAGTGACTTATAATTTAAACCAATTTACTCGTATGTGCAGGATTGTGAACATTTCATAGTCTTGGATGTTTGAGAAGGAAAAATAAATAATAAAATCTTATAAGATTTAAGAATTACAGTTATATTCTAGTAGTTTTAAAACCTTTTTTTAAATCTATCACCATTCGGAAAGTTTTGTTATATATTTACTAATTAAATCACGTCAATTGTCAAATTGTTTAAGCACGTATAAACATAAACAAACAAAATTGAAACGTAAAAACACTTTAATAAACTTTTAACTCTTATTGTTGTCAACGACTGATGAAAATAAGGTACACACTCACTAACAAATAATGTTGGTTGATGAAAGAGAAGAATTAGAAAGGAAATATTTAGCTCCTAAGTTTTCGAGTGCGATACCAGTTGACTATCTTGTGAGGCTGTAACATTCCTCGAGCAGAGAGAGAAACACTCGAGTCATGCGATTAGAATTCTTAGCATAGCTCAACGAATCCAGGGAAAGTAAAAGTGCAGCTGGGAAATGTGAACGTACTTGTAACTCATCTCAGGCCTTTGAAATGCATAATTTGTATTGGTGATGTGAAGTGAAGGGATAGACAATGGATCTGTGGGTCGGGCTGGAATGTATCAACAGGTAGACTAATAAACTATGAATGGTGTAGGAAATGTGTTTTGTCAAAGGCTTAACCAACTACAGTTTGGTAAATTACTGTCTTTGGTAAGTAAACTTACAGAGAATGTATATTTTTATTCGGTCTAATAGTATTGTAAAATAGAAAAAGAAAATAATAAAGTGTAGAAAAACTACGAGAATTTTTAAAGAATTTGTTTAATTCTGAGATCTACGAAGAGTCACTTTTTAAGGGGGAGGGGGTTGTAACGGTAAGAAATACTCTTACAGTGTTTGAATTGTATGAATATCTGTTATTAATTTTTGGTATTTTGCTGGTTTGGATGCATTTAAAATTGATCGAATTCTAACAAAGATGCACTGAAATTACCCCCATCTCGTGGAGACAATTTTTACCCAACTTAATGGTTAATAACTTTAGAGAGAACGTTGTATTGTAATTTCTAATAAAATTCAGTCTCTTACCCCCCCCCCCCCTACTTTTTCTCCACATTTTTCGTCATCGATTTTGTACTAAATAAATTTTGTGCAATAAAGTTTGTTTTAAATGTTAAATGTTCATTTTTGAAAAGTGTTAACATTTTAGGACTATTTTAAGCTTAATTTTATTTTTACATACAAATTTAGTTACCACAGAAACCAGTTAATAATACACATTTAATACACTAGGTCCATCAGCTTTAATAATTCAACACAAAGCTAGGTTATGCGTAGCCTAGACCATCGTGTCACATTTTAAAAAGTGTTGATGGATAATCATATATTTTAATATAGAGATGTATATTAAATAAGTATAAAAAAGAGGATTCTCAAAAACTATTACCTTGAGCTAATTTTGCTTCCCATAATACGTATTATGTAGGCAATGTAACGATCAATATTCGCGTACAAAGCCGCAGGTAACAACTAGTCTAATAGTGAGTTTTAACGGTGAAATTATAGCTTTTGCAGACAATGCAGCATTAGAGCGGAACCAATAGCTGAAATGCTCATAAAGATAATTTAGGATTAAAGATATTTACAGCTAGGGTTTCTAATAGATATATCTTATTAGGTAAAAGAAAAAGTAGTTATATCCTCCTCTATTTTAAAAGGAACAAGGATTTTGTACTAGAGATTTTTCCCTCCAAATTGTTTAAAGATTAAAAACGTCTGTCGTATTCACCTTATAAAAAAAAGAGTAGGCTATAAAATAAATACACCTAGCTCTCGAGTACTCTAATAACTTCAGGTTCGAAAGAGAACAAAAGTTAGTCAAGAGAGACTACACGAAGAAAGATGGAGTTACAGCTTCGGGTTTGCAACACTCATACTTACTTACGATAAGTATGCCCCGGAGGAACCAGAAAATTTAGTGTACCCTGTACTTAAGCAATAGTTTTGATCGTTACTTGTGTTCAAAAATAAAACTTGTTAATTATGTAAATTACTTAGGAATTGTAAGTGATGAAATAATGAAATGAACAAATGAATAACTTACCCAAGTAACTAAATGTATTTTCGTAAATATTATTTCCTTGGTTTTTTTCTATAGATTCCTTAGTTTTTTTTTCTTATTTTTCTGTAGAAAATGTGCAGAATAGAAAATCCTAATCACGCATAGAATAGACCTAAAGATTACCTATTCTAAACATACATGTTAAAAGGTTTCAAATGAAATAGCCTATACTTGTAATTATTATTGTTTGATAAACATTATTGTGTGATATGTTTGGTGTTGGTAATAAAACTAAATGCATTTTTTATTTGAAGACGAAGAAAAATATTTGTAATAAATACTCCAAGTATTTTTAAACAAACATAGCTTTTTTTATGGTTTCAGTCATTTGTTAAAATACGGTAATAATTGTTTAAAATAGTACTCAAATATACTTGACTGTTTCCTTTTTGTGCTAATGAATAAAGATAATATACAACTTTATGTATAGATGTCAAATATAATTGTGTTATATGATTTGAAACAAGTTGATGGATGCCACCATGGTACGTAACCAAAGCGGCCATACAACGTTATACAATCAGATCCACTAAATATCACCCTCAACCTGATAGGACATGTTAAATTGTATTGGTAGATCAAGGAGTACTTACCCAGTAGTGTTAGTTTGTTTAAAACAGTTGTTACACAGGTTTTATAAACCTCGAAACTGTGTATATCACTACCCCCTTAACGTCGGCTAAAACCTAGTAGGCCATGTAAATGTATACAATCTAGGCATTTTATAGAATACCAAGGCATTGGTAATTATGCATTAAAGTTCACCCTATTTTTTAGTCGCTAAAATCATGCAAACATAAACTATTTATCTTGTTTGTCATTAAACTAATATCTTTTAATCACGCGAAACAATCGTCTCAAAATCCATTAATACTGAAGAAACTTACAATTTAGACACGAGGAAATTAGGCTTTTTCGGGTTATGACGAACGTGTACAATGACAATCGTGAATCAAGTTTGTGACTACATTACCAGTCTATGTTTATGTTATACACTGTACGTTACATTAGTGTAAATCATGGCGTGTACATTAGGACAAAGGTCTGGGAAGGTAACTAGATATACCTTTGTATACATAGACTGGTAATGGAGTCACAAACTTGATTCACGTTGTCATTGTACACATTTCGTCATAACCTAAATAAATGCCTTAAATTCCTTGTGTTAAAAAAGTGTCAGTTTCCCGGTATTAATGGATTATGAGACTTGAAAATTGTTTCGCTTTGTTAAAAATATCTGATTAATGACAAAATAGGTAAATAGTTTAAGTTTGCATGATTTTTAGCGACTAAAAAATAGAGTAAGCTTCACTGCATAATTACCTAAGCATTTTTTCTTTTACATTTTTTTAAGTTAGCTTAAAAAAACACTTTAAATTACAAGTGTTGAAAATTCTGAGTGCCCCTGTTTTGAATGTTATTCATAGAAATAGGCCTAAATAAATTAAATGAAATAATAAACTAAAAAAAAAAAGTGTTTTCCTGTTTTCACATTACTACCTCCGACTGTTTATTAAATTCCACTGGTGATATTATTAAATGTCTTTCAAGATGGAGTCTGCTTACCTTAAGGTCAAACGACTGATACAATTGGAACATTCGACATTCTTTAGAGTTAATTATAGTTTTTATTGCAGAACACGCGGCCAATTCCTTGACCACAATGTCGCCGGTTTAATTAGAACTGAGTGAAGGTCTCACAGAGACGCCTCGTAGGAAAACCAATATATGGCTAACTTGAGAAATTTAGTGAAAGTTTACATGACATAGATTCTTAAAATAATGAATATTCATTTTGTATTGTTGTTAAAATATTTGGCACGCATATGTTTTTATTTTTCTCCTTCTTGTTTAAATGTAAAAACCCTATTAATCATCAACGAATTATATAAAAAAAAGAAGATGAAAAAAAAGCTAAAATATATCTAGCTCTCCTATACTCTAATAGCATCAGAGTTGGAAGAGTACAAGAGTTGGTCAAGTAAGACCTGAGAAAAAAGATGAAAAAAGGGATCTAATTCAAGACTACAAGGAAAAGGTTCATCCAGCTAAGAATTCTTGGGATTGCCAAGCCAGTAATTTCTATAGGAGCCCTTGAGGGAAGCACGTATCTCATACAACTAGAATTTTGTTTTAGGTTATATTTTCTGTAACACATAGATTTTTAACTTTGACATTTTTATTGTTATATGAAGGTCACTGTGCTAGAATAATCCATTATTATAGGTTCATGAACGTCCTATTAAAAAAGAAAATGATCAAAAACTTGTTCAAACGGCCACCATATTAAAATTTCTTTAAAAGTATTACGTCTTATATTCATCGAATAGTAAACCCTCTCTTATTTGACTAAAATTAATTTAAACTTCTGTCTACTACGGATAATATTTCTAATTTTTAGGTTATGTTATTTTATATTCTCGTAGTAAACCTCTTAATTTATCGTTTAAAATTATTTAGCTATAATTTTATGCAGATTTTATAGTTTCACAAAATGAACTATGATTTGTTGTTCTAGGATCTACTATAGATAAATATATTCTATAAATTTGTGCCCATTTTTGAAATTTACCAACCCATTTTTACTTTCTCACATATAGGTTGTATATTTATGAAAGTTATGTGAAGTGGCGAAAAATCGATATCGAGTTTTTCGGATATATTATTTTGAGATTTCCTGCGTCCAAACAAGTGGTTTTGGAATTATCCATCGTCTGTACAGTGCTCTACAGCCCATACGAATTTGGTGTATTTTCATCCCAAAATTTGAGGTTAGTTACCATAAGAAAAAATAAACAAAATACAATTTTCTTAAGATCGACTATAACTATTTTAATGAAATTTTGCTAAGACCCCCAACAAAATGTATTAGTCGCCATCTCTAAAAAAAATTCCGGGTTTTGAATTATCGGGAAAACAAAACAAAGTAGATCAAATGACTGTAAATACTTAATGTTTCGTAATCGGCTCTACCCTTATCGTTCAAATTTTATTGTAGTGTGCAACGTGTGTAATGTGATATGTTTGTTTAACTTAAACCCGTGTGCAAATTCCAAAGTGCACCAAATGGTTCAGGAATAATTAACAAATAACAAAATTTAACTTTGATCGCCGTCATTAAATGCTAGTTTTAACCAAATACGATTTTCGCTGAGGACGTGTTGTGGAACAAACAGAACAAGTTTAGGCCCTATTTAAATAAATAAATAATTTTCATCGACCGAGGGTCCATGATGCATTTTCATGTTTTCACTGTCATCTACCAAACTTAATTTTTTTGGTTATTTTGGTTGTTTTTAATTGGTTTTAAAAATAAATGGATGAGTGAGAAATTAAAACAACAGGTACGTTGTGACGCGTCTGTGAAAAAAAAAGAGAAAAAAAGTGTTTTAAATATAAATATATTTTTAAAACGACGTATATTCTAAAAACCATAAATTAACTTATGATTTAAAGCTCGAGTACAGCCTACGTCTACTGTAACCATCAGGATGCTTCACGAGTGGCCTAAGGATCCTTATAACCTTGACAGCCCTATGAGTCATCCTGTGCAGCCACGCTTGATGGGTTTTGCTCCAATCAACTTTCATGCGCATGTACAGCTAGACTGTCACCTACAAATTGAAATTTTGTCAAAGAACGGTGATTTTGATTTACTTTGTAAAGTGAAATTTATGGGAGTAAATAAATAATACACAATCATTGGTATGGTTTTCTAAAGAAAAAGTCTTTAAAATATAACTACAGTACTTTCAAGTTGCTATTGTGAAGTTAAACATTTTGCAACATAATTTTTGTGCTTACTCTTATTTTACAGCGTGATTCACTACGGACATATCAGGACGTAATCTATTGATGAAAAATTCTGTATATGATTTCGAAAAGGCATAGTTTTCCGTCGGTCTTTTTTTACCTTTATTTTTACAAACAACGCATGTTTTACAGTTTATACTTGTACATCAAAAGGCTTTATTTTGTATATTTTCAAATTGGGGGCCGTTTGATATGTCAAACATCAAAATCAGAAACTGTTAATTTTTTACACAAAATACAAGAGGCGAAATATTTCCCTATATTAACGTCAAACACCATATTGTTTCCTTGATGTTAACAGAGTTATTTCATAACCCAATTTTCACTTTTTTAAATCGAAACCCTCTTATTTGTCATAAATGATGTTCTGAATTGAAAATTAGACAGGTAAATGCTTTTTTAAATGAAAAATAATAATTAATAAATGATTGTTTCTGATCCTATGGTTTACAAGACATTAGACGATTGTACTTCGTTTAATTTGACTTTTTATCGGATTTGTTAGGTATAGAATGGATATAGAATAAGTAAATAAATATAAAAGGTAGTAAATAAAGTACAAAGTTGTTATTCCATTGGTTATTCTCGTAGTATGTATATTGACATACTCGTACGTTATCACACTTTATCTGGATATTGACATACTTTATCGATTAACCGGGGGTATGCACGCTTGTGTAGCCTATATAGCCACACAACCTAACCTATTTGTGATGATTCTTGCTAAACCTAATATTAAGAATGTCATTTTATAACAAATTAATGGGATTTCATTTTAAAAAGAGAAACATCGTGAGTTTGAAATTTTGAACAAAAAATTCAATTTCTCGGTATAGGAAATATTATTTTCCCTAATATTAAAACTATTTTTAGTTTGTTTTGACTTTTCAAAATTTTGAATCTTAACCTAAAATAACGATTAATTTTCTTCAAAATGTTTAAAATACAAATTATTAGGGGATAAAATTATCAGAATTCGAGTTTTGTTTCAGGTTAACCTTCGTGGTTTTAAAATTATTTAAAAAATATTTTCTCACCATACTACTTCAAAAACAGCTGTTTTTAATACATACGTTGATATCCTAAAGTTGTTCTTTTTAGTCTTAGGACCTAAAAGCATCACCTGAGGTCGAGGTCATCAGCTGTTACTTCGTTTATACGAATTAATTAACGATTGTAAAACATCTATAAAAAACAACCGATACTCTCGCTTGTAAATAACCGTTAAAACAGCTGTTGCCATCGCTTTGAAGGAAAATAGGTTGTAACATTTTAGTTTTTGTGAAATTGTTTTCTTATGTTATTTGCATTATAACGAAATATATAGTTCATCACTTGGACCAAAATAAGCTCTTCGATCCTCGCTCATTTTCCTTGAGCGTTAAACTTGAGCTTGTATGGACAAAACTTCATTTTTGTTCCTAGTGATGAAATGTACTATTTTGTTCTTTATTAATGAGTCGGTTATCTTTTGATTTGTAGAGAAAAAAAAATATGCAATTTTCTTCATTGTTAAAGAGTGAAATATTTTGTCTCTTATATGTTTTTTAAAGTTAACAGATTCGTTATAACCAACGTTAAATGTTTTAAACGTTCGTCATTTTGAAAATATACAAAATAAAGTCTGTTTTTTGTACACGTCTAATACGTAATATTGTAAATGGGTGTACTGAACTCGATAACCATTTTTTTTTTTTTTTTTAAGAACACAAACTGGTAGATGGACGAGAAAACAGTATTTTCAAACGGATCTATATGTTTATAACTTTTTCTTTAGATTTTAATAATGGAACACATCCTGAACGTGTATCTCTCTTCGTGAATACCCTACATACATATTTACTATCTAACGTTTTAGAACAATAAGATTAGACGTAAAACTTTACTCAGTATAGAACGAATACGTTCGTAATATAGTTTTGCTAGAGTTAAACTGCATAATAGTACCACTGTTTTATAACGTTTAATGTTTAGCGTTATATTTGCGACTTCAATTGATCAGGCAGGTTAAGAAGTCTTTCTGAAGAGATCCTTTCACTCTCAATAATTTCTCCACGCGTCAGTAAAGCAACATATTTCTATGGTTATTTGTTTAATACAATTCTAATCTTATCAAAAATTAATTTAATTATTTGGACATAGTTATTCAAGTAACTGTAAACAATTAGTAACACTGCAATCGTAAAGAGTGTGACGTCACAATGTGACGGACAAAAAACTTTAGTCGCAAAAAATAATAAAAAGCTGAAAACACTAAATGAAAGAGAAAACAGATTAGAGATCGGTACTTTCCGTGTCCTTTTATTTTCAATAAACAGTGTTACTTCATTTAATTTAATTATCTGCCTGAAACAAAATCAAAATGAGTTTAAAATTACAAAAAATATACAAATTCAAAAGTTAGTTATGAAAAACATAAAAATACTTTAGATATTCAAAACAAATTTCATTATAATTTGTTAAATCTGTCACGCTTACGTGTTGTCTTAACTAATTCAACTTCGGAACTATTTTTTTCTTTTATTATACGGCATACGATAAATAAATATGAAATTTATATATTTTTGGGGACGATAGTAAAGCAGACAATAATAAAATTGTATGTAATAGTCTGTGGTTAACAACGCGATGCTACGTGGAATTACACGCGAAAAATAATTCATAACAGGGAATATATTCAATACTGTTTGTAAAAATTAAATTTTAATATTCGGGTTTCGAGATGCATGGAGTCATCTTTAGGAGTACAAATCTTCAAAGTTTCATGGATGTAAGTGCAATATAATCTCTAAATACACCATACACTATCACTTCCTTTTTTTTTTTTTTTTTTTAATACAGAATACCTATCTTTCAAAATATTTATATAAAAATCACAAAATGTTGATAAAGTTTGTCGATAAGAAGGTAAAAGTGTCCAACTAATTTCGGGTCCCTAGGCATATAAGGTCAGCTATTTTTATAATCTCGAAGAATTTTAAACGGCCTAGCGTCGACATTAATTTCAAATAGACATACATATTCGTAATCAGGATAACTTCTAGTTTTATTTGGGTAATTATATAGCAGAGCTGCCTCACTTCAAAATCAATTTTTATGGGTTTTATTCGTCAAATAAATGTTGGAAAAATATTTTATTATCGAAAAAAAGTGTCGGAAAGATGATTACATAATATAATTACACAAGAAAATCTTAATCAGAGTCAAATTCTGCTGCAAATTCAGTAGAAGAGGAATTTATTGAATTTAAATGTATTTCACTCGTAATTCGCCATAAATGATGAAACGAGTATTATACTCATTGTACCTTCTCTTAAACATAAATTCGGCTATATGGCCATGGAAATGTTGTTTTGAATTTCCATATCGCGGCACATTTCCTCGCACCTCCCTCCATTGACTTTCAATTGTCTGCGTATGTGCTTCAGTGTACGCATATGTAGGGCTGTATTATTATTTGTCACGAAAGGTTTGGCCAGGTTGCTATATATATATATATACATATATATATTATATATATATATATATATATATATATATATATATATATATAACCACCTGGCCAAACCTTCCGTACGTTTATTGAAGTGAATGTCATGAGTATGAAAGATAACACAGAGTTAATTTTTTCACGAAAAAACTACTTGTGTAATTGTATTATTGTATTATGTAATCATCTTTCCGACACTTTTTTTCAATAGTAAAATATTTTTCCAACATTTATTTGACGAATAAAACCCATAAAAATTGATTTTGAAGTGAGGCAGCTCTGCTATATAATTACCTTTATTTGATATCCCATTATATTTCCAAAAATAAAATTTTTCAATTTTATTGTTTTTGCTCCTAAACTATCCAAGGTCAATTTAGTTACTGCTATATTTTTCCTAATTACTGCAAAGTTTGAAATATATAGGATTTATTATCTTACAGACACTCGCTTAAAATTATAAGGATCCTTGGTTTTGCCTAATTAAGAGACACCAATGATGCAATCCATCTTTTAATTGCTATTGAAATGTTTGTCTCACATCTCTCAGACACTGCTTTTAAAACTACGTTACGCATTTCTCATTTTGTGGTTAAATTAAATTTTACTTGTCATGCGAAAACTATAATATATGATTTTGCAATGCAATGTAATTACAAATCCAAATATTTTTTTTGAGATTTATGGGTCATATCGTGTTCAAGTTAGGAGGAGGGGGGACATGATATCTGATACGCCAATATAGTAATTTGTTCTTCAAATAAATACATATTCGTAATCATAATAACTTTTAGTTTCATTTCATACTCCTCACATCATATTAAAAAGAAAAGATTTCTACTCTATAGTTCATTCCTCTTCACTATTCCAAGGTAATTTTTTTGTTACTGCTCTTTTATTTTATTTGGAGCAAAACAAAGAATATAAATGCAAAATTAAAAATATGTATCGTCTGTGAAGGGTGGTTGCGACTTCCAGATAAACGAACAGACCCGCGCGTCAAATTATAAGAGCCCTTGGTTCCTACGTACTCTAAAAATGGGGAAAACTTAGTAATATAGAATATTATAATTTTGTTCTCATCTAAACGTAGTAGACATTTTTGATTTTATTAATTTATATGTGTGAAAGCTAGACCAATGTTTTTCACAGTTAATATTTCTTCTTTTACGCTTTACTCATTTTATTTCTAGGTTACGACATCAAGGTAATGATTCATACTCCATTGTTAATACCATCACATGCATGTACATGTCTGGTGACAACTCCGGAATTAATGCCTGCAATTGGTATTCATCTTATCTATTCTAACAAGCGTGTACAGTCAATTATTAACAGCTGTTTTACATGTCCGTAATTAAAGAAGTGTTTTTCGCGGGACTTTTTATAGTAATATGTTTGAATAGGAAATGACTCATCGGATGTTTTTTGTAACTGTTAATTATTTCAGAGTTATGTAGTTATATTTTTAAATTACGGAACTTCCTTTGGAGTTTTAAGAAAACGGTTTATTAGTTAGTGATTAGTAACTAGAATAATGGCGACAAAACAGACAATGAAATGTCAGCCGAATATACTTATTGTAATAATTTGGCGCACTGTATTTATCGAGTGCGTCATTTCATTTGAGACAAGTGCGTATCTGAATAAGCTGTGCAAAAACATTGAACATATTTTCTTCCGCGCCCATTCAAAACCGAAATACCATAACCAAACAAATACATTCGTCACTGAAAGTTAGTGATATATGTCAGAAAATAGTGATAACAACCATGGACTTATATTATTTATATTATTTTTTCCTTGTTGTTTAAAGGCGGAACCCCACTCGGACATGATTACCTTATCAAAAAAAGAAGAAAAGAACATAATATTAAACCTTCTTTATACTAGGCCCCGAATACTCTAAGAGCGTTAGCACCAGAAAAGAACAAGAGTTGGTCAAGGAAACCTCTTAACAAACATGAAAGAGAGGGGTCTAACTCAAGACTAGGTGAAAAAAGATATTGATCCTGGTTGGACCCTCGGGATTACTAAACCCGTAATCAGCGTAAATCGCTAAGGAGGGTTATAAGGCCTCAACTTGCTTCACTTGTATCATAAACGAGTTCTCAAAGTACGTCGTATTTCTTTAAAGTTGAGTCTCAATAACGGTAGTCATGTTTAGTTTTTGCCGTAATATATATTTTATTTGCGATTTTGTACACGGTTTCGAGTCACTAAGCTTCAAATATCACTAAAATCGGAAGATCCAATTTTCATAAATTACATATTTCACCCCCAAGCCGATTTTTTTTTTTTACCGATAACTCACCAACTAGAGCCCAATACGTTTTGAGTAGAGATGGTACTTAGAGCAAAATTTCATCATAATCGTTAAATTTTGTGTTTTTTCTTATGGCAATTTTTAGTTATTGAACAAACTATCCCGCAATATGGCCAAAATAACCCCACATACCAAATTTGAAGAAATACGGTTCAGGTTTTTGGGCTGTAGAGGAATCAACATCGACAGAAAGACACCGGGCAGGCATTACTCAAAAAGCCACTTTTTAAAGGCACAGGAGACCTCAAAAAGAATATATCTAAAAAAAAACCTTCAATGTATATGCTCTACCCCATCAACTTGCTTTATACTACGTAGCTTCTATGTGAGATGTTTAGATATAAATTAATTAGTAACCGGGAGAACATAAATTGGCATTATTATTTATTTATTTAGTCTATGTTTTCAAGGTTAACCTTTTTTTACATTCTTATTCCGATTTATTAAAATTAAGAAATATTTTCCGGCTCTACCGCATTAACTTTAAAACCTTTTTGAAGATATCCTGATCTTCAAGAATTTTTCTTCTCTAAAATATCAGTTTTAAAGTAACATTGTAAGAGACAGATATGATTACTTTAATCTCTCAATGCTCAGAGAATTTTTATCAATTATTTCGTTGTAACTAAACAATGAATAATCAAAGTGAATAAAAATATTCTAAAAACAATTCTCAAGCTTTTCCGTCTATCTGCATCCATATCGTTTCAATACCAAATGATACAGAAAGTTTTCTATTGTTATTTTGCAGTCAACCACAAAATCTGATAATCCTTAACTTTATGTTGACTATTTGACGTTTATTGAAATCTTGTGGTACAGTAAAAACACAAAATATTTAGTAGTTTCAATGGTGAACGAGATAATATTTTTGTTCCACGTAAGAAAAATAACCGAGATATCAATAAAATTTCAAATAAAAGGGATGTGTGTAGGGACAGTTATTTTGATAAAGTGGAAGTCTTTTAATCGTCAGTTTAAATTTTAAAGCACACACGCTTGAAATTAGGCGATTTACAGTCCTTGGTATTGGTAATCAGAATAACTTCCAATTTTATTTGATACCCTACACATAATATTTCCAAAAATAAAAAATTCAACTCGATAGTTTTTGTCCCTTATCCTACCTCCATGCTCATTTATTTTACAACTATATGTTTCCTATAATATGCGGGACAATACAAAGAATAAAAATGCAAAGTTTGAAAAATAGGGATAGGCTTTATCATCTTGACCGTGTAGACTGGTTGCGACCTATAGACAGACAGATGGACAGACACGCGCGTGTGATTATAAGGTTCCTTTATTTTACCAACGGACCCTAATAAAAACGAATTATTCATAATTTATTAGAACAAAGAATAGTGTTTATTAATCATCTTGTACTCTGTACCTAGTTATCAATTCTTAAAATAGCTTTTAAGTTGACTGATGAGTATTCGATAACCAAGAAAAGCTCTTTGTTTTCTAGTGAATTACCAAGAAATATTTAATATCTCATTAAACATTAAAAGGGGTATTTATTTTGTTTCTTGTAAATATTGTGGAATATCAATTTTTTAAATATATATATATATATATATATATATATATATATATATATATATATATTGGTTTTAATAAGTTTATAAACCCTTTTTTGAAACGATTAAGTGAAAAACTATAAAGTTGTATGATATCCTGGAAAATAATCATATAAAAGAGGCTGCTATATTAAGTGTCGATAGCTCAATTCGTTCAGGAGTTTAAAAAAGAAGAAGAAGAAAAGAAGAAAACCGATATTAATGGCCAGAAATCATCTCCCAAAGTGTAGTAGATTGATAGCAAAACACCCTGTTCAAATTTTAAAAATAAAACTTGTTCCTGATGACGTATCCAGTGCTAATTTCATCGTCTTTCAACTACAATAGACATATTTCGTTTCCAAATGTGTCACGTAATTTGTTGCACACGTGTTTTATCTCAGAGTGAACATTTCGTTATTAACAGATCCAACACATTATCTGGCAAAGTAATAAAGTGTCAACATATCAGAGTTTGTGATATCCGTTATCAGGGGCATCTGGGTCAGCTGGGAAATATTCGCGCAATCACATCGTTATTAATAA
Organism: Aphrophora alni; assembly: GCA_963513935.1. Taxonomy (NCBI): domain Eukaryota; kingdom Metazoa; phylum Arthropoda; class Insecta; order Hemiptera; family Aphrophoridae; genus Aphrophora; species Aphrophora alni. Next base: position 129,903,474 of record OY740767.1, read on the forward strand.
ATGCTGTTGACAAATAGGCCATCGGATGCTATCAAATTAAAATAGAATAAATGTATTGAACATTCCAGATTACTGCTTGACACTGTTTTAATGCAAAATGTGATTTGTGTTTTCATTTTAATGCAAATATTGTTTTGCTGTTGTGAAACAGAAATAGCTCTTCTATTTTAGGATTTGTTTTGTTGTTGATTTTACTGACGAGAATTTTATATCTGTCATCAAATGAACTATACCTCTAGAACAAGTTAAAAGTCATACAAGCAGTGTATATCTGAAAAGCACGAACCAGGTTAATTTGCGGTGAATGGGTTTTACAATCCCAATGTTTCCTAGCTGGATTTACACTTCTCGTTATCTAGTCTTTGCTTAGATATATCCCTGTTTCATCTTTCATATCAGGTCTCTATCATGTTTGTTCTCTTCCGACCACCCCTACGGTGTTATAGTATTTGAGGGTAGATTTCAAAAATATGAATAAGCAAAATAAGATTATTTGACTACGGTGTGGGGATGTCGGCCTACCCGACGGCGAAGTTAAGATTGTTGTTATTGGGTTTGCTGTTTTAAGCTTTGTTTTTGTTTCGGCAATAATGAGATCTATGGTTTTTACGAAAAAGAAGATACGAACAAACGATCTCCGGGTCAGGTTTTTTAGGTTAGAATAAAGAAAACCATTTCTACAAACCTTTTTGTCAGGCGTATTGAAATAAAGAAGAAACCCCGGAACATCAATACTCAGATACACCTTTGCAAATCCAACCAGAAAAGCACTTCGAAAGATCCAAGTGAAGTGATTTAGCTGGAATACTATGTATAAGATATCTGTGGGCACTCGCAGAGACAGTTTACAATGGACGTCGGGACAACGGTAATGGATGCTGAAAGCCTGCCCTTAGAAGTAAGAAGTAGGTACACAAAAATTAAAAAAATAAAAAACACGTTGATTTCTTTGTATTTTTGATTAAAAATTAAAACAACTGAAATGAACGAGATATAGAGTTCAGATTTGTTAAAAACATTTTTTACGAAACATTTTAAAAATTAAATCAAAAGACTTTATTTTGAATTTATTGAATATTACGGCCTTAAAAAATGTTAAAAGTCGAATATCTTTAAAACAATAACAAGAATAAAATATTTCAATTTCTTAATGCGATTGTATAGGCTAGATTGGTATTTTCATTTTTTTCATAGTAATTGACTACTGCTTTTTTTCGTGCTCGTTTATGTGTGCGTGGGGGCAGTTTTGATCAGTCTCAAATCAAATTGGATAATAGAATAGAAAAAGTACTTTATTTTGACATGTATTCCATGTAAAATATAAAATAAATTCACAATTAATTAATTATAGAAGATAAAATAAAATGAAATAAACTAATAATATTCTTTCTTTACAGAGTACTTTACAGCAATGGTCTTTTTGACCGTCAGCTGGGTTGGCATAAACAAAACAATATAGTTAAAAGTTATACTATGAGTCATATATACTGTATTTACACATATAGACCTGTGTGTATATAACCTTCCTCCCATCAGTGCACCCATACATAGATAATCATATAATCATACAAAATATTCAATATAAATGACTACAGAACTAATTAATTTGGCACCAGCTATACAATAAAAATTACTTACATATATAAATATATTTACAGTAATCCTTCCAAGAATTTAGGTGTAACCCCCCTCCCCAACCAAAATTTTGTGTACTGTTACAGTTAAAAAATAAATTCATTTAATAATTCCCATCTAAATTTCCATGCAATCTTCATGAATTTACCCAATCTCCACCAATTTTTCCCATTTAATAAAAGTTCAAATTCCCCCCTATTTAAATTGCGTTTGAAAAAGCACAAATTTCTTATATCGGCTAGGATAGGACAGCGAGCAATAAAATGGTAAACCGTCTCGTTTTCATTTATGTTGCATAAGGAGCATAACCATATTTTATCGTTACACCACGGTTTATAGTTTAAGTCAACAAGTTCCGCCCTTGCTTTGATGATCCAACTTATTGTTTGTATATCATATTTATCAAATAAAACAAGTCTACTGCCGTCTCAAATCAAGTTGGATAATTGTTTGCATGCAATTAACAAATTATTCACCGGCTAGGCTAGTAAATATAAAATGACGGATCGCCAAGCTTATCTACATTTACAAAATTAACCAAATTTTCCCTTATTCGTCCCGAATTCCCGCGAAATTAAGTGATAATAGATTATCTAGGATTAGAAGACGCCTTAAAGATAAAGGACGTTCTAATTCTTTCCCACAGCCAAGCGGCAATTAAAGCCCTCAGCCCCGTAGAAGTCTCATCGTAATTGGTGTGAGATTCTCTCCGTTCCCTATGCGTCCTGTCTACTGTCAACCTGGGATGAGTACCTGGGGATTGGATGATCGAGGTTAATGAGAGGGCGGATTTGTTGGAAAAGAAAGGGGCCGGTCTGCCTTATGGGACCAGAACCCTCTTGCGGAATCAGTCATTCATCGGCAAGAAGAGCACATCGAACGATGGAGACAAATTCCTAACCAAAGATTGGTTAAACTTCTTCTCTGGGAACCAGATCCTGCTCTGACTAAGGTGCTGGTTCAGTATAACAGGAGACAGATCGGTGCCATTATTACCAGACACTGCTATATCCGGAGTCACTTAAATAATGTGGGACAACTACAAGTCTCACCTAACTGTCGTTATTGAGACCGCAGTACACACTTTGTTTGATTGCGAGATCCTGGAGTCGAAAAGAAGGATCTTTGTACCTCAGCAACCAGACATACATTTTAACAAGATCACCCTACACAATATTCTGCAGTTTGTTAGAGGCACTGGGGTCGGTGTAAAGTGAATAAAGAAAGAGAAGCACAATAGGCTCATAGCCAGAGTGCCGGAGGCCAATAGAACTTCATCAATATTTCCCACCCAAGTGATAGAATGCAAAATTATTGGTCTACAGATATTTGTACCGTCTCATAAAGTATTTTCAAAACACAGTATACGAAGTATAGGGTAGGTTTCGTAATCGCAAAGATTTCGACCTAGTTTTAAAAATTTAATTCCTCCGAAAACAGAAAAAGTTTTTTCGACATGCTGTCCGTCCATTATCTTTACGTAATCATGATATTGCTGCAAAATGTAAGATAAAAACATTACATTGGGTATAGAAGACTATAGTGAGGACTCTTATTAAATAAGTACTAATTTATCTGACGTCAAGAAAGTAATGATATACACAATTACGAGGTTCATACAACCTGTGTAACAACTGTTTTAAAACAAACATATTCTACTGTTTAACACAGTCACTATACTCCTTCCACACATGTTTGCATAATAGTTTGTAAAGCGGAAACAACTAGTTCTCATTATGACTAATCAATAATGATAATAATAAGTACAAATAAGATTTAAATCAACAAAAATATCTATTAATGAATTCAACTATCCACATAATTTTTGAGCTGATTTTATTTAATGAAGAGGAAGGATTAAATGTTTTAAGCCAATATAAACAACACGAATATGTTAGAAAGCTTCTATATATTCGATAACTTTCCTCATTTGTTACTCTAATTAATTTCCATAGTGATTCAAGAGGATTAGTAAATAAAGGTCATATTACGCAATTTATTTCAGAAAAATCTAAATTTTCTTGTGATGCTGGATAAAATGTTTTTTTTTCATTGCATCACAGAGACGCAACGCTAACATATATTTAATTGTTGGGTGTAATACTCCTTTGATTGCGATTGTTTGTGAAATTATTTCAGGAAGGGCGTGGACGTTGTGCGGGTTATCAATTCACGCAGGCGCATCTCCGCGGGTATTTTGGTGGTTTAGAGAGCGTAAACATTCACAGTCATCGTGCTTTAACTAAATTTTAAAATATGAGGTTTTTATAATTATAAAAACCTTATAAACCTAAACCTAAAGAGACTTCTAACCTTCATATACTCTAATAACCCGATCGTTGGAAAAGAAACATTAATACTAAATTAGTCAAGAGAGACCTGATAGGAAAGGTGAAAGGGAAGGATCTAACCAGAGACTGGGTGAAGAATAGTGTAGATCCAGCTAGAATACCTCGTGATCTCCATAACGGTACTCACGATAAGTTAGCCACCGTGGACCTCTTCTGAAGTTAGCGCTAAAAAAATTATATTTTCTCATCGGTTAAATTTTTTAAGATTATCATCATTCTCAAGTGCTAATTGATGGATAGGCAGAAGAGGCGATGCGGAATGGCCATCAAGCTCTTCTGACATTAAACCACTAAACTATTTCTTTTGAGATCAGATGAAAAACATTGTTTATGAAATGAAGCCAACTGACGTCAATGACTTACAGGGTGGAATTTTACAAAAGGCTCAATCAATTTACCGAGAATCTTTTGTGAATGCTGTTGGAGGTTTTTACAAACGGCTAGCACACTTCCAAACCACTGAAGGTTAACGATTCGAGCTCTTGTTACATTAAAAAAGGTAAAATATACGCAAGTAAGTCATAACTAATTGTTTCATGTAACTTTTGCCAGGGATGTACTATAAAACTTTTGAATGGCATTATTTTTCTATTGCATGAGCGTGAAGGGCTTTATAAAAAAACACTTATATTCATACCTCAACAAAACAAGTCTATCAATCTGGAATAAGACATTTAATACAATCAATATATCCAATATATAGGACAGGAAATATAGATAGCGTTCATTGGATTTCTTGTTTCGTGTAAACAGAATATTTTGGGTTGTCGTAAAGGAGTCATAAAACCCCTCTATTACAACATACCTTTTCAGTGGTTCTAATTGTCCAAGCACTCTCAGGCTGTATTACAACGACTGTCCATTAAATTTTGATGAGCCGTAAGATGGCAGCACTAGACACTCTAATTTTTGAACTTCTTATGATAGCTTATTATGAATTTCATTATAAATTAATTTACTCTTTAAGTATATCAAAAAGAGTGAACCATTCATTTTTATTATTATTAATTTATATTGTGGGATTTTTAAATCGCTATTTCAGTTAAGATAGGAACTAATATATATGCTCCTAGAGTGAATATTTTAGAAAAAATTGATCAAAATTGTAATTTTGAGTTTTAGTCTTGTGGAAACTATTTTCAAAATTTTAGATCACAAAAATAAACAACTAAATATTACTACATATCAAATAAAAAACGTTTGTTTGGGTAGAGACGAACAATCAAGACTACATGTATTTTACATAAAAGTTAAATCGATTGTCTGACTCATCACAAAACTTTATACGTTCTATATGTGAGAAAATAAAAATGTAAGTATAATTCCTATAAACGATATAAATCCAAGACAATTTGATATTCCAAACTTGTACTCTCTGGTGCCTAAAGGCCTCCTCCATCTCATCTTTCTTTTATTTACTTGTTCCATTTTCAATTTCGACAGACTGGAAATAATATTTACAGAGATAATACCACATATCAAGTTTAGTTTGATATCCCAGTCTCCTTAGGGCATGTTGAAAACAAATCTTATCTAATTCAACTGTCCTTGTTTCGAGTTCTTTCTGCTTTTAATTTAGAAACGTTCCGTTTTCGAGGAACAAACATTAATTTAATTGTTTTAGTTACTTGGTAAAGATCGATGTTTGTTTGTTCTGCGTCTTAAAGTTTTATTTAGTTTAAAACAGAATTTGAACAATCGTATTGTCTATCTTTAGATTGTAAAATGCATTTTTACTGGTTTTGATTTTAGTGAACTTTCAGTATTAAGTCAGTCTTTTATGATGAACATATGAAGGAGGGGGTGTCTTTAATAAGAATTGTTCAGTCGATTTTTAAACCCAAATAAATACATTTCACACTTTTATAGATGCAACTCACTTTTATGCCATGAATTATTTTAAGTTCCTACTCGTTTTTATTGGTATAAAAAAATTTTTTTGATATGATTTTTATGCGATTTTCTCTCTTAATCGCTCAAATTGTAAATTAAGTCGTCTTTACTCATATTTTATTCATTTTCGTACTTTTCGAAAATTTATTTTTCAGCAACAAAATTGGTACATAATTTGAACACTAAATGGAACTGAAAATTGTTTGAAATTTGCTCAGTAGTTTCCGAGTTATAAGTATTTTTGTTGCTGAAAAATCGAAATTGAGATTTTTCCACATACACTGCATATTTTCTTTAAAATTTCAACGACAACATGTTTTATCAGTAACAGTTTTGGTGTGCAATTTATACGCTAATGAAACTAAAAACTTTGTTTAAATTATATCAGTGGTTACCAAATTTTCCTCAGCGATTGAGAGAAAATTGATATGCTTTAGTATTTTTTGACGTTTCAGCTCCAAATTATAATGTTCTATAAAGTATTATATGGTTTGTAAAGTTTTATTTTTGTCGTTTTCTTATATTCAATTCTTTGCATTTATTTAATAAACAACAACTCGCGATGTTTATATTAATAGCAGTAGAAATGGAATCTGCAGTACTTCTCCACTCGGCATGTGTTTACGCAACATACATTCTATTAATTAAAATTTCGAAATATAATTAAAAAGTATTAAAAATGTAAGGAACTATAAAATTGCTTCAGACGTTACAAAGTTATTGATGTTTTCGTTAGGACGCCGTCTAAGGACGCGACTCGGAGGAGTATAACTATAAATACTGCAAGATTCAAGTGTCTATGAAGATTTCCCATGTTTCTCTTTCACAAAAAAAGGAAATAGTGAGAAAATCATTCTATTTTTACCTGCTGTGATTGAGGTTGGTGAACGGAATGAGTGTCAGCGGCTTTTTAATGACACGTGTCAAATCTCTACTTGAGGAGCGAAGGCCAGCCAGTAGGCAGAACTCAATATTTGAGTGCATGATTTTTGATAAACAAAAATGTTGATTTGACTTGTGGTTGTAGGAATCATCATAAATAGGATTAGGTTAGGTTAGGTTAAAGAAAGAAAAGTTAAAGAAACGTTTATGATACGAAAATCTGACAATATAACAATAATGTACGATTAGAATAGTAGTTGCAAGATTCACCACAAACAGGTTAGGTTAGGCTATTTACACGGCTTAGGTGTATTCTATTTAGACAGGTAAGGCGACTATTCTGGGAATCGCTTGCCTGCCCTCTTTTGTCTGATGGCTTTTCTCCACCTCATCAATGCTTACACCGCTGTCTCTCGCTCCACTAAAAGTAAAATTATCCTCATCCAATTTAGGATCGGCTGGTCCTCACTACTACCCTCAATGACGGACGTGTTCGTAATGTTGTTTAAGATTTTTTTTTAATGTTGTCTTTTATCGTTCTTTATAGGGAGATTTTCTATTCTGTACATTGCTTTAGAAACTGACATAATACATGATGTAGTTATAATTCCTCTACATGTTGGAAATGTAATTAGCTCGACATCCAAACGAGTAGTGATGTACATCCCCAAATTAATGATGAGCGGATCATTTATGTAGGTAGACCACATAAATTACAATGCAATTATGACGTATTTCAAATTTGACAAACCCATCTTCTAATTAAAATACATGCCATTAGCGAATGTCTAAATTGAAATTGATTGGTTTTGTTATCCTTGATAAGGAGGCAATAAAGTGATTATGAAATGGATCATCTCTGATTTACAATGTCATAATGATGAGGTTGGGTGTTATATGAGGGGTTAGAATTGCAGTTTACTGGTTTATTAGTTAATATTTCTCAAGTGGGTATAGATAGGTGTGCTTTGTGGGTAGAGATTCAAACAAACGACTGAAAATGAGTGTTTATTGAGACTACAAACCTACCATTGATTTTGTTTTTGTAGGTACAGTAGAACCCCTCAAACTCGACATAATGTGGACTTTAAGGTTGTCGAGTTTGGGGGTTGTCGAGTTTTAGGGAACTTTGGTATTTAATGGTTAGGTTTGCAACAAATACTCAAAAATTTTAAATAACTGTACATTTATTGATTATCAATGATTAAACGTTTATTGCAAAAAAAGTCCCTGCCTGACAACAAAAAATAGTGTGTTCAATCACACATTAAAATTAAATTTATCGATCGGTCAAATGAGATTTAAAAAGTTTTGGCCTTGTACAATAGGTTTAGTAAACTAAAAAGACCTATCCTAATATGCTGTAATAAAATTTACAGTAAATAACAGACAGTCCATTAAATATTTTTAAAGATTAAAACAATTTTAGATAAAAAAAAAACATTAGAGCAAAGTTATCATTGTTTGAAAAAACTTTTGATTGATATTTGTTTTTCATTTTCAACTGGACGTCTGGCAGCTTCATCTCGAAGTCGCCGAAGAAAAAGAATGTCCATACCAAACACGGTCCAATACAAATGCTATAAATTGAACTGCTGATCGCATATAATTAAGAGTCGGGTCATTTTTCTCACATGGTTAAGACCTTTATTACAAAACTTGAATCATAGTTCTACGACGCTTCGTTGAATTGTTATGACAAAAGACTTGCCGCTTACTTTAATGGAATCGGTGCTAATGACCGGTAGCATCCGGTTGGTTAGGCGCTTGGGTTCACAACAATATGAATGTTTTGACAACAAATATTTAGGGCTGTCCCGGTCTACCTGCACCCTTTATCTTTAACTTTGGCCTCTACTATACAGTAGGATTAGAAAGTGGCTAGACAAAGGAGCATCCCTCACACATGTATAAACAAAAGTAACAAGCCTCAACCTCCGGGCATCTGGCAGGCGCACATGGCGTAAAACAATGCAGTGAATGACCTTGGAAATCCCATGCTCCTTGTCACTGGCCCTGTCGAGTTTGACGGAATGTCGAGTTTGAGGGGGTCGAGTTTGAGAGGTTCTACTGTATATATCAAACTAAGGACAAACGACTTTAATTCTAATTTTCCTCAAATTTAGTTGGAGTATATTATTTCACAAAAATGTGGTCATATATATTTCTTTTCTTTATTTATGGTTTTGTTTATTTAATTTCAGTTAATCACGATCTAACATAACCTAACATCTCTCTCTCTCTCTCTCTCTCTCTCTCTCTCTCTCTCTCTCTCTCTCTCTCTCTCTCTCTCTCTCTCTCTCTCTCTTTTATACGATAATTAGTTTATACGATAATTATGTAACATAATCCTAACCTAACTTCTCATATATACGGAGTATAGAGAAGGTGATATGATTATTCAAAGTTTTTCTCGGAAATCTCCGATTTAGGTCCTCGTAATTCATGACCGTTTGTCGTCTGTCGTTTGTATAGTACAGCACAAACTAGTGGACTGATTTTAACAAACTATATATTTAGGCATAAATATGTTCTGAGATTTTTTTAACTAACTCAAAATTTTGGTTTATCTGCCATAAGAACAAAATATCCGATTTTCTGAAAAATCACTAACGATTTTGGTAAAATGTTGTTAAAACGTAGCCCCAACGTACCGTAACAAAACATTGAATAAGTTTGTGCATTTTTTTTTTTAACATTTTATTAACATTAACCTAAGATTTCTTAACAGAATATTTTTTATAATCGGATGATAGTTTTAACAATTCACCAAAGTTTAATGAAATCGTTTGAGAATATTCTTTAAATGCGTCCTTTAATTTCTGAAATAGGAGAGCATTATCGTTTGGTTTTTTTTTTTTTTTTTTTTTTTTTTTTTTTTTTTTTTTTTTAATGGAATTTCCAAAAGAAAGTGAGAAAAGTCACATAAATTATATAACAAAATAAGAACGAAATTATTTAAGTCAATTTAAAAACAAACTGTAATCTTCTCTAATCTCAGAATAAGAAGAATTTATTTCTCCAATAAAATATAAACACTGCAAAATATTTACACAAACTTGTTCACGCATCCATTACAATGTAAACAAACAATCTTTTTCTAAAATAATTGTTTTCGGTTGTTGACAGTAAAAGTGAAAATCAAACATGGACACCGTCTTGGATATTGTAGATTATTATAAACAATATTCAGGTATTTAAATAAGTTCTTAAGCAGAAATGTTATAATATATACTCAAGTTTAGTTGTCAGTGGTCAAGGTTCGTTTATGTTTCTTGGAAATTATTCTTTAACACTAATTTTCTATTTATTATTTAAATTTTGCACACTGTTTTGTGCGGTGAAACCTAAATGTTTAACGAAATTGGTAGACCCGATATTGAGAAATTTCGACATTTATACCAGCCACATGGAGGATCTGTTTTGTTTTTAACTGATAACTCACCAACCTGCATTTTTGGAAAGATGTCAAATACGTTTGTTTGGGTTCGTCATAGCTACGTTTGAGTAAAAATGTTCATAATCGTTAGATTTTAATTTATAAATCGTAATTATGTGTTTTTTTCTTTTGCAAAGACTCCCAAAATTTGAGTTATATAAAGGAAAAAAAATAAACCCGAGTTATGGCCAAAATGTCTAAATATTTTATTAAAATAATCCTCAGGATTAGGTTGTAGAACACTGCTAATACGCCAGACAGACATTATTAATTCTAAAACCATTTTTTGTATTCAGGGATCATCAAATTTCTTTACTTTAATTATTACATAATTTTCTCTCTACTACGTATAGGAAGTAGAAAAATATCACAGTGGTATTATTGTAGACGTGGTTTATATACAACAATTTTTAAATTTTAGTTCTTTTGATTTTCAGATTGGTCGAGAAAGTTCAATCAACATCATTTATTTCACAAATACATTCGTTTCTAAATCTTTAAATATGTAAAGGTTGGTAACTTAATATTCCATAAAGTTTTCAATATTCAGGTGACTTCTGTCTCCGTTCTTAATTGACATCCTGACATGTCTTACGACATCGCAGTAAGACATTCCCGGAAGTCGATTATCATAAAATGTTTACGTTTTGGCGTAAATATCTTCACCAATATCCGACAGAAGGAAGATATATATTAAAAATTAATGTTGATGGAATGACAGAATTCCCTTAGCGGGAATTTTCTCAAAGAATTTACTGTGAAATATAAACGTCAAAGGAAATAAATGACACGTAACGTTTTCATTTTATAGATCTCTGACTTCGCTTAAAACTAATGTTGGTTGGTCAGCGGAATGTTATTTTCATAAAGGAATACGTAGCTTTATAGTTCGTAAGATGGGTGATGTTTAGGTCAGGTTAGGTTAGGCTTGGGAATTTTTCGTGAGTTGAACTCGTCCTTTAGCTTTTAACCGATTTCGGCGTTTTAGGTCTTGGAATAGGGCTTACCCTGAACATGTTCCTACCCAAATTGCAAAAAGATGGAATAAATGGGAGGGAAAAATAGAGGGAATAAAAATGTTTACCATTAGCCTATACTAACTTTTATTAAGGAATTTATAAAAATCTGGCTTTATATTAAGATTTGTTCATGTACATACGTTTTAAACAGAACTATTCCAATCAAATAATATTAGCTGTTATTGATATAAACAAAAATAATTCAAAGAAAACTAAACAAAAGCGTGGTTATTTGCTAAAGAAGTGTTAATTATTTGTTGTAGTTATTTGTGTTCAACAAAGTATGATATACCAGTTCGTTTTGACCGGCTTATACAATGTTTTAAAGTTTGTTATTAGATTTTTTTTATTGTAGACGTGTTTATCACCGCAACTACATGAGAATTATGGGTGGACTTAACAATGAGAAAACAAAAATCTAGTTATGTATAACAAAAAAAAATTATTCTATTTCGATCAATGGGTATTGTAGTTTTAAATTAATACAACAGATTTTTTTTTTAATTTACGAATACAGGTTTCAGTTTTGTGTAACCTATCCTAACCTAACCTTTCATTCTGCATTCGTAAATGATGTGCTGTATTCACATGACATAATAAGGAATACTTATGGAAACTTCTATCATCAAACAATTGTCGGAAATTTGTATAAAAAATCTCAAGATAGAGGTATGACCAAATTATTCCTACAAACCAAATTTTATTACAATTAGTCCAAATGTTGATATTTTCATCCATCACATAACACGTATATGTGAGAAATAAAAACAGAATATATTATTTCAATTAACAAATGTTGTGAAATAAAAGTACAACACGCAATGTTTCACTACAAACAATTTATTTGAAACAAGACGACGTTTCAGGGACTAAATCATTATCTTCTGAAGATTCCGAGAAGATACAAAAGTACTGTGCATGTAACAACTGATTACATAAAGACTCTAACATCATAGCAACCCGTATTGATTATCATAATATGGAAACAGTTTTCAGATAATTTCTAAGTAACTGTTATTAAAATGAATGCTGAAGATGCTTTAATACAAGATTTATCAAGAGCCTACAACTAGTGATTACGAAAGGCGCCTCTGGCTTCAACTGCAGAATAAGGAGAGTTGAGGAGATTGTAAAGAATCTAGGAAGTGGTACAATCACAACTATAAATGTGGGTGAATCACGACTACTACCAATATGGATGTGGCCTACACTCTCTATACTTTATAAACACCTAGGTAATGTTCCCTACTTGGTAAACGGCTATTTATAAACTGAAAGATAAGTGAGAAAAGGCGGACTTTATTCTGTAGTATGAAATAAAGCCGTGTTCACGGTAAACTTGAAAAATACGGTAAAATATCGATTTTCTCTCTCTTTGTTAAGTCCATTGCCTCCCCACTTCTTACCTCTGTACAACTTAGCAATGTGGCACCATGGGTGATCTTGTGTTAAAATTTCGCACTGTGCTGATATCTCTTGGCGTTCATTTTAAAAACGAAACTCGTAATACTTCCTAGACACCAATCAGACGTCTGGATGATACTCTCTTGTCATTACTATAAATAATCAATATTTAAGCGTACGTTTATTATGGGGAAACACTAGTAAAGGAAATATTAATATTTAGAAAATATATATTTTATCTGTTACAAAAAATAAATCAGGGAAATAAATTTGTCATCAATTTATAATCACAGATAATACACGTATAAATTATTTTTATATAATAATTACAATTTCCTGAATGAACCAACAAACTTTAAATATCTGGGTTTGGAATAAAGTTTCTTACCTTTGTTTCCGCCAAGTGACCTCTTTTTTTTTCAATCATGACGCGTTTCGGGACTTTTATCCCATCTTCAGACACAGGTATATTAATTTAAATTACTCGACCGAGGTCGTCAAACACTAAAATTATTAAACAAAGACCAGAGCACTGTGGTGACAATATATACAGATACACTTTCAAAAGTCCCTTACCACACTTGGGAATAAACAAAATAACAAAAAACAAAAATTTTTGTCAAAAGTAAAATGTTCAAGATTCCCTCTGAAGATGACAACTTTGTTGTTGTAATAGCTATAAGGGTCTAATAGGAATATAAGATTCCCTCTGAAGATGACAACTTTGTTGTTGTAATAGCTATAAGGGTCTAATAGGAATAAACATTTTACTTTTGACAAAAATTTTTGTTTTTTGTTATTTTGTTTATTCCCAAGTGTGGTAAGGGACTTTTGAAAGTGTATCTGTACTAAAATTATTCATAAAAACACACACAAAACACACATATCACATTAAAAGTCCTATTTGGTGTACACCTTCTGGCTACCGGACGTTTATCTTGGTTTGGTCTCAAGGGCTACTGATCCATGTTTTGTATTCATACATCAGATAGAAAACATTACTAGAAAGTACAGTAAGTGTTCAGAACAGATGTTTTGAAGGTGAAGGTTTCCTAAGCAATGATTATTTCAACATAGACAGAATGTAACATAGGTGAATTTATTTTGTTGACGAAATCGAGATACCTATAGATGTTTTCTGGATCAATTCTCTCAAAATGATTATTCAAAAGTACCTGTATTAAAACTAGTTCTCTGAAATTTTGTTAAAGAGGTTCTTTTATGATCTGCTTAACATTAGATCAATATTCATATTTTACTTAATACATTGATGGTTTAATATATTTATGGTAATATTGTGACGTAACAGACGTAAAGGTGAGTTGCTTTTATTTGAGAGTTGTATGATCACCAAATCTCCCTTTGCTGTTATTTAAATATTCACAAACATTTATATCTCTTGTAATCGAAACTCCTACGTTTTCTCACGATACTGAGTCAACTTGGTATCTTTTCGACCCACCATTGAATTAAATCTGGAACCTCTATACACAAGGCGAAAAGATTAGTAACTAGCTAGAAGCTCACTACATGTATATTATTTGAACTAAATTATGGATTTCTAATTTTTCGGTGCATTGTTGAATTTAGACATCCAACGACACCAAGAACTGATTTGTACAAGGATTTTGTTTATATATTGGGTAGCATTTAAATGTTATCAAGTAGTCTTGGAATTGAAGAATTTCATAGCGCAAAGAGGCAATTTTTAGCGTAGAATTTGAGGCAATTTCTTTAATAATTATTGTTCCTGTTAATCAGTTGTGGTATAATTTCTTTCCTTAATCGTAATGAATACGATTATACAAAATCTGAACTGAACTATAGCAGTAATGCAGTTCTCGCTATGCTATTTACATTAACCGCCATCATTCAAGTGTTCAAGTCTTTTGATGTTATAATTTCTAAATGAGACAATAAAAAACATTGCACATCACGTACTTCTCGTATAGAGAGTAGTTATTTGTAATATGGAACAAGGAAGATGGAAGTTCCCCGCTCCTATCTCATACACAATGAGCTATTTTTTACTCCAACCTCCAAAGTAAACCAGAAGAAAAGACATCCATTTTCTGTTTAGTTAAATCTTCTTCAGTGGACGAAGTAAATGTCTTTCGACTAATTGGCATACTCACTTAGTAGTCTGGGTACTCGGCCTTTATTGCAGAATGCTCAGTTGAAGATGACCGAGAGAAGCTTGTCGATATATTTGGATAAATGAAATGTAAATCGAGATTTATAATGTAAAATGTAATTGGTTCCATTTGCAATGAATGCAATTAAATTTATATATCGAGGAATTGTTGATTAGTTGAATAAGTCCTTCGTTTATCCAATATTAACTTAACCTTGAAGTCTTATCAGTATGACTCCCTCTTCTCGAATAATTAAAACTCATAAACTTTGAAGTAGCGTTTGCTGAGATGTGGTTTATAAAAACATACAGTAAATCTAAGCATTACCTTGAAATATTCGACCATTGTTGATATTAGTACCTCAAGCGTTTCTCCGGTGTTTTAGTTATTTCTATAGCTATTAGCAGAGGCAGCGTAATACTTTTATAACTAGAGAAGCAATACAGTGGAGATATCTTTTGAAATAAAAATGGAAAAGTAAAGAACAATTTTTTAATTAAAAAGTTAGAGACGATATCTTACTTCAACAAAACATTTTACTGTCGTAGTTTGAAGCAAGGCTCATCATGTTAGAGAGAGTGGCACGAATGTTCACTCATTCACCAGAAACCAAAATATCATGTCTCAATGTGTAGAGCAAGAATATTTTTCCAGCAGAGCATATATTCTTATGTAGGTAAAATTGAAGTAAAATTCTGCTAGAAAATTCGATTTTGTAAATACTTTAAATAATATAATATATTTTTAATACTCTAAAAACATATTAAGTTAACAACGCTTTATTATTATTATTATTTTTGTTTGCGTTTTAATAATAATTTTTTACGTCTTTATTATTATAAATGCTCCTCTCATGAAATAAAACCCTGCATACGTCCTTGACTAAGCGACAACTGTAGAGCCATAAAGAGAAGGCAAACATTCACAAGTATGTGATTACTTCCAGGGGAATTCATTGTAGACAGAAGAGTTCACTCTAAACAAGCAACTGTTTTTCTTTACAACTCAATCTACAACTTTTGATTTATAAGAGTTTTTAAAATAAAATCAGTACAGTTAAATGAAAAACATGAACAAATTTAGATTTTACTCGTATATGCGTAGTATAGAGAAAGTTATGAAAGTGTTTGTGTAGTTGGGGGGGGGGGTGAAACATCACATTAAATGTCCGTTGTGAAATCAGGACTTTGCGCCCCAGAAGTCGTTTTTGAAACGATAGCTCTCTGCTGACTGTGCATTGTGCAGTGCCCTACACCACAAACGAGTACGTTGATTTGATCGAATTTTGTGGGTATATTAATCACATCTAGAGGAGACCGAAAATTATCAACATTGGCTCTAACATCTTTGATAAATTTTACTAAAATGTAGCATATAGGACCGAAATTAAAACTATAGGCCACCACTCCTAAATATTGCTCTTCTGGAGTTATCGGCAAAGAAAAAAAGAATTGTTCATGGACCTGCTATAATGGACCTAATTTCTCAACACTAGCTACACCGACTTTGTTCAAATTGTGGTAAAATGTGAAGTTTATCAGTGTGCCAAACCTGAGTGCCAGATCGGAAATTAAATAATATAACATGGTATCGAATAACTGGCAAAAAAAACTAAACTGAATCTTAACTTGATTTCTACCAAATTCTATTCAAGTTTAGGACAAGTTTTGGCACAATTGAAGCGAGGAAGGGAGTAAGTAATTGAGGGAGGGAGGGAGAGATTAGTTGGAATGATTTGTTTGTTCAGTTATACTTATATACAGGGTGATTCACGAAGTTAGGGAGAGATTAGTTGGAATGATTTGTTTGTTCAGTTATACTTATATATTTATTAATTTTTTTTCCATATATTGAAAAGACAATCTGTTATGTTTACATACAAGAATATAATTAATAAACTTTGATCTTCAACTATTAACAAGATGGTGTCAATATTTCTAACCCAGAGCGGATAACAATTATTGCTACATGGAATTGAATGAAACTATCTCTCCGTATATAGAGTGTTTGTATAGTTTAGCCTATACGGGTTCAATAATTAAACAAATCCCACACGAAGTTTACTCATCTTTGTTTCTCGAGCTTAACTGTGGTCCTTTGTGATCCTTAGTTCCCTAAGGACGGTACCCTGACAACGTTCGACTGTCTTGCTTTCTTCCGGCAGCTTCTCTGTCTACGCCCAATGTAGCCGCTGATCTAATGATCCCGAATCTCTCCAACTCTTGGCTTATATATTTTTAAGTGATTCGTGACGCGTTTGGTTATTGCAAGCTCAGCGGTTTCCTAACTTCTTACATCTTGCCACAACAATTGTTTACTCTCTCTAAACTACTGTGGGGACTTAGAATAATTCAAGCTTAACTATATAACCTAATCCTCGATAATTCCTAAGAGTATGAAGCTAAGAAATTAAAGGCTCTAGTAATCCTATCTAATGAAAACTTCTGCTAACTTCACGTACAGCATCCCTACTCCTCATACAGTAGCGAATTTTAAATCTAAACCAACAAACCTACTCAAATATTGAGCCTCGTATTATCATATCCTACTAGGACTTCTTCTTGAACATAAACAGACAAAAACTTTCCAGACAAGCGTGATGAAAGATCTGTTAATGTCGACTGTCAAAGGAGTGGTTGGGCAGCGATTCATTACATGTTCAATTGCATAGATCTAATTCACTTTATGGTGTGTAAAGAAATTTCACTTCAAGTAGTTGATAAGGGGGTGTACCAACGTATGTAGTTATGTATTTCCGATACCCTTATGTACCAACTATTCTTAAGGAAAAATACGTTGGATAACTCAGTAATAGAGGATTTGTGTTTTATTTTCTATGGCAAAAGTTGTATAAAGCTATTTTCGAAAGCTTGAAACGAATGTTATTTTCATTTTTGTCGATTTGTTTGTGAGAATGTGTCTGCAATATTTCTGCACCATTTACTCATATTTAAGTTTTCAATAAATTGTTTATTATTTTATAATAACTTCACTCTACTTGGTATTACAGTAGTTGAATCTACTTTGCAGGCAATATCCACTCCACATGTCAATAACACATCTCTCCTATCAGTACACTCTATTATATCTTCACAACTTTTCATTTTCTATTTCAAAGTACAAAACCTTGCGTCGAGAAGACGTGTTAACCAAGAAAATATTTTATCCCACTGCCTCTGTGATGATAACTAGACTCCTCTGCCTTCCAGCCGAAGTAAACGATTTCTGTTTGTAATATTGGATTCTCCGAATTGCTTATTTCCAATCATCCGTTCATTTCTATATACTGCGTTATTTTATTGTTTTATTTATGAGGCCACGGTTTAGATAGAGTATTTGACATTTTGTTATCGTATGATTGGTAAATTTAAATATATATTGTTTTTAAATGTATACGTTTGTGAGGTGTCTCTTACTTTATCAGTTATTCGTATATATTGTTAAGAGTGGAAATATCATAGATATATATATTACTACCAGTATAAATTTTAGAACTATCCTAAATGAGGTAAAAGAGAGTTTACAAAATATATTATTTGGGATGTTTTAATAGTATTGTGTACTAAAATCCAATTTTCTGTGTAACAGTTTTAAAATGTTCAAACTAACATATTTTTTCTTTTGATTTAAAATTTTAAGGTGAAAGTAACTCAAATTTAATTTTCCTACTCCGCCATATTTTTTTTATTGTTCAAAATAATAATTTTGAATTTAAAACGTTGTACTAATGTTATTTTAAATCTCAAAAGTATCATTAATCCTAATTTTAAAGAATTTACGTTTTCGGAAACCTAGCATATATTTATTTGTTTTATTTACAAAAAAAGAGAAAACAAATTGAAATACAATTATTTTTATTCTCGCTATTTGTTAAAAAAAAAAAAAAAAAAAAAAAAAAAAAAAAAAAAAAAAAAAAAAAAAAAAAAAAAAAAAAAACTTTTAACTCGGTTAAAATAAAAATGTTTCACTTTCTAACTCAAGAAATAATTAGAAACATAAAAGTTTCACAATCAACGACAAAGATTTACGGGAGAAAGAAAAAAAAACTGAATTTAACTCAAAAACTTTATTTCGCTTCGGTTTAGCCTTAACAACGGCATTATTAAGCCGTCATATTGTATTCTTTTTCAATAAAAATAATATTAAATGAGTGGATAGATTAATCTCATATTATTGTATAACACATTAAGTATTATAATTTGTTTTCACTTTTACGTAAAGTCGAAAATTGTATGCTTTTTATGTAAACTGTTTTAATTTACTTTTACGTTAAAGTTAAATGGAATAAAACTTGAAACAAATATTTTTACAAATAAGACGTTTATTTATTCAAACGCGTTTAACGACAAAGTCGCCATCTTCAGTGATGCACGAGTTACAGTAAATAAACTGTAACTAACTTTCGTGCATTACTAAAGATGGCGACTTTATATTGAAACATGTTTGAATAAATAAACGTACTATTTGTGTTCAAGTTTTATTCTATCTAGTATACAATCTCAAAACTAAAGCTTAATATTTATTTAGGTAATAATTGTAGATAACTTTTTTTATAGATCCCCATGTCTATTAAACTATGAATTTAATTAAAAAAATAAACAGATCCTCATATTTGGAATTTAATGTCTTTAACGCGTAAATAGTTTTGATAGGTTTGGATGACGTATAAGGAATAAAACTGTTTTATTGTCGTTTGGAAGGGATTTGCATATTGTCAGGCGGGAGCGATGGCCTACCATTATGTCGAAGTTTCGAATCTCTGTTACCAACCTTGAAATTGGACATAACGATTTTAGTTTAATTACGAAAAATCAAACCATTGCAACAAACGAAAGTTGAAATAAACGATTTAACAATTAAATTTTAAAACATGAATAGTGAATTTTAATCCTAAGGAATATTTACTTTAAAGTGATGAGAATGGGTTTTGTGCGTGCATATGGGAGAAAGTTCGTTCATTCTACACTGCTTCTTTAAATTCCATCTGGAAATACCTTTATCATTGCATGTTCTTTATAGTAGTGAGAATAAACTAATTTCTGCACTTTCAGCAACACGCGCATTTGTGCATGCACGACACGGAATAAAACATTTTCGCTGTACTCCCGCTAGCATCCTCTGTTTCTCCTTTTTTTTGCATCACACATGTTAGCGTCTGATACATACTTAATACAGTGAAGGTTAAGTCATGAGTCATAAATCAATGTCTAGTTTTTAGCGAATGTATCCCTTTTGCTGCTCCCTGAGTGCAAAAATGTGGTTTTTGGAATGATATCTCTCGTTTGTTTCTCTATTTCGTTTGTTTTCTGTCTTTAGTTTGTGCAGTTCTAAAAAAAATACGTTTGGACCAATTTTAATCAAATTTGATATGTAGGTATATTATCGCTATAACCATAAAAATTTAGGGGTAGCTCGTAAATGGAAAAAAACCATGAAATTCCGGTTTTCTCGTTACTCGACTATAACAATTTAGATCACATTTTGCTCTAGTGTAGCTTCTAAAGGCCTCAAAATAGTATTGATCGTTTTCTCTAAAAAAATACAGGTTTATGAGATATCGGTAACGTTCGGCAATGAGCTATTATAATCAACTCAAAATCAACTTTTTTTGGTTTAAATTTTAGTGAAATATAAAGATTATTCTTGATCGCCATCATTAAAAGCAAGGGCGTGTTAATGGCACAAGTTAAGTAAGTTAAAGCCCTTATTTTAATATATAAATATTTTTTCATAAAATATTTATTTTCTTGTTTTTATCCACATCTATAAATCTGATATTTTTGGTGATGATTATTTTCGTTCGTTTTTAGGTTTTGAGGAGTGGTGAGTGAGAAAATATTTCTGATTCATTTATTAATTGTACACTTGCGTTATTTGTCTGTATTCAATACGCAGTAAAAACTGCACACCCTGTTAATGCAATTTGTCACTGTAAACTAAGTTTTCTTGCATTACGAAACAAAATATAACATTTCACTGTGTAGGAGTAATACAGCATAACTAAATGTTTCTGGAAGTTGTGAGGTAAGATAAAGTTTTACTGAATTCCCTGCAGTGTCTAGTTGGTTTATCTTTAATTTCATTGCACTGTAGTTATACTTACGAGAACAAATTTTGATTTGGTTATAGCCTACTCATGTTTGGTGTTTCTCTTTGCAAACATTTAAAGTTATTTTTACAGTCTTATTCATCTTTTTTGTGTTTTTTTTTTTTTGTTTTTATACTTTAAAGAAAAACTTATGTGGTCGTTGTTGAGTGTTTCGTTAAATATTTACTCTGGCCCCAAATAGTTGGTTTAGTAATAACCTCCTTTATCTGTCGCCTTGTCAGTATTCTATAACCTACACTTGGCGTGTCTTTTCCTCCCCGTTTTTTTCATAATTCAAATTATTTCGGTATATACCATGAGAACATAACTTTAATTCATATTTTCTCAAAATTGACTTAAATATTATTTACATAATTTCACTAAATACAGACAACACAAGTCCAAACAGAACGTATTAAGCATCACCACTCGAAGAATATCTTAAAATCGTTGAATTTAAAAGCAATTTCTTTGAAACTATAAAAATTTATAACCTAAAATAATGTACTAAACCTGAAGTTAAAAAAAAAAGCTTCTTAATAGGAAAAACTATATTATTTATCTAAACTTTCAATGGGGCTGAATGGATGGGTGTGGGTATATCTATAATTTTTAATTAAAGTTTAACCGTAATCTCTTGCGTCGTAATTTTACGATTTGAAATGTTTTCGTCGTTTAACTTTTACACTTTACTGGAATTTTTATTTATACAAATAATAATCATTGGTATTTGTCAATATGGAAATTCTGAAATGAAAATATAATACAGAAATACCAAATAAACTCTCCCCCACAAATATCTCTATCTTTATTTTTCTCTTTCGCATGTGCTAGCTGTAATAAAATTTTAAAAATACCTACTTACAAATACAAAAATTCTCGACAATGTTTTTAAATAACGAAGAACGTTTGATGTATGAAGGAAAAATGTATTTAAATTTTATCAATTTCATGAGCTAGTTTTTCAATGACTTGTCAAATGTTTAAAGTTTTTACAGTTGACCGAAAATCTCGAACTAATTTTAGTCGAAAGATAACGAAAACTACTATCTTTATTTTCAATCTCTCTTAATTTATTATCAACAATTTTTAAAAAGAAACAAAATAAGCGTTATTTGTGTTAAAAGTTTTCCCTCAACTTTTACACTTGAATACAACCGCACATTAAATACTGAGAACCAAATACAACACAATAGAATATAAACTAACATGGCTGCCCTAGTAAAGCAAAGTTTCACAATATAATGGATGCACTTTATCACTTCATACCATTTTGTTAAAACATTCCATAATTCTTTTAACCTATATACTTTATCATGGCTTTTTATGTTTTCAGTTGCACTATCCAAATTATACTCTGAAGCTTTGTTTTTATATAAACAAAAGCTTTAGTAATATGAATGCACTTAAAAGCCACAAAGCTTGTTAGGGAAATTGTGTTGTGGTTCAATCAATATGGTACTTCAACGCCGAGTGTCACAGTTTTTATCTAATTAATTGCAATAAAAGAAATTTTATGACATAGAAAAGTGATTTCTGACATGTCTGTCGTCGTCTTCTGCACGAAAACACGATAGCCCCACAAAAATTAAGATAGCAAGATTAAATTTAGTATAGCGGACTATAATGTACTCATTTAAAACCCCATTGAAATTCAGAAAAATTAAATTGAAATTGTAAAAATGGTGGTAATTTTAAACAGTTTTTCTCTAAAATTTTAAACGAAATCGGTGGAGACGTCATTGAGAAAATACCCAATTTATTAGAGCCTCGTGGTCTGTTTTTAGATATTTAATGACAATTCACGAATTAAGATTTTTGGAGAAATGGCGATAGATACATTTTGTTTGACTTCTTATGCGTTACATTTTTAACAATTTTATTCCATTTCATGATTTGTGCAACAATCGCATTTTGTGTTTTCGTCTAATAAGAAATAATCAAAACAAATTCCGTAGATATGGCATAAATATAGCCTCATAATAAATATTATTAACATCGATCCACTAGTGCTGTAGAGCTCTACAAACAATAGACAGATTGAGACATGGACGACAGAATGATACGGGGTTTTTTTAACACAGATGATTTCAAAACATATATTTCCGCGACATATATAAACTCGACATGGGTTAGTTGATTCTTCAATTAAATTTCTATACACTACGCAGTTATATGTGCAACGCCAAAGGGTTGTTTAAGGGGAAATCTAATTTGATACCGGGAGTTACAATAACTTTACTTGCGATTAACTTTGAATACGTATTGTCCATACCCGATAAGGTCTTAAATCCCTTATCTCTTGCGAGACTCAACACTACTCTTGGATAAACATTTTTTATTGAGTTAACTAAACTAAATAATGTTGACTAACTTATATAAAATAACTGCTCACACACGAAATAAAATAGATGGACCAAATAGGCCTACGGTCTGAACTTCCTGCCTACCGAAATATAATTTAATTTCACGGACAGAAAATATTCACCAGCCTTCCCGAGAACTGGTAAACGTCTTTGACAGCTGATTACCCCGAAATGTAATTTAGAAAATCACTTAAATATATTATAAGTCGTCGAAGTCGACAACGACTATCCGTACAAGACACAGATCCAAAACCTCTCTCCGTCCTCTCTCTATCTACATCACAGGTCTCTCCACTGCCCTCATTATACAATCGTAATCGAAATGCTAATTCGAATCCAAAATAGAAACCAAAGATTCAACAACGGTAATCCAAAGTCACAACCCTGGTGACATGAGAAAAAAATGACCCAGCCCTTAGATACTGGCGTCAGTTACACATCGTGTATTTTCATGTAATCGATTTTTTTTCTCTTTAAACTTATACGGTCTATATGAAAGAAAGTAAAATAGTAATTGTATATCAATTACGTATATAACTTTAAGAAAATTCGATATTCCAAACATGTACTCTCTAGTGTCTAAGGATCTCCTCAATCTCGTATGTGATTTTCTCACTTGTGCCGTTATCAACTTTGACATTACTGAAAATAATATTTACAGAGATTGTAAATCTAGTTTGATATCCTAGTCTCCTTGTGCATCTTGAAAACAAATCATATATAATTCGATTGCTCTTGTTGCGAGTTCTCTCAGATTTTAATGTAATGTTTTAGTGACTTATATTTATTTGGTTTGCGTTTTAAAGTTTTATTTTACTTGGACAGTCATATCTTGGTTCTTTAAATAGTAAAATGAATTTTCACTGGTTTTGATTATATGAACTTTCCTTCGTTGTTAGTCTTTTAATATGAAAACTCTGATGAGGTACCTCCTATTGGAGGAATTTTTAGCATAGATCTCTTATGAAATAAGTAATTTATGTTCCTGCTTTTATTTATATGTTCATTGGTATAAGTGGTTGTTAGTTGCTACAGTGTTTCATACAATGTAGATACAATCCACAGTGCTGTTAATGGTTGAACCTGTATTATTTTGTGATTTTAATGTTTCTAATTAATATTGTTTCCCTAATAATTAACTGCAACGTATTGGTCTAACTTTGTACTAATGTCTGATGTGTACTATATCGTATACACTATAGAAGTTACAGAGGTCTTTATGTGATGGGTCAAAAACTGGTGTGGGATTTTTCACGGTTGTTCACGGACACGTCAGAGGATATGACGTCTGTGGTATTTGCAGAGCTTTACAACCCAAACAAGTGGACCGATTTTAATCAAATTTGATATGTGGGCATATTTTTCCCATATCTCGGGATGTCTTTTTCCGATGACTCAAAATTTGGGGCTTATCTCCCTTAAGATGAAAAAACAAAATTTCTACTTTTATCACAAAACACAAATCATCTCTAATGATTTTATCTAGCATCTCTCGAAAAATACCAGTTTGTTAGTTATCTGTAATGACAAAAAAAAATAAAAAATCGGCCATGAGGTTTTTATTTAAAAAATCGGCCGAGGTTTTTTTTTAAATCTCAAAATCGTTTTTACCAATTTCGTTCAAAATTTAGAGAAATTTTAAGATTGTGGACTATTGTACAAAATCGTTTGTACAAAATTATGGTTACGAAATTGCTTGTAAATTTAACATCAAATAAAAGGGTCAAGCGTTTACTTAAACTACACGATTTAGTCTGTAGTCGTATAAGGACGGTTATTTTTATAAAGTGCAAGTTTTTTAAGCGGCCTAGCGCTATCACATAAATTGTTCATTAAATAAACACATACTAAGTATTGGTAATCAGATACTTCCAGTTTTATTTGATACTACACACATAATATTTCCAAACATACAATTTTTCAACTATGTAGTTTAACTTTCTTACACAACCTCAAGGTATTTTTTTTCCATTTTCGCTATGTTTTCCTATTTATATCAATACAAAAATTAAATGCAAAGCTGAAACATATAGGATTTATCGTCTTGTCTGTGTAGACTGGTTACGACTTACAGATAGACACGCGTGTGAAGTTATAAGGATCTTTGGTTTTACCTACAGATCCTAATAAAGAGAAGTCAATGAAAATGGAAACCATCTATTGAATTATATAGCACATCTATACAAAAATAGAGGCCTCACATCTTGTATAAACTGCTTTTAAAATGTATTCGTTACACATTTATCATCGTGTAGTTAAATGAACTATAATATTATGATTTCGTACTGCATTTTAATTGTAAATCCATTTTTTTTTTTTTTTTTTTTTTTTTTTTTTTTTTTCAGAATTGTAGATCATGCTATGTTTAAGTTGCGCTATGAGTGAGCGGTGTCATGATATCCGACGCTTTATATCTAGTAGCGCCAACATATTAATTTGTTCCTCATTAAGTATACATATTCCTAATTACTTCTAGTTTTATTTGATTCCACAAACATAATTAAAAAAAAAAGAATCAAATCGATCGTTTTGTTCCTTAAATCCCAAGGTCATTTTTTGTTACTACTATATGTTTTTTCTTTCTATGAGACAATATAAAGAATATATCTGTGTAGACTGGTTGCACCTTACTAACAGACCAAACGGGCACGAGCGTGAATTTATAAGGGTTTTACCTGCGGACCCTAAAAACCAAATTGAATCTTGATTGCCATCCTTAATACATCGATTGTTTTCATTTTTAAATTTCTGACGCGACATTTTTGGTGACGAATAGTTTTAGGTATTTATATATTTTTTTATATATTTGGGGGGAGGGTTGAGTGAAGGAGATAATTCATGCAGTTGTTTCAAAACGTTTTTATAGATTACATACAGAATTATGACGAACTCAGATTTTGTTCTATTTAAGGGGACACTAATCTGACAAATTTCATTCCAATAAAATAAAATATGGTGACTGTTTATTTCAATTTGTTAGGAACAGTTTTGATGAATCTGAATTTCCTTTTGTTTTTTGAACGCTAAACATGATTAATAGTATCTATATCTTATATCTGTGTTTAATTATGTAAATAATTTATAAACAAACCTAACTCACTAGTTCAGATTGTCATCTTGATAAGGTTAAATGTTGTTAGCGAATTGCGTAACTTCCAATTAAAATGGCTTTAATAAAACCATTCCTATTACGTAACACTGTATTTAAAAAATGCAATTTTTGTTTCAATCTATCAAACGTTTTTATCAAAGAAAAATTATATTGAATTGAAAAATTGTCCTTCATGAATTTAAAAAATATATTATGACACGGCTTGATACAGAGTAATACGGGCTTGATACACGTGCTTTTAAAAGTAAAGATTTCAAAAACATTGCACAAACTTTCTCACTCATCCAAAACGAATAAAACCCTACAAAATTTTTTGTTCTTGTCAGTGTGGTAGTTCCAAAAAGTGATGAAAATAATCGTGTATTCTGTCTTTGAACAAATATTTATATATTTAATTAGAGTTTAAAGTCACTTTACTTATACTTAGTAACGCGTCCATGGATTTAATCGTATTGGATTAAAATCAAGCTTTTAATGACAACAGTAAATGTCCATTTTTGTTTTTTTATATGATTAAAGCCCTATGTGTGAGTTTGCACACCTTCACGTTTTATGAAAATTTGAATGAAATCCGTAAAGCCGATTTCGGGATATTACTTTTTTTGTAACAGCATCGTGGTAAATTTTTGTTTTTATAACAGTAGAACGATAGCCACTAGATTAACCGAAGACTTGGTAAAAGTTTTAGTCGTAGTTTTTTCGCATTTAGCATTTAGACAGCTTGATAATGGGTCAAGCCTTTGTTGACCTAAGTCATTATGGTTTCTCTGACTAACCCTTGCGTCATTCAACTGGTTCCACAGAAATGTTGTTTATTACGGTGCTTGAAATTACTGTAAGCAGTTTTAAATAATTAACGTATATGTATTGTTTGTTTAAAAAGTGAGACAACAGGTTATCAAACGAGATGAGAGTAAGTATATTTAGAGTAACTAAGAGTTTTTAACAACGTACAGAGTGCTAGAAAAGTATGGGAACGGTTTGATATTTCAAGAACTGCTTTAAATAGAAATATGTTCCGCTTCTCTCATTTTAAAACTCTTTAACTTGGTCTATCTATAGGGTGGTACAAAAGTTTAGTAGAATATACAGGTTTGATATTTCAAGAAATGCTTTAAATAGAAATATGTTCCGCTTCTCTCATTTTAAAACTCTTTAACTTGGTCTATCTATAGGGTAGTACAAAAGTTTAGTAGAATATACAGGTTTGATATTTCAAGAACTGCTTTAAATAGAAATATGTTCCGCTTCTCTCATTTTAAAACTCTTTAACTTGGTCTATCTATAGGGTGGTACAAAAGTTTAGTAGAATATACAGGTTTGATATTTCAAGAACTGCTTTAAATAGAAATATGTTCCGCTTCTCTCATTTTAAAACTCTTTAACTTGGTCTATCTATAGGGTGGTACAAAAGTTTAGTAGAATATACAGGCTTGATATTTCAAGAACTGCTTTAAATAGAAATATGTTCCGCCTCTCTCATTTTAAAACTCTTTAACTTGGTCTATCTATAGGGTGGTACAAAAGTTTAGTAGAATATACAGGTTTGATATTTCAAGAACTGCTTTAAATAGAAATATGTTCCGCTTCTCTCATTTTAAAACTCTTTAACTTGGTCTATCTATAGGGTGGTACAAAAGTTTAGTAGAATATACAGGTTTGATATTTCAAGAACTGCTTTAAATAGAAATATGTTCCGCTTCTCTCATTTTAAAACTCTTTAACTTGGTCTATCTATAGGGTGGTACAAAAGTTTAGTAGAATATACAGGTTTGATATTTCAAGAACTGCTTTAAATAGAAATATGTTCCGCTTCTCTCATTTTAAAACTCTTTAACTTGGTCTATCTATAGGGTGGTACAAAAGTTTAGTAGAATATACAGGCTTGATATTTCAAGAACTGCTTTAAATAGAAATATGTTCCGCCTCTCTCATTTTAAAACTCTTTAACTTGGTCTATCTATAGGGTGGTACAAAAGTTTAGTAGAATATACAGGTTTGATATTTCAAGAACTGCTTTAAATAGAAATATGTTCCGCTTCTCTCATTTTAAAACTCTTTAACTTGGTCTATCTATAGGGTGGTACAAAAGTTTAGTAGAATATACAGGTTTGATATTTCAAGAACTGCTTTAAATAGAAATATGTTCCGCTTCTCTCATTTTAAAACTCTTTAACTTGGTCTATCTATAGGGTGGTACAAAAGTTTATAATATACAGGGCGTTCCAAAAATTAACAAAACGTGGTTTTCTCAACATTTTTAATGTAAATTTATTATTATTATTTACATATTCTAATACGTCAATTTAAGTTATTTAAAAGCAATTTTTAATTTATCTTTAATAACAACCGAGTTATGTCCTTTTTAAATTTCTGATTTTGTAAACACATTATTAAACATTCTTTGCAACTCTGAGTGAATAACGATTTATTATTTTGTTATTGTGATATAAATTAACCCAAGATGTATTGGATACATATCCCGTACAAAATGATCTAAAAATTAAAATAATAAGCCTATGCATTTCTTAATTTCACAAATTTACTATCCAATAATATAAGTTTTAATGAATTTAGGTGTAGGACATAAATTTATAAACATGAGGTGTAAAAATAATTGTTCATGTATAGGATGATCCGAAAATATACATTTTAAAATCTATTACCTAACTTTTTTATGTATGTTAAGTTTTAATTTGTATAATTACGTTAAATTATCAAATAAAGTTTCAACATATTTATAGTAATCACTTTAAAAATAATTTAGTTATTCTAATACAGTATAAATTTAATTTATTTAAAGAAGACAAACATTTTTCAGAACTGTAGTAAAGGTGGAAATCCCTAGAAACTGGTAAATTTTCTTCATAAAAACTGATTTTACAACATGTAAATTTTATAAGTTGATTAATTTTTTTATCAACATTTATTCACATCCATATGACAAAACTTAACTATTTGCACTGTTTTGATTCTAACATATTAACTCCAAAATGTTTACCATTTTTTTCACGTCACAGATGAATTTTGTGCACGTGCCTGAGAACAATTGTATAAAACTACTGTAGTTGTGTTTTTCATATTATTACTATTTTGTTTAAATACCATTAATAAATTCACAAAATTGACTGCTAATTTGGAAACTCCTAGTACGCCTCTTAAGAATATTGTGTTTACGAAATTGCAAATTTAAAACACCATACCTCGGTTTTTATTAAAGATAAATTAAAAATTTTAAATTGACCTATTAGAATATGTAAAAATAATAATAGCTTTACATTAAAATGTTAAGAAAAAATTCGTTTTGTTATTCTTTAGACAAAAACATAACAACTTAACCTGTATATTCTATTAAACTTTTTGTACCACTCTGTAGGTAGGCCAGATTAAGAGCATTAAAACAAGAGGTGGAACAAAATATCTTCTAAAAATGTTTACAAAAAGTCTTTTCTACTATAAATTATAAGAGTTCTTGAAATATCAAGCCTGTATATTCTACTAAACTTTTGTACCACCCTATAGATAGACCAAGTTAAAGAGTTTTAAAATGAAAGTGGCTGAACATATTTCTATCTAAAGCAGTTTTTAAAATATTAAGCCGTTTCCATATTTTTCTAAGACGCTGTATAATAAAAGTGCTAAATTTTTGTAATATCAGTGAAATACATATTATATATCTGCTAAAATTAAATAAACCATGATTCGTCGTAAAAGTTGGAATATTTCAGATGACGCAAATGAATTCGATGTTGAAATTTCAAACGGCGCAAGTGAATTCGATCAAATTTTGTTGCAAATTGAAGATTCTAAGATAAGTCAATGTACCAAACTTTAAATAAAAATATTTATTTTTTGAATAATATTTATAAATTTTCGAAATGAAATCTGATCTTAACAGATTTTTTTCAAATGCTCACGAATCGTAAGTTTTTGTTTTTTGCAGTTCGATAGATTTACAGTTATTCCGCGAAAACACGACATCCGTTTTTATATCCATTGCATTTCGTGAAATTTATCCGCTTAGGATAATGTTTCTGTATACAGGAAGCAATTGTAAACGGTACAGGACATATTTGCCAATAATTTCAACCATGACGTTACAGAAAAGTATGACGGAAGTTGCATGATTATATTTCGTAATATGTTTTATTTCTCAAATAATAAACTTCTGTGGTACGTGTTCCTTTCTATGCTGTTGTGGAAGAATGTGATGTTATGACGTAGGTAATATTTTATGACGAGGAACAACTTCCTGGAATATACCAGTAACTTAAGACATATCAGGATGTTGTTTATTATAGCTTTGATGTTGTGAAAAAATAAAAATGGTAAATAGAAAAAAAGGGTTAGGTTGGGGTAGTGGTGTTGTTACACAGAGATTATATAGTATTTTTTAAAGGGTAAATTTATAAGTATTTAGTGATATTGTTATTTTATTTATTTTTTTA
The DNA here is from genome assembly GCA_963513935.1 of Aphrophora alni. Lineage (NCBI taxonomy): Eukaryota > Metazoa > Arthropoda > Insecta > Hemiptera > Aphrophoridae > Aphrophora > Aphrophora alni. The sequence goes on from OY740767.1 coordinate 129,934,246, forward strand.
TCCAATCGTAATACTTTTGTGTGCAGAAAAAATCAAATTCATATTTTATCACTTATTAAACTATTTAGAATTATCAATCTAAAAGTAATAAACCGTGTGAATTACTAGATATTTAGTACTAGAATTACTCTGATGACATTTTAAAGTAGAAACCTATATAAAAAAGTAGATGAATCAAGACTGAATCTTGTAATTGTTAATATCTCTTCTCTTGATTGCGACTCAGTTCTGACGGGCCTCGTGGCTGTTCATATTTAACAGACTCCAACTGATTCGGTATGTATGATCTTCCTGACATTTGAGAAGCGAATCCCCGAGTGAATTGTTGATGCCGTAATATATGCCGACGTATGGAGGCATTGAAGTAACGTTGAACTAATACGGTTTTAAATAGGATGCAGATTTGTTACATACTGTCAGAGTGCGCAGACTTTGATTGGTTTATCATCGGGGTAGGATATCGAACCATGAACATTCTTGACGAGGGGATTATGGAATAAGAAGAATTTGTAGGCCAAGGATGGAATAGTGGCAGTTTGGTTCATTTTGAGTATCTGCAACTGGGAAGCGACGGTGCAGAATAAATAAAACGGGGGTTAGAAGTTGCGGAAGGTCACGATCCCTACAGGATTGTCGCGTCAAGAATGTAAGTACAGTATGTGATTTGATGACATTCGGTCACATCGGTAGGTAGCTGACGTCAGATCGGTGGAGTCTACCAAACAGCTGTGCCGATCATTGTGTGGATAGGTTTGCAGAGGTAACCGCGATGTCAAAATTCAAATATTATATCGGTGCAAACTAACAACAAACAATGTTTAATTCAGGCAATTTTCATTTATGATAATTTAACGTTAATTGTCTTGAAAAAGCCGAAAAACGATGCTATTAATTTACGAAATAATTGAAAATAAAATTTTTCCGGAAGAGAAACACCTTCTAAAATTGTTTACAAAAAGTTTTTTCTACTATAAATTATTATTTTCTCCGCTTGGTTTTCTAACGCTGTGATAGGTGATAAACTTCTAATTTGTAGTAGTGGAAAAAATGACGTCTGTTTAGAGAAGTGACAGTGATGTCATTTACCGCAATCTGATGAGGGTCATTCCTATTAGTGAATGAGTACATCGAATACACCCATTAATTCGGTCATATCAGTGTCACTTGATAATTAAGCTTGATATATTAAGACAAAAAAGTTTCCGTGCGTATTCAAACAACACCCCAGTAGAATATTAACATTCACTTTGGAATTAGTATTGACCCTTTCCTGTTCAATGAAACATAGGTTTGTATTCATAGGTCTGTAGAACTTGCAACCATTTCATGAATGAATTAGCAAGTTTCCTCTCAAGATAAGGCTATCCATTTATAACGTACGATGTGCCACCTTGGTGAATACTCAATTCGAATAGTAAACAGGTAGACATAGCGGAACTCTTTTCATTTCATCACTTTAAGATGCATAACTGATTCTCCACGATACGTCAAAAACTTACCCGTTGCTGAATGTTGTCAAAGTTTCAACATAGGAACTGATTAGAAAACTTATTAAAAAGTATCATCTCAAGCGGATGACGCTTCGGTTATTAATAGTTATGAATTCCATTGCTTCCAAGAACGCAGAACAAATATGTGCTTAGTATTTCAAACCACATAATAAATTATTCAACCAGCTTTTTATTCCAATTCTATCAGAAACTAATTTATTATTTATAATAAAAACAATAAATTAAGCCAATCCCAAATTTTAACAATAAGCCGGTACATCACAATAATAGGCTAATCGGATTAAATAAAATATTGGGATTTTACTTAAATGAGCTGTAACGGCAGTTTGGTTTAAGTGTATTTTAGGGTATCAAAAAACATAAATGCTAAATATTCTTCTCTCCGGTTTTTTTTAGCAACTCCATTTATTTTTTTTTAAATTGCCCAAAATTTGTTATGTAACTAGTTTTTGTAAATTAAATAATTTACAATGTATTTTAGAGTAAAATGTCTAAAGAGCAAAGTTGTTAATTATTATTAAGTTATCTAAACATTTAGATGAGTTGCGTAACAATCTATTTTTGTTTGGTACAGTTTCAAGGTCCGTAATATATGTCAAGTTACCGATACGAGAGATGCAAGTGGAGACTGTTTCTTATATGAAGGACCCGGTTTACCATTCGCATAATACACAAACCTCCAGGACTGACAGAATCTTTGAGAGAGGGAAAACTTGGTCTTATCCTAGAACTTGACAGCCTCCATTAAGCAAATTTAAACAATAATCAACCGTAATATTTCAAATCCATTACAAACATAAACACACTGATACAGGAAATATTATCCCTCCGTCTCTCAGAATTAAATAATCTATTTAATCTCAAACAACAGGGAAATATGGAAATCAACTGCCAATCCTTTTGTTTTCCTGCATGTAAACTGCCAATAAGCTCATTCAACACCATTCAGATCTTGTAAAATGGAACGATATGCCTACTCTCGACGTGTTTTGCCATCGATGCGGATTATTTTAATGATTAAAGGCTGTATTGATTTATATAAAGGATGGGGAAGTATTACGCAATTAGTGTTTTAGGATGGCAATAAAAAAAATAGTGCAATGTGGTTGATTTATCGGTTCCTAGTATTATGACTGTGTAACATTATAATTTTTTTTAAATTGATCATATGAAAACACACACACACACACACACACGCGCGCGCGCGCGGTATTACAGTCTCGTGTTGGTTTTTTTCGAAGTATATTTATATACTGTATATGATAAAATTGATCATATGATTTTTTTTTAACAATTTTTTTTTATCATATGAATCACTTAAGCACTGTGGTGGATATACAATTAAAGAATATTCCTCAAAACCACAATAAAACACTAACAACACAAAGACTGTGTGAGTTATGTTTATTATCAGAAGTGTGTATTGTACCTCGGAAGATGATACCAGTGCTATTGAAATGTACATAAGGTAGAATAAACATAACTATACATTATTTGGTTGTGGTTTTGGGGAATTTTATTTCACTAGTTTTGATAGTTTGAACTGTAAAATCTCCTGTCCATAGGCCTACTCATCTCTCTTGCTTTTCTCTTGTTATAATACCTTGAAATAAAAGAAATCTGATCCAATTCAACGTATCCACTGAATATTTCTACACAAATAGTCAACAGTCAAATGTCAATATTAAAATTGCATACACTAGGCGTGCAAAGAGTCCCGGAAGTGTCAAATAAATCTTGAATAAATAACATCTGAAAAAAAGAGGAAAAAATTATCTACGTCAGATTGAAGTCTCCAGTTGGTTCAGTGACTTGTGACTGCTAGTGTTCTGGCTTTGTGCGAAAATAGGCTCCGAGGTTTAGTGACCCCTGTGGAAACTTACAAAAGTTATGGTGTTGATCCAGCATCGTGAGTACCAGGAACTACGCTTACTCGCTAATCCTGGTCAAGAAAGGCTAAAATTACAACGTTGGAACTCGATTTGCTGACCACACATCAACTGATGAAAAGCCGCTTAATAGGCCTAGGCTCATAACAGCCCTAAATAAACTTATTTCTTTTTACGACAAATTGAACTACATTTTAGTATACAGCCCTATTTTGCAATCTTAAAAAGTCTTAGATTTTCAAATAAAAATGTATATTGTTTATTTATTGTATAATATTTTATATTGTTACATTTTTTTAAACATGCAACCGTTTAGGAGAAGTGCATCTCAAAAGTTTGGAAAATTGTATAATATTCGTTCCTAGAAACATAACTCAGCGTTTAATCGAAAAATTTGAAAAGAACTAAAATCAAGAGATAAATTTTGCAAATTTCGTTATAAATTTGCAAAATAATATATTTGCTTTGTGAAATGAAATTAAAAACAAAAAAATTATTTAAAAAAAATTGCAGCTGTATCCAATTTATCTGATAATTTTAGGACTATTTTATTCATTCAATTTTAAAAATTAGAAGCTTTCTATAACTTCTAGAAATTTTGAGAGCTACTATTTCTAACGGTTGTATATTGTTAAAAAAAAAAGCTTGCGTATGAAAAAGGGAGCAGAAGATAAGCACGCGAGGAAACTCGGTAACCAGTCACTTCAAAAATTAATCCTAGAAACATTTTGATAGACATTTAAGCCATTATGTCTTTCTATAAATTCTAAAAGTAATCGTTGACGTGTCTAATTTTATCGCGCTCCGAGTGCTTCTAGAAAATACTTTATTACAAGTTACTATAAAAATTGACTTGACATTTAATTTGTCTTTTGTTCAAGGTTATGTCGTATTTAAACTATATTTCTTGTTATTGCGTTCTAATGTGGGACAGTGGCGTAGCTAACTTAGCAGGCCTACGCTTATCTCGCTGAAGTTGGGTCCAGTGAACCGTCAATTGTAAAAAGGTTAAACAAATAATTATTACCTCATTGTTGTTTAAAGACGAAGAACTGCATGGTAATCATCGCCTTATAAAAAAATTAAGACCTCTAGGACACGTGAAGACTAACATTGTCATTGTCGGAAGAGAATAAGAGTTGGTGAAGAGAGTCATGATAGGAAAGATTAAAGAGAGGACTCAAACCACAGATTACGTTGAGAAGGTGTAGGATCCAGCTAGGGTCCATCGGGGTTGCTACACCTGTACTCACTATAGTGAGCATCCGAGGACAATAAATTGTTACTTTCAAAATGATGCAAAAAAATCGAGTAGTGGTTTTACCGTTTCGGCGTTTTGTCGGCTCAAAAAGTTGATTATTGGCTGTGCGTTTCATAGGAGGGGACCGATATTGATGAAAGGTGATATATGGATTTTTTTTTCTCCATACTTTGATGTTTTGTTCCATTTTTTTTGATTAATTAAAAGGTATTGAAACATCTTTAATACAAAAACTCAAAATTACGAATTTTACTAAACCGACTTCAACGATTATGATTAAATTTCACTAAAAATTAGTTTCTAGGGACAAAAACAAAATACAGTATACAGGTTTTCATCTCTTACATATTCGGGAATAAATTATTACAAAAATATAATTAACTGTGAGCACCATCCTAAAAGTTAACGTATCTCATAGTCTGGGCAAGGGATATCAATAAAATTTATAACCTAACCGTCAGGTTTCAATTTCTTTTTTTCCAAATTACTCACAACCCGTAATTTCTTTTCACTTGTAGTGAAATAGTTTGAATTAAAATCTTCAAATAAAGCCAAAATATTACCGAAATTGGCTGTGTCTAGTTTGAGATATTTAAATGTTTACAAACTCAAAACATAGTTTATATTTTGAACAGATAAATCCGAAGCTATATATTTTGGGAAAATAGCATTCTTGCTTTGTATTTTAGCCAAATTTCATTAAAATCGTAGGTGCAAATTTTCATGAAATGAGATATCAACCCCCCCCCCTAAATTTTGTGTTTAGTTTTTGGTTTTATATTTAGACATATGAGAAACTTGTGGAATGTTTGAACGGTGTTTGTTTATTTTATCATTATTATATTATCAATATATTTTAATTACAATTATTGTCTGGACTAAGATAAACAACTCATATGCCTTCTAAGCAGCGTTTGGATTATCTGAGTCTGTAATGTCTTATTTATGACTTGTGACAACGTGGTGTTAAAAAGGTTAACTGCATCCTACACCGAGGGCCACCTACCCAATACCCACTAATAGTTGAATTTGGATCTATTGTACTAAAAACTGGTATGCAGTCGCCACACAAATTTCTGCATCCTACACTAAACACAGTTCGATAAAATACTTAAGTTGAACACCTCTGTTAATACATTCTGATAGAGTGCTGTGTAATGACCCTGTTCATTCACACTAATTTCTACTTTCTGCACTGTCTCAATCGTCCATACAGGGTGTTCTAAAATTATGGGACGCGTCTCGAATTGTCAAACTTTTTTGATTTGTGTTAATTAAAAAAATGTCTGTATGATGTATTACTGTTGTAAATTTTATTTGTACTGGAAAATTTTAACGTAAGTTACAAAGAGTATATTTAAAAACTGTATAATAAAAATAAAAAATAGAGTATTATTAATTAAATGTTGTAATCTTAACTAACAGAATTTGCTTTCATTTTGACAGATCTTACTTAAAAAGGTCACATAGGCAATGAAAAAAGCTACTGAAATTTCACAAAAGTAATAAACTTTAGAATAACACACACTCTCACCATAACACTTACTCCACGAAAGTTTATCATTTTTATGTATTTTTCTAATTGAGTTTATATTAATTTTTGAGTTTCCCCCCTCAGGACTGCTCCTGGGTGTTACGGTTGAAATTTTTTAAAGGAGGTTCTATTTATCTAAAAGACAGTCCCATAGTTTGATTTTCCTATTTCAGGCCGTTCAAAAATTACAGAAAAAAATCTTTTGGAACACCGGTATAATCAAATCTTAAGTAAACCAAATATAATCTTCATTAATGCAAAGAAAATTTTAGGGAGTTATTGGTAAATTTTTAAAGGTCTATGAGCGTCCTTTAAAGGTCCTTTTTTACATTCTAAAAGGTGAGGATTTTACAATTAATTGGTACGATCAAAATTTGGTGAATAGTGAAATTTTGAAATAGCCATTGTGCGAAAACGTACATAGCAGAAAATTTGATTTTGCAAGTATTTTTGAATATAGCCTTGAACTTTGGATGACAGTAAATATTAAAGTTCGTGTGTGAATGCTGCTCAGAGTTCATACTTTTTTTTAATATTTAGAAGGCAAAAACTCGGTTTATTTTATTTTAAAAAGAAGATGCAAAGAATATAATGAAGACCCACTAGCCCTCGAATACTCTCGTAGCAACAGGGTCAGAAGAGAACAAGTGTTGGTCAAGATACTTAATAGAAAAGAAAGATGAAAATAAGCATTACCATTCTCGTATTCATTTTGAGCGTGTCTTTGGGGACAGAGATCATACATTGGGACAGAAAGTGTAACAAAATATAACTCAATTATTTCCATTACATTTTTAATACATTAAATTTTTAAAATGTGAAAACAAACATTTTTATTGATTTGTTTTCTCCCTCTCATATACGCTATAAGAAATACGAGTAGGCCTATATAGAACACGTTGAATTGTGATGCAATAAAAATCGACATTTATATTTTTGTTGATATAACCGTATAATAAAGTAGTTCCAAATATTTGAGGTTTCCATGGAGATTTGAGGTTGTTTGTCATTGATACCCCAAAATCTTGGTTATCATTGAAACAACTTTCGTTGAAGTTTCGAGATGACTAGAATGTTTATGTAACAAATAAACTGTGTAAAACATTATAGAAAGTTTCATATACACCCTTGCAGTTAACCAAACACCAACGAAACACAAATTAATTATTCGTTGCTATCTCAGTCAGAAAGGTTGTTTTTGTTTGTCATCATCGCCTTATCAAAGCATAAAGTGCTCCTCAAGTCGAAACCAATAGCTTTACAATTTAATAATATAAATAAATGAAAATGAATATACAACTTCTCAAAAGCTAACTAATCGACTTTTCACACGTGAAATTGTAGTTGTTATTTAACTTTAACTGTCTCGAATAGCATCCAAAACATTTTGTTTCTGTTAAGGCCTCCATTTGGTCAAAATGATTGTAACCATTTTCGAAAAAATACAATTGTTTTCCTTGTGGTAGATATTAATACATATCATAACATTGTATTTTTTTGGAGCCTTGAAAAAGATTAAATTGAGGCTGCTTTGTAAATCTAATCAAAATCCTTCATCTCGTTTATCCTATAGCAAATAAAAAAACAATGTGCTCATGGCTGAACTCTCTCACTCCTTTTTTCCCCATTATCCCGCCATATTTCTACCACCTGTCTCATCATTCAACTTTGTTTATCAAGTAAAGTGGGGAAGGGGGATGTTTTTTGGCCTCCATTCTTCGTTGAATTTTTGTTTAATAGATTTTTTTTTTTTTTTTTTTTTTTTAACGGATCCCAGATGAATATTTCCACAAAAATCACAAAATTGAAAATTGAGATTACGCTGTTAAAACTATTTACAAGAATAAATTCCTCATAATTTAGCCTATAGAAAACAAATCCGGATATATGTTCAATGTTATAGATATTACCGGTATGAGAAGATATATCAAAAAACCTGTTTATAATTTTGGTTCCTCCAATAAATTAATTGATTAAAAAATTTATCCATGTCTTTATCGTTATAGAATAAAATCCGTTTTGAAAATTCATCTTCGGAAGCTTTACAAGAAAATCATATTACGGCACTGAATAATCCTATTTTATATCGTACACAGTTTTTCAATGATGTTTACTTTGAAATAAATGCTCTTACAAATAATAAGAGGTGTGTCCATTTCTTATTTTATGGAGTTTTCCATAGGACGGCTTAGGACGACCTAAGAGAGATACCCTAATTTGGTATTCCGCGCTGGCTTATTTACGACACAAGTCCAACATGACCGATCTTTATGAATCACGCATTTTATGAGTGAAGGCCAAAAGTAGAATTCCTTCACTTTAAATTTAAAGCACTTCGTTTAAAGCGAACTTAAGTGACCACCAACTGTAGAATCGTAATAATAAGAAATTACCTGGTGGACTGCGGGAGATAGATGCGAGTAGGAACCTCCAGATGGTTTCTTAAACAAAGGAAATTCCTGTTCAAGAAGTAGAGATTCGGTCTCGAGATCGTGATAATTGGACCTTAGGCGGGGTGCGCACCTTGTTGTGTACCTATGTCATTGTAAGCTAAGGGGACAATTGGTTAGGAGACTGGTGCAAGTATTCAGGATTTAGTGAAGTTTCTACTTAGGAGCTCCCTGATTCAACACCCTTAAGAAGAAGTCCGTTATGATGTTCTGCGCACCTCTAATGTGGGCTACTTTCAATTATATGGAAGTCAGCATCGCAAAACAGCTAAACTTACCAAACTGACATGGAAGGCTAGTGACCATAAAAGGGGCTGGTTGTTGGTTTCTAGGAGAAACTTGTTGTAGATACTGGCGGAATTTCTCTACTCCAAAGACAACAACGAGGCATTCAGATTCATATGCGGAACGGGTCTTTCACTTCGCAGGAGTTAGGATACGGGAAGCTTATGCTATATGTTGGAGACAACCATAGATTTCTTGGAGTAGAACTGATCCGAGAGCGTACGAACTTGCGTCCGTTTGAACAGTGGGATAACATTTACACCCAAAAACTATGCCCTTCCCTTTCCTCTAGAGAAATTAAATAAACTTGGAAAATAGACCAAAAATACGGATTAATAACTATCTAAACCTCACGCTATTTCAAAAACATTACTATCTAAATTTTAAAATTTCGACAAGATAAAAGTTCTTGCATTTTGGTACTAATACAAATTGGACTAATTATTTTTAAAATCCTTTTCTGGGACACTTTGAATGAAACTAAATTTTAAAGAACCAAAATTAAAAATAAACTCCAATTTTTAAATCTCTCTGCAATAGGAACGAGCTAAACCACGCTTTCAAAAAGGAACGGAAACGATTTTTAACTTCAAACGGATTTCTACGTATCCAGCATTTTCTTGCTCCAATTACGCAGCAAAGGGAAACATGTATGACTTTTAATATTTAATGAGGGAAAACATTGATCGACTTTAAAAAACAACAAAATGAAACATTCACAAAGTAGAGAGATCCTAACCTAAGATTACGTAAATCTTATTTTAGTTAATTGTCTCTCTTTTGCTTACTTATATTTAGTAGTTTTTAGAGTGTCGTATAGTTCAACCGACAAGAAACCTTTATGTATTTATTGGATACGTTCAGCTTCATAATTTTCCTAAAAATGTGGTAAAACAAATTGTGGATAATACAAATCTTCAATAGTTATAATATGTATGAAGTAACCTGTCGCTTGACCCTTCTGGGACAGGCCCGGGCCATTCACCGGCACTCTGCAACGCCCGAAACTGTTTTCCTAATTAGTCACGTTTTAGCTTCCCCACTAGCCTAAGAAACTTTTTTACCCGAATCATAATTTCCGAAAGAAAAATCATAATTTTTAAGTTAAATTTGATGTCCTTTCAAAAGAACAAATGATGAGCTTCATCAAAATAGGTTTAAAAAAAGAAAAGAGTTTTAAATATTGTGGGCCGCCATTTAGAAATTTTAATTTTAGCTTAACTAATGCCAAAACTAACTACCTCTTCAATGCCAAGAGAATTTTAGGTTTCATCAAAATATTTACATACATACATCCTTGGCGCTACAGCCCTCAACGGATTATGGCCTACTGCAACTTTAATAGCAAAGTTTTTTGTATTCAAACAAGCGTCTCTCCAAAATGGACAATGGGTCAGCTTTCCATCCGCCAATTCCAACATTTGTTGTCATTTCTTCTTTTCCCACATATCCGGTTGTTAAGGTTAGTTTAGGTTAGGTTAGGTTTGGTTAGGTTAGGTTAGGTTAGGTTATGTTAGGTTATGCTAGGTTAGGTTAGGTTAGGTTTGGTTAGGTTAGGTTAGGTTAGGTTAGGTTAGGTTATGTTATGTTATGTTATGTTAGGTTGTTAATAATTTTCTTGGGACTCTCGTTGTCTTGAGCTAATCCATTGACCGGCCCGTCGAAGTCTACACAATGAACCCAACCTTCATCTTCTATAAAGGTCAACTTTTGTCTCCGGAACCTCCAGTGTCGTTTTCTCATACGATTTCAAAAATTATCCTTAGAATTTTCTTCTCAAACGTCAAAAGACCATTTCATCTTAATTCAGTGTAATTAAACACTGTGTCATACAGTGTCATACTATAAGACTAACCTTATTGGGGTCTTAACACAAACATATCTTTGTTAGAGATATCTGCTTTTTAGGTGCCTATGAGGTCCAAAGTATCACCTATTTACTGTTATTTCTTTTACATGATCTTGCATCATCAAAATGTTCAGAATAATACAAATTTAATTACTCCTTTGAATTGTTATTATGACTGTTTATCGGCACTGTATTTAAAGTGTCTTAGTGTTAACACTTTCAAACCTCTATTTGATTTAAATTTATGCAAAACTGCATATACTTAATGTTAAATTTTTAGCTTTAATAAATTTAAATTCAATAATCTGCCTTCAGTACCCAATTAGACTACTTAAGTAAATTAAAAGCATTCTAGTTGTTTGTAATTTGGTCAGGACTGAGTGTTTATCAAAACTCTTACGATTCTCTAATTTACCTTTTGGTTCCAAATTAAAATAATAATGAGTTACGTAATACAACACTAGGTCACGTAGGCAAACGGATCAAAATTTTGGGCTCTAATGTATCTCGGGTTTTATTATGGATTTTATTACGGAATGAAACGATGAACGATTAAGTTTCGTTAAAAATTAAACTACAACTAAAAAAAACAAACAAATTTCATTTACTCCACCTAAAAACAAATAATGTACAACCCTGGTATTATTGAATCCGAGTTTTCTTAATATTTGTTCTTTTTTTAAACTTCCTCTTTTACCTTTTTACTATCATTATATATGTGTTCAATTGTAGTCTTGTAACTTTCATTGTTATTATCATATTGATTATTTATTGTGAACATACAATTTTCATTTGACCATGACTGGGTGTTTTAGTTTCTGATAGAAATACTGTGACATTGGTAATAATAGCCGGGACTTGACATTGCTTGGAGTTTTGCCAGATATCTCTTGATTGCTTCTCGTCTCATTGAACTTGTACTACAGGAAGTGAAGCCAACAAAAAGATTAAAGGCAATCTTATGTAGTTACAAAATAATATGAACCGAGCAGTACACATAGTATATACTTCTATTTATCTTTATATGACACTTTGAGAGGCATCTGCGTGCTTCGCACGTCAGCTTTCGTGTCACGTATGCTCGGTTAATAATTCGCTTCGCTCACTAAAGGGCTTACGGTCGTGTACAATAATAATAATTAGGGAAAGTAACACCATTTTAACTAATAGATTTAAACTGTTTCAAAATGTTTTGAGGGAACGGAATTGGCCAGAGTGTATGCTTATCACTAGTGGACTGTCAACCAGTTAAGTTTTCAGTGTGTTGCCTACTCCCCCGTCTTCCTTAAAATAATAATCATAAAATAAGGATGTTAGGCAAAAATAAATAAAAAACATAATAATGAATAATCAAAATGTTTTGAAATACATGAACTCAAGCAACAATAACCATTAGTTTCTTTTTTAAGGTAATCGATAATTAAATATCATGTATACTGTCGAAAGTGTAAATTATGTAAAACTCTATGGAATAGATTATTACCATTACATTATAAGGGTTTTAATTTATAAATCCTATTTTATCTAACGGTTCTATGTACAGTAGACATCGTTCCTAATTGGAAACATTAACAATCTGACTATTGCTTACTTTTTTCTTTAAATAATTAATGTATTAATACCATAAACGTTATCGTCAAGTTTTAGAAGAAATCATAGGTTACAAAACAGTATAAACTCTTAAGTAAATAATATTTTTGTAACTCTACGAAGCTGGAATGGGTTTTAATGTACATCAATGAAAACAAGAAAGAAGTGCACATTGGAGATTTATTTTTATTTTTAGACTTCCTCGAAATAACTTTTGGAGTTGTTGAAAAATTTAAATAGAGCGCCGAGATATGACCAAAATATCCCTATACTAAATTTGAATAGAATTGTTTACATGCGTTTAGTCTATAGGGTACTGCACATACGATAGACGGACAGACATTATTTCAAAAAGGACTTTTTTGGACTCGGATGACTTTACAACGGATATTTCAGCCACAAAGTTAAAACCTGTTTTTTTTTTCACACTACGTAAATGTGAGAAAGGAAAATGAAATCAATATTTTTAGTAACAGTAGTCTAGAGGAGAGGGGATCTATACACAATTATCTGTATTTGGTAGATATAAACTTATATTATTCTTACAAATATTTTGATGAAATGTATCCTTTCACATTCATTATATATACGAAGTAAAAATAAATGGGACCCAAGTTAAGTCCATGGTGTAATCGGTGGCCCTAGTTTCATAGTCTTCCATGAAGAACATCCCAAAACTAAAATTCCTAAATTAGAAATTTTCAAATAAAATATAAAATGATTCGTATGGTTGGGATTAATAAATTCGGAGAATTCAATAACACAAGAGAATACGTTTACTTCAGCTGCAAAGAAGAGGTTATTTTCATCACAGAGGTTATTTTTTGTCGAAAATAGTGAAGTCAATTAACAAACATAGATTGTTCATCAGGATTTTACTCCTTGTAACAAAAGTTACTGTTCGAATTGGGAGTAGAATTGATAACATTTAATCACAATTAATTTAATAGCCCGTTTTAAAAACTAATTTTTGTATTTTAGAAGTGTGTATCTATACTGTTTTCAAATTTAAAATAACAAAAGCACGAAGGATGATAATAACATTTTAAAAGAACTAAAACTAAATCAAATTAAATTTCATAAAAATCTGTTGTCGTTCATAAAAACACGTATACTTGTTAATTTATTCCACAGCCAGATTAACAAAATAATTGACTTTAAAAACAATTTAAGTTAGGTGTTTTATTTGAAATTCAACTAAAATTTTACACCATTACATTTTAATGGAATTTTGGTAGCGTAAATATTTAGTAAAAGCAAAGTTAGTATTTAATGCATCAAAGAAAACATTTATTTACATTCCAGTACACAATATTATTCATACTTAAGTCCCACGAATGTTATCACCGTGAGTTACATGTTAAAATCAAATAGCTTTTCCTTAGAATACAATTAATTAATTATTAAAATAATGTACAACAACTTATTTGGTAAAGTCAAAATGTTCAGATGAGGGAAGAAACTAGTTTGCAAGAGAAATGTGGGTGAATCACGTTTCGCACTTTTCTGACCTTTCACGACTAGTACCGATATGGGTTGTAGCTTACACTCCCTTTACTTCACAATCATCAAGATGTTTCCTTCTTAAATAAAATGTTTAAATAGTAAACATCTATTTATAAAACCAGTAAAATGTGTATAAAAATATTAGATCTCAACATTCAACAGAGAGGCCTTGATTCAAATTTCATTTTAAACGCAGTTAAATGATTTACATTTTTTAAATCAAATTCATGTAACCTTATAAATAAAATTTATAAAGAAAAGTGAAGTAGGCCTACTGTTTCAACTCGACCATTACACATTTCGTCTGTGTGTTTGTACGTTTCTATAGGATTAAGGTATTTTGCAACTACGTAAACGTATCTCTCTAAGTTTGCAATCTTCAACTTCAGGAATGAAACAGCTGGACCCTTTCCAAAATCTTACTTTTAGACTTTTTGCACAATTTCTATGGTATGTCAAAATTGATCTGTTTAAAGATGTAATATCTTAAAGCTTAGAGTACCCCATACTCGAGTTCATAATAAACATGACAAAAGTTTTATTGTGCACATTAGTCATTTATAGTGACAGATACCACAACCCTCACACGAGCGTACAAATAGACCCCTGATCTTAGTGGTTGATCTCACTTAAACATCTTGTTTACTAATACAATAACTCTTGAAGAAACAACAAAATTTACAATAGTTCAAGCTAATTAACAATAAACCCTCATCCCCAAGTACACAAAATTAAAACGACATTGTGAGAAATGAAGAAACGTTAAATTCGTATTTTCAAAGAAACTGATTTTAGGTGTTAAATTAATCCTGAAAGTAAACCATTAAGTCGTTAACACTTTTATATTGCAGACAATGTAAATCTTCAAGGGTTATCCATGACTATGGCTGTCTAAGAACTGATATTGTAAGGACGAAAATTCTCATGGCAGCCATTTCCAGACATATAAATCATTAAAAGGATGAAGGTGGGATGAAAATAATGGAGATTTGATGGAGTTTCTCTTAAGGGATGAAAGATATTGGGGTAAATTAAGTTAGGGTTTGTAATTGTATGTGTGCTGTAATATCACAGATATGTGTGTGGAGGTATTTTGTAATCAATAAACGGGTAGAATGAAAGATGAAGATTTGATGGAGTTTCTCTTAAGGGATGAACGATATTGAGGTAAATTAAGTTAGGGTTCGTTATTGAATGTGTGATGTAATATCACAGATATGTGTATGGAAGTATTTTGTAATCAATAAACGTATTGAATGAAAAGATGAAGATTTGATGGAGTTTCTCTTAAGGGATGAACGATATTGGGGTAAATTAAGTTAGGGTTCGTTATTGCATGTGTGCTGTAATATCACAGATATGTGTATGGAAGTATTTTGTAATCAATAAACGGGGGGAATGAAAAGATGAAGATTTGATGAGGTTTCTCTTAAGAGATGAACGATATTGGGGTAAATTAAGTTAGGGTTTGTAATTGTATGTGTGCTGTAATATCACAGATATGTGTGTGGAGGTATTTTGTAATCAATAAACGGGTAGAATGAAAGATGAAGATTTGGTGGAGTTTCTCTTAAGGGATGAACGATATTGGGGTAAATTAAGTTAGGGTTCGTTATTGCATGTGTGCTGTAATATCACAGATATGTGTATGGAAGTATTTTGTAATCAATAAACGGGGGGAATGAAAAGATGAAGATTTGATGAGGTTTCTCTTAAGAGATGAACGATATTGGGGTAAATTAAGTTAGGGTTCGTTATTGCATGTGTAACTTTTAATACCACAGAGATGTGTATGGAAGTATTTTGTAATCAATAAACGGTTGGAATGAAAAGATGAAGATTTGATGGGGTTCTCTTAGGGGATGAACGATATTGAGATAAATTAAGTTAGGGATCGTTATTGCATGTGTGCTTTAATACCACCTAGATGTGTATAGATGTATTTTATAATCAATAAACGGGTAGAATGAAAAGATAAAGATTTGATGGGGTTTCTCTTAAGGGATTAAGGAGTTCGTAAATACGTTAGTGTAAATTTGACGTCCATACACGTCTAAAATAAACATGTAGAACACGAATGACGGCATCATTCCAAAATAACTTTATTTTTCAGGGCTCCTCAAGATATCTCGCCAAAATTTTACATAGATTTTTGACCCATCACATAACCTTCTCTATACTATATGTAAGCAAGTAAATATTATCGACGTTAGACTAGAAATCATTCAATTGTATTTTAGTTGTTTCTTATACTTGTGCGTTCTTACATATGGAAATAGAGGTTTTAATTTTGTATTGACAGGTGTCATCAACTTTTTAATAACATTAAATAAAATAATTTCAAATATTGTGATGAAGTACGCGCGGATAGATGTTTATTCAGTCTTTTTAATTCTTAAACAATCTACGATTTCGTACAATTACTATATAAACTACGATACGTGATAAGACACGTTTTATTACTTTCAATCAAATCATACAACACATATAAGATACTTCTTCATCGGCAGTTTTATCATGATTTACACGTAGGTGGGAGAGCGTTGGAACCTCACTAACAAGATTTGCTATAATTGGATTTTACGATTTACTGGAAAATTACTGGATATTAAGAGAGTGGAATGGGGTGATAAAGATTTGGTGAAATTTCTCCTTAGGGGAAGGGGGATGTTGAGAAAGATTAAGTTAGGATGAATCACGTCGTGTGGGATGTAATACCCCCGAGCTGTATGTGGCAGTGGGGCTAGACAGTCGTGATCTCTACAGTAATCTTTAAAGGGATGGAAGAGGGAGATGATGAAGATTTGATGGGGTTTCTCTTAAGGGATGAACGACATTGAGGTAAATTAAGTTAAGGTTCGTTATTGCATGTGTGCTGTAATACCACAGAGATGTGTGTGGAAATATTTAGAAGAGGGAATGTGTTAGTGGAAAAACGGGTGGAATGAAAAGAGGAAGAATATGATGGGGTTTCTTTTAAGGAATGAATTATATATATTAAGGTCAATTAAATTAAGGTGCATTATTGCGTATGTGCTGTAATATCATAGAAGTGTATGTGGAAGTATTTAGTAATTATTATAGAGGTCGAATAGATAAATGTATATTTCACAGGGTTTCTTTTAAGGAATTAAGGTAATTGAAAAAAATTGTTGGGTGCTTTATTTGATGCCA
Source organism: Aphrophora alni (assembly GCA_963513935.1). NCBI lineage: Eukaryota > Metazoa > Arthropoda > Insecta > Hemiptera > Aphrophoridae > Aphrophora > Aphrophora alni. The sequence continues at coordinate 129,951,295 of OY740767.1, forward strand.
GTTGTAAAAAAAGAACTTTGTGTGAAGTATTTAGTAATAATTAAATGGGAGGAATGAATGAAGAAGATTTTATAGGGTTTCCTTAAGGAATTAAGGTATTTGAGATAAAATTGTTAAGTTGCTTTATCTCGTGCCTGCTGTAATAAAAAAACTGTGTGTGTTTATATGTACCTTCACCGTACATTTGATCTCTATATAAAACAATTATTAAGTTGATGGAATGGTAGAGAGGAAGATTTGGCGAAGGTAATCTTAAGGGATGAAGAATATAGAACTAGATTATTTTTAGTCACTAGTGGTAAGGATTAGTTGTAAGACATTATTATGAGCAAGCAAGGAAAAGAATGGGATGACTTCAGAAGTTGAAAGAGTATTTTAGACTCATGGAAGTGAGAAGATTGAAAAGACTTGCCTGTGGGTAGAGTGGAAGGAGGCTTCTAGGGTTAAAGCGCCAGAAAAAAATATTAAGAAAAACTAACGTCGTTTTATTCATTATTGAATTTCGACACATTTGTCTTCTGACAAATAAGTTAATATAGAAGGGTGAAATTAACTACGTGTGAATTAAATTTACATAATTGAACAAAAATATATATTTAAGCCTAAAACGTGAAATTGTATTTATTTGAAATCGAACTTTTAATGGCAAGATTCAATATGTTTTTTATCAGTAGCTATTTAACAATGATTTTATTTTTGGTTAACTTGTGTCCGTCATTAAATTCACAATGTACTAAAATTTTACTGAAATTGGTACAGTTGAGCTTGTAACTATATCTTTTTTTACAACTCTAAAAGTTTCTTTTTCTTTTATGTATTTTATTTTTATTTTATTTTTTTACAAATACATACCAACAACGATTTAGGAGATATGGCGACATGTACGTATTTAGAGACTACATCTGTGTAAAGTTTGATTAAAATTATTGAAGCAGATTTTGAGAACATCTAAATTTTTCAGTTATTAAAAAATCCGACAAAATACGGAAAAATATGTCAAAATATTAATCTTGATTTAAATTGAACCAAATCTTTTAAACAACATCAAGAATTTTAGACCGAGATATTATTTAATGAACTACTTTTTAACTCGAGAGGCGTCCTAACGGGTATTTCTATTAAAAAAAAACCCATCGTAATTTTTCTACTCAATCACAAAACTTGCCTCGTATTAGGTGTATGCGAGAAAGTATAAAAACAAGTGCAATTACTCTAGGTTATGGAAAGAATGCAAACATCAGCGTAGAAAGCAGGTCTAATGCACAAACTGCATGCCATCCAATCACATTGAAAGGATTCTCTACACATGCATGTCGATATTGTGTGTAAGGCTTCGATTGTTCAACTTAGGGGTAGTTCATCAGTATCGATTCTAGGCTCGCACAATGTAAACTTGTCAAACAGACTTTATCTATGACCAGTATTATAGAACTACTAATACTATCAGCTGATAAAGCATAACTGTAGAAATGTTAGTAAGCAGAGGAAACAATATCTAGGAAGGGTTTGACAGAGGTGGAAACGAATGAATCACAATTTTTAAGAAAGATACCCGGCTCGAAAAAGACAGGGAAAGGGGATTTCACATATATTATCACCTGCGGAAAAACCAAAAATTGTAGAAGAAAGTTGAGAACATGATCACTATTGAATAAAAGAAGAACTTTTATGGACACAAAGAGAATGGATCCAAAAAAAAAAAAACCAAAGATAATAAATTATCAAGAGGCTAGTAAAGCACAGATCTTATGTGTTAGAGAAGTATATCAAGATCTGGAGAGAATTGGAATAGTTTAGGTTAGAGACAAAATACAGAGATTAGTTGAGGAAAATAATTCTTATAGATCTTAACGGCAAGAACACCAGAAAGGCGGATAAATGAAAAGTGGAAAGAGCAAGTAGTCAGAAAATTAAGTAGTATTGGCGTGGAAAGAAAAAGGAAATTATGTTAACGTATCCCTCAGTAGGCTGCATTAAAGGGGGGAAATATGCATTGTCTTTTGTTTTGTATTGCACTACTCATTTTTGTTTATTATACTGAATTATATTATGATGCGTTTTTATTATTGTTATTGGGGGTGGGGGATAGAAAAGTGAGATGCCCTGCTAACTGAGCTACGCAGCTCATATTTTCAATAAGTTAATATTATTATTGTATAACCTTTCGCAGATGAGGTTACTTATTTGCTGTGAAATTTAATTTTAATTTTTTAATTTATTTATTCCAGACTACAAGTAGAAACTTACCTAATAGATATAACTTAAAAATACGTATTTGTGTGTCAGATGTTCATTCCACTGAATGGCTCTATATTTTCTGCTACAGCCTCTCAACTAGATTGCTACAATCCAATTACTGAACGAAACATTTTTTAACGTCAAATTTTGTCAAAAAGTAAAATAAAATAAAATAATAGTTTATTTACGAAAAACACATAATACAAACGTATTTTTATCCTCATTAGTTTTTCTTTTTATATATAAAGATGCGTTATTACTTTTTTGTTTTATGTGTTATTTATGTATATTATTAATGATAATGTATAATATTGTAGTGTGGTATTATGTAACTTTCAGTAATACAAATTTATTAATTAATTTGAGTTATAGTTAATAGAAACCATTCCATCCATAGTTTTATAACTTCCCAGTATTATGATAATATTGATCGTTGTTGGATTTAAACTACCCTTACTATACCATATAGACTGACTTTTATCAAAACTCACATAGTTTTTCATTAACTTTACTATGTTGCCTTGCGTTCAAAAATTATGGGTTTACTAAGAAAAACACTACGCCAGCTTATAGTGTATTTCTGACTTGGTGTAAACATCAAGATAGTATAAAGACTTATTTTGTGGCTTTATATTCTGTTCCAAGTTTATTCCCAACAGTACATGCTACAATAAATGTACCTATTTGAGCGTAGTTTTACCTGGAAAATATATTTTAACCTTCCTCGACATGTGTAGCTTAGTTTCTATATTATGAAATATAAAGATATAATATTCGCCATGAATACCCCCCCCCCATTTCTGTTGTTTAAAAGGTAAAACCATCTAAGGTCATCATTGAATTATGAAAAAGATACCTACACTTCGAATAAATCTAATAGCGTCTGAGTCCGAAGGGATCAATATGTCTTCAAGAAAGATCACGTAGGAAAAATTTAAGAAAGATATCTAACTCAAGGCTATGTTAAAAAAGTTGTAGATCCAGCTAGGTTCCTTCAGGATTGCTAACCCTGTACTCACTATAGTGAGCCCCTGAGGGTTATTCGCCATATCAATATGGTTGCGTGACAGGATAAGGGTTTCTTTTGTGCATCCACTCGTTATCTATCTCAAATGAAATGCCATATTTCCTAAGGAATATATATACATAAAAACTAAAATTATAAAATCTTTTAAAATTATTGTCTCCACAATCTGTTAATTTCTATATACAGTTCGTCAATTGCACAAAATGACCTAATACTGGTCATGCAGGTCTTAAAAAAATGAAAATACCAAAAATGGCGCCATTTTGAAATGTGGAGTCTCATTTTTTTTTCAAAATTAACAAATATTTTACTTTCTCACATATATTTAGTATCCAGAAACTTATCCGACAGGTAAAAAGATCGATATCGTTTTTTGTGGTTTAGAATAATGTTTGTCTGGATGCAATGAAAAAGGTTTTAAACATATTTTGGCGTTGAGTTTTTTCTTCATGTTTTCTCGATAACTTAAAATTTGAGAATAGCTGCCATAAGAAAAAAAATACCAAATTACAAATCAGCTCTAACGATTTTGATCAAATTTTGCTCAAGCCTTTAAGTATTTAAACAAAACGTATCGTTAGCCATCACTAAAGAAATATTGCATTTCCGAAGAAGTAGTGGCTAGAGAGGCTTTCATAGATGGCAATTCTCCGTTAAAGTAGTAGTAGTGGCACAATATTTCTCTTGAAGTTCCTGTGTAACTCACTCCAATACAACATAACAAGGGGTTTTAGTAAAAGACACAATTTCTCAAATTCATATTTACTGAGATCGGTTAATTAAATATTAGTGACATATGAATATTGATAACCAAAATACATGTGCAAAATTGTAAATAAAAGAAAGCCTATTTATAAAGTTTTCGTTATTTTTCAATAAAAATAAAATGCCCGATAAAAAGGTAAAGATAAGAAATACATTTTCAGGCTTTTATTTATACGAACTTTTTTCTTTATTTTAATACCCTGAATTACTTCCATAAGTTAGGGCACATAATTTTGGAACACTGTATACAAATCTTTCAGCAGTTGGCAAATATTATATATATATATATATATATATATATATATATATATATATATATATAATTGATTTGTTTTAGAATGGGTTTGTGAGAAAGTTAGTGTTATGTTTATTTATTAATACAAACCCCGCCTTATTGAAATACAACTTTAAAGTTAAGTTTAATAGAACTACCATTACCCTCTCACTCGATGAAGTATTTATAAAGTGGTTTCAAATATCTTTACATACATTCTCCGTATACAGTTGCACTTGAATAAACTTCAAGAAAAATGAAAGTTTTTCTCTGTAGAATGCAAGGTCAAGGGGATTAGAAGTATGCTGGAAGGTGGAGCAATGCCAGATAAAAATAGGATATGAATGTTATACTCTTGTGTCGTGTTTTGAAGCACAGTATAACTTTGTAAACAAAAATACTTGTTATGAAAGGCTAAGGCATTTGTGAAGGTCGACTTTCACAAAACTCAGGGTAATTAAATTGTTATGTAATTAAACAAAATATTACCTTACGTAAATATCAATCTAATTTTCAAATTGTTTGACTACGGGATCTGTAGAATGTTTATTCGGGTAGTTTATAAAACAACATTAAAAGCATTGGTTTGATCTACGAAATGCTTTTGAATTTCCTTTAAATAAACAGCGCACCTTTTAAACTTATTTTTTGAACCATATCATATCCAAAACTAATTAATCAAGCTGACAATTTAAGTAGGGAGCTACCGCCAAACCTAAACCAAAAAAATACTCTGTCGAGAGTATTTGATAAAAAAATTGAAAATTAACTTTGGTCGCTGTTGTAAAAGTTGAGATGTATCAATACTCGGCACAATAGATTTCGATCGCTTTTTTGTTAAATGTGAAAATTTATAACTCAAAACAGTTCTAAACTGCAAGTAAAAGAACATTAATCTGATGAAGGTTAAGGTTCATTTTGGTTTTCCCTAATTACTTAGGAATCATAGCCTAAGTTTCTTTTACTCATAGTTTATCACATTGTTTTAATCATAAAATTTCAGATTATATAATAGTTTGATGAAAATCCCTTGCGTCGATTGTGATGTATTCAAACATTTTCGATGACACGATTTCACTTTCCCCTTTTTAAACGATAATTCCCAAATAGTAATTTTTTTGGGAAAAGCGATCAATTCATTATGTTTGGAGACTGAAAAGATACAATTGAGTAAAATTGATCAGAATCCCCCAACTTCCAAATTTAATCAAAATTGGTTCACTCTTTTGCACACAGAAGACAGACAGATAACACTTCAAAATGTACTTTTTTGAATCATATATATTTCTAATTGTTTTAAAAAATAGTTTCTCTTTTCTTTTTTGTTGTTAGTAACTCACGATGAAATTAATCTTTTGTTTCAGGTGACCGATTGCTTGGCATCAACGGACAGTGCGTTCGCCATCCCCAAGTAGCAGGGGATCTCCTCCGGCAGAGTGGCGATGTAGTGAGTCTACAATTGGCACGCAATGGTGTGGGTTCGCAGTCTCTACCTAGGTACAGGGTAGAATCACCACATGAAATAGAAGACTACGAGATGGGATCAAATGTGAGCCGACATTCCGGTAAAGGCCTAACAGGTCGCCGTAGTCAATCTAGTGGTAACCTATGTAACGGTAAAATAATGCGGCCAAGTGTCGGTCGTTTCTTTTCACCTTGTAGCCGGAGTGGTGTTGATAACAGTGTCGGACCGAGGGACAGGTATAAATTCTGCGGTTCCTTGCCTAACCATTTGGACTCGAAAGATCCTGTCCTGGATGAAATGTCAGAAACTGATGACGATAGTTCGTATAGAAATAATAATAATGTACCTGTAATAAATCATCAAATAAAAAATAAGAAAAACGTAGAATTAAGACTGCATCCTCTCGTATCGAAAGGGACGCAACATGGGCATCAAGATTCTGTGACCAATGATCAAGGATATGCGTCGGAAAGATCGCCTGAGGATGAGATACCTCCTTCTATGGTGGGAACCTGTCCTGTTCATCATAAACCAGTTAAACATCAGTACCCAATCATCACTAAAAGTAAGTTTAATGTTTATGTTACTCTCAACCCAATTTTATTAATATTATTATTATTAATTTGTTCATTTAATTTAATACCATTATTATTTAATTAGTTCTCCGCCTTAAGGTTCTCTTCATGAATGTCTTTAAATTACATTCTTGTTGGCTGATTATCTTTTGACTAATGAGGAGGCAGTTTTGTTACACGTTGCAATCTACCCTTTTTGTTTACAACTGTCTCATCAAACCGTGTTTAATTCGCCTATAACTTGAAATTTCGATGATGTTTTTCCAGTTGAAGAGCGAAGTTGAAACAGACGCTTGAAATGGAAAAGTGAGAGTAAGCTGACAAATTAGTATCAAGCTCCGATATTTTGTACAATTGTTAATATATTTAAAACGTCATGGAAGCGGTCACTTCCAAACATTTTCCTGTAAAAAAATTCTCTTCCCAACTTCCATCTAGCGCCTTATAATATTGCAGCCTGACTTTGTCGATGGAAGCGGTCACTACCAAAATTTGTGTGTAAAAAAACAAGGGTCTTCCAAACTTCAATCTAGCGACTGACAGTTTCAGCCTGACTGTCTCCACTAAAATGACACTACCTCTCTAACTATTATGACAACATGACAGCAGTTCTGACAAGCAGGCTCTGGTAAGGCAGGGTCTAATAAAGCAGGTTCTGGTAAGTAGGCTCTGGAATAGATTCAGCAAGTAAATATTCGAGCTACACATCGGGGCCGATGTTTCATTTTCATTTTAACCTGTAAAATGAAAAGCTGTAAGTCATTAGCTAGAATTTTTGGGGAGATGACGATTAATACGTGTTGTTTTTAAGGAAAATAAAAAGACCAAGGATGTCATAACGATGCGTAATAGAGAGGGAGAATTTGGATTATGGCAACGCCTGGAGAGAAATAAAAGCTTTGTTTGCGACCACAGTACGAAGAGTTTTGTAGATGCCCTACTTTCTCCACGGAATTATAATACAATGGCAAGACAGTGAGGATCTTTTTTACAATTTCATCAATATTAAAGTTCGAAAATGGCGATTTTATTGATTAATAACATTTTATTTATTCATGTTGCAGAACAGTGGCTACCAAGTTTGCTTTATATAAATGATTAACTTAATTTATCCCGTCTACGATATTGTTTTTGTTTTTTGTTTTTTCAAATGATTACTAATTTCGTCAGAGTACTGTCATAATCAGGTCTGCACTAGAGTTTTTTAAGAACGAACACAATTAAAATTCATTGAATGGAAATTATTTTACTTGTATATTTGTTCTTAAAAACTTTAGTGAAGATCTGATGATGACAGTAATTTGTGGAAAGTAGTATCATTTAAAAAAAACAACAGAAGATTGGAGACGGACATATTAAGATAATCATTTAATAAATTTAGTATTATATATATATATATATATATATATATATATATATATATATATTATTTAAGTTCTGTAAAATACATTATATAAACAAAATTATTGATTTTCTAATCTAATATTATTAAGAAATTTCAATGGGTAAATTTAGTTGGTTTATTTTGATTATTCAAAACTATTGTGAGGATAATATTTAATTAATAGAAACAAACATTGTGGGATAAGTCGGAGCATAACTCTATGACAAGGAAAGTTAAATGGAGCAAGGAGCGGCAGATTGGTGAGATTGATTAAAAAAGTATTTTACATTACGTGTTGGAATGTGTGGTGCGTCCGCCGATGCAGTTTTCGTGAGCATAGCGAAATTACAGTTACAAAACTCATTTGATAACTCTTAGCATGACCGATAAACGAAACGCTATCTTGAATTGATTTTACTTTGTGATTTATACGCAGCAAAGTTGTGTGGTAAGTAAACAAAATCCATGTTGGGTTTTTTTGAAGAAATACTCGTTTTTAGGTACTCTAAGCTGAAAATTTGTTTTTTTTTAATTATTTCTGTTACGTAGTGCATTACAGTTCAACTAAGAGAACCAATTTCGATCAAAATTTTATTTGGAGGTATATTATAATATGTTCATCAATTTTTGGCTTTATGTGAAGATAATCCACCCAGTGCGAAACAGAGAGTAAAAAAAATATTAAGGTTCTTTGGTAATTTGCAAAATACCTAAATGAATCCTGACCCTGTTTTCACATTTGTCTTGGTTATAAATCCGATTATATCCAATGTTTCATCAACATAGCTTTCACCGAATTTGAGATATTCAAACATTTACGTTTATGTAAGTCCGAAATCGGCAGATGACTATCAATAGGTTTTGTTTCCCACCCATAGAGTTTAAATTTTATCAAAATTTCATAAAAACGATTTGAGGCAATTTTGAGTCACAAAATATTTCGATTGTTGGCTGTATATTGACATTTAAGAATTTATTTATTTTTTTTTTTTTACATAATTTTTTGCGTATACTTGAACATCTTATATTTGTCTTTATGCCAAATTCCTCTTTCTTTTTGGTATAAAGAGTACTCAAAAGTTGCGTAACGTCTTATACACGTTGAACGAATAAAGTACATGAGACATGTAATATATTTACTTATAAATAAACGCTATTAAAATCATATGCTACTCACCTTTTTTTTTTCATTTATGAGTCGAAATTTGTAAACAGAACCCTGTAATTATTTTAAGAGGATTTCGTTCTTTTTGTTTCTTTCTTATAAACAAACATTTGGTTTTCTTTGTATAGTTGCCAAAAATTAATTTATAAAACAGTTATAAAACAAAATTTTACTACAAATAATGCTGGAACAATTGACTCATATTCTCCCCTTTTTTTCATAGGAAATATGTTGGTATAACAGGGTCTGATTGAGAACTGCAAAATTTTGAAGTTGGGTTTTATGACAGTTATCCCCAACATTTTATTAAAGGGAAAAACCGCCTAGAGAATAAATCAAATGTTTTTAAATATCACATTTAATCAAAATGTGTTCACATTCTTCTATGGTACCAAGCATAGATGATAGACATCAGAAATCATTCCAAAAACTTACTTTCTTGAGCTCAGTTGATCTCAAAAACACCATTTTCTTGAATAATTAACTACGCTTGTTTGATCATTACATAATTTTCTCTATGCTACGTATGAAAGGAAACTACCACATTTAAAAAAATATTTTATATGTTATAATTCTGTTTTTAGGAGAGGGGTAACCTATAAAAGTCGAAATTAAGTAGTTTTAATTGTGGAGGGATGCGGGAGTGCTCAGAAATTTCAAATGACTCTATGGACTTGTGATACCTTAATTTAAACATCACAATAAAAATGTCAAAGAAAAATAAATCCTGATTACCCGAAGCAAAATGGCGGCCAAAAGAGTTATTTTATTTATAAAGCTAAAATGGTAGAGAAGATTGACTCTGAAGGCAAGTAAGTCAATTTTTCTAAATGTTGATTAACAACTTCAAATACAATACCTCCTTTTTATGTGGGAAATTTATTAATCCACCTATTAAGAGAACAGGTAATGACATAATTCATATTATAAAACCAAACTTTTGAAAATACCTGTCAACAAAGACTGTACTACTGCGTGAAGGTACAGGGAGAACAATCTGAACATTTTATAAGAGGTAAAGAACACAATGTCATACAAGAGATTGTATTCTACAAATCTAGCATCGTAAATAAAATAACTCTTTTGGCCGCCATTTTGTTTTGGGTAGTCAGAATTTAATTTTCTTTACGTTATTTTTCTTGTCTCACAGAGCCGTTTGGAATGAGGTATCACAAGGATGTGTCTTTTGAAATTTTAGAGCAACCCCCATCCCAAGCCCCCCACAATTAAATTAACCTAAATCTTTGCTGTCTTAGGTTTCCCGTCTAAGTAAAGAGATTGCGACAAACAGAAATCAAATATCTATTTTTTTTTTTTTAATTAAGGTTACTTTTCAGCCATCTTGTATGTGAAAGTATGTATCAAATCTTTTATAAATTGTATGTTTCTTTTAATCGATTAATAAAAATATTAATCTACTACTTAGTTTTCGTTTTCTTTGATCACGTAATAATACTTAAATGTCCCTTTAATCGGCCTTAATTCGATTTTTCTATTTTTTACATTTTCCTCATTATATATTACTTGTCTATTCACACAGTTCTCATTACTTCTATTGAGGTCAGAGAAATACAGTATTTCTTTGGCTGTCCCCTCAGCATGATATGTTCAAACGATACATTTTAATTTTCTACTTCTACAACTTCCAATGGCGGTAACTTTGTATAGAACTTGTTTGAAGTCTGTTCAATATTTTGGTCAGATTTTCATGTAACATCTTATTGCAATAGCTTGCAGTTTATTAATTAAAAAGCGTATGGGTAAGCTAAGTTTGGTAACCGCTAAACCAACCACAGTTTGTGAATATTCTCTACATTTTGTGACCTCATAAAATAAAGTTACTTTCGGCATGCTGCCTTACGTCGCGTTGTCGTCTTATGTACATAATACAATCAACTAATATGGCTGCTAAATTATTCCCACCGATCAGTTGACATTTTGTGGCCACAGGTTTCGATGCTTCTATGAGGGAGATCACAAAAGTCAGAATTTTTATATTTATTATTCGATAATCCTATTTACAGTACAATTGGATGGACAAGAAGTTGTCCAATGGTGTTTCTATGTTCATAGTTTAAGTTTGACATGATTGTATTTGTTTGAAAACATTGTTTTCCACTTTGTACAATTTGTCGAACAAGATTTTGTTTCTGCTGAAAATGAATAATTAATAAATTGCCAAAAGGACACGTTAACTAAATTAATGAAATCACAATTTTTCACAAAATAATCACTATATTTGTCTAACACAAATACAAGACGACGTTTCAATGACTAAGTCATAATCCTCAACTGCTACAAGAACACAAATCCTACTGACAGTGGACTGTGACATACGATTTCAGTGAAAAATTTCATCGACACTCGATTTCAGTTTCAGTGAAACACAATTTCAGTAAATCATTTCAGCGAAACTCGATTTCTAGAAACACGATTTCATTGAATCTCGATTTCAGTGAGACTTTTCAGAAAAACTCGATTTCAGTGAAACACGATTTCAGTGAAACTCAATTTCAGTAAAGTACGTTTTTCAGTAAAAGATGAATTCAGTGAAATACATTTTATTTTTTTTCAGAGAAACACGATTTCATTGAAATACTATTACCGAATTGATATACTTGGCAACGATTAGTTTTCTTTGGTTTAATATTTTCTTGTAGAAAGTTCTACACCCACCGACTCTATTCAAGCAACATCATAGCTAAGTTTTATAGCAATCTTCCCATGTGCCAATATCATTTATAAACTTTAGCCCTGTAGTTTATCCTCTGCTAATATCACTAACCCTTTTACAACCCCTTCATTTTTCTTGTGGATATTACGTATTTTTTTCCCCCACATTTCACTTGGTTTTCTTCATATACTTTACTATTTAAATTAACTACTAATATGAAAGTATTAAATGAACACAAATATTTCCTATTTATTTTCTCCCTTCTTTTTATTCACATAATAGTGTAAACAGGGTTAATGTTTGTCACCTTTTTCATTTTAAAGTCAGCTGTTTCTTGTGGACAATACGCATTCATATGAGCTTATTACGATAATATTATTATTATTATAAGAATAGCACATCCCAGAAGTAATGAAAAATTGTATGAAATTATTACATTATTGTATGAAGGGTAGACATTATTGTTACGGTTAAACATATTGGTAAATTTATATATATTCAAAGTCAAATTAAAAGATCAATATATCAACATAATCATTCAGATAAAATGTTTAAAACTTACTTTTTCGATAAGCTTAACTGAAACAGTTAATTATAGAAACTAACCACTAGACTACTACCAGGATGTCAATCAATCACAGAAGAGGGCGGGGCTTCTAGGTATCGAAGAGGGGAGGTTTATCGGTATATATAAGATATATTTACGGGACGAAGCCGTGGGTAACAGTTTTACAAAATGAAATTAATCCGGAACACCTCAGAAGAAGTTCAGACAATGTTAGTAATGGCAGACGAATGTACTCAAAGTAATTAATATCAGCTTGAATTTCGAACACAGTTCCTTTTTCCAACGTCTTTATCTGAATCGAGTGTTTTTGGTCAATAATTTGATGTAATTTAATAAAAACACTTGTCACGCAGCTCATATTTTGATATGATAGGAACCTAAATTCTTCTTTTTTAGCATGAGACCTAGATTTTGCCATTCACATATCCAGATCATCATTACACAAACACGGTATTTTTAAGAAGAAACTACCAAAACTCATTTCTAACGAAATTGTGTTTTTACTAGCGACTTACCACATTGGTAAGACTTGTGATTTTTTATTCACCACATATTTAATTTTGGATTAAGCGAGTTTGGATCAAAATTTAACTTTTTAACATACTATTGAAGCCGGGACCTCTTACATATCAATCGAAAGCACTAGCCACTAGACCTATCAGACATCTCAGGTAGCGTTACGTCACATATTACCCGATGTATTGTACTAGTTTTCAAAACGGTACCTGAGTAACGTATACGCGGAAGTTCGGTACTTGTCGGAACTATTCGGGTAAGTTCGTATTGGTTAATATTCGAATGTATCTTCTCAATACCCCTATCTTCTAGATTGTTCGCGCTGTTTACACTGCTATCTTCCTTTGGTAGTCTGTCTAATCGTGCGCCAATTTTTGAATTTTGTTTTTAAAGAATAAAAAACTAAAATTCTTAACAATAACTTTATAAATGCTTAATTTACGCTCATGTTTTGATATTCACTGTTCTCGTTAAACACGGAACAATATTTTTTATTAATTACAAAACTGTCTGCGATACTCTATTAAAGCGACATCAAGTTTGCGTTATTAAGAAAGTTTTCAACATTTATCACCTCTAGGGATTATTTACGCTTCATCGACATACGTTACTTTCAAATTAATCACAACTAATTCTCTCCCTCGACAGTTAATGGGTACAATTTACAGAATGTCACCCCATGGGAAAGAATCAGTTTATCGTTGTGCTTGATTTTCGTGTTGTAGATAATTCTTTTCTAATCACTTTAGCTCTGGGATCCTCTTTCATTTTTCTTCTTAATAAGTTTAACTTCCACTCTGGTACGACGTTCACGTTTCTTGTTATCCTTTAATGCTTACGATTCATTTCAAATATTGTTTCATAATATTTAACAGATTTATTTTAAATGATTTATTGTAACAATTTGCAGTTTATAATTTGGAAAATCTTAAATTTTAATCAATTTAACAAAAACAAGACGGATTACAGAGCGGCCATCTTAAAATTGTAATTTAAATTGTAGAAATAGACTAGTGAAAACAATGTTAATCACATTCTCTAAAAACAAAGTTCGGTGTTTTTAAAATAAATTTATAAATATGAAAAAATTTGAAATTTATAAAATCACAATTTAGCTTAAAGATGATTTTTAAATATTAATTTTGGCCTGAATTTCAGTACATCAAATTAAGGCAAAATAGCGTTTATTGTCCCAAAAACCCGGGAAAGTTACTTTCATAGAAAATAATTAATAAATAATTTCATATATATATATATATATATATATATATATATATATATATATATAATTAAATAAAAGGTTCCAAGCTTTGTTCTACAAAAAAAAAAATCCCGATAAAAATTTAAGGGAGGAGAGGATGTCATAAAATCGTAAACTCAATTTTTGTTATTATTTGTAATCATTTTTTAATTTGTGATTAAAATATAGGTCCTCAAAAAACATATTGGTCTCTAAAAATTAAACTAAACTCTGTGGCTTAACAATTCTGGACGACATTTCCGTCAGGTAATGTGTACTCACTAGAACGTGTAATCGAATTCCCGTCGTCGTACTTCTAGTATTGTCAACCAGAGTTCACTACTAACTGCCGCTTCCGAAATATCGTCAACACCGTACTTTTTTATTTTTAATTTTCAATCCATATAATAGTGATGAGAAGTGTTTCTTATCATTTACAAAAATTCATTTTTACGGTTTAGAAAAAAATAAATAAATGACTGAAAGGATTGAATTTTCGTAATGTATTCAAAACTTGAAATAATTTGATTTTTTTAAAGTTGGTAATGGTGCACCAATATTCTGAAACATCCTGTATTTCTGTCTAAATGTTTGGCAAACTCGGTTTTATATCCGTAGTCACAGTTCTAAATAACAACAATTAATTTTCTCACAACTTTTAGATTTGGATCAATATCGCACGAAGGTTAAAGATCGGAATAAATAAAGTAGTTTTAGAATACAAAACCAAATCCTACTTGTATCATGACGTGTATCCTTATGATAAGGATCTTGGAAGGAAAATATTTTCAGGTGAGAGGAAAAAATGTTCACTAAAAATTTACATATGAAAATATAAGTAGCAGAAGTTGGGGAATATATTCTACTAGTGTCACATATATTTCATTTTCAGTATATATTTTGAGTTAGTCACTACCTTTCCTTCATTCTTATTGTAATGCTATTGTATACATTCTAGTTGTGTCATGTTCAGGCTAGAGTGGAGAGGATTGTATTCGGCATATTGATACAGTCGTCGTAGTAAGTTAGTTTGGATGAACTTGTGTAAGGTGTGAAAGACGTCCATTAAGGTTTCCCTTGGTTGTATCAACATTTGCTGAGAGGTTTCAGAGGTAATTGAGTTCGAAAAAGTAGCAAGTAACGTAATCAAAAAAGAAAATTATTAACCTTTAAAAAAAATTGAAAACTTAATTATCCAAATTTGAAAATATATGGAATTTTTAGCTCCTCCCTCAATATGACTGATTTCGGTCATTCATTTTCACTTTTCAATAAAATATGAACGAAATCGGTAAAGGAGGTTTTGAGAAATTACGTCTTTTATAACAGTCTTATAGCCGATGTTTTTGTTTAATTACCAATAACTCATTTAGGTACCTGTACCTTTTGAGAGATACGTTTCATTTGGAATACTTGAGCAAAATGTGATAGAAATTTGTAAACCCGCATTTGTTAATTTTTTTGTATTTTTTCTTATGATAACTACTTCCAAAGTTTGAGTTTTTAAAAAATTGATTAAAATTGATTCACCCGTTTGGACTGAGCATTTGAACAGGCAACAGACATACAACACAAACAAACATTTTACTGAACTCAAGATGCCTCAAAACGGGTAATCCCCGAAAAATTTTTGCAAACATAACCAATTACAAGAAAAGTAATCCCAGATTAAAATAGAAAAATTGCAACATTCCATAAGTTGCAACATATAATTTTTAAAGGTAAAGGATACTAGATATTTCTCGTATGTATTTAACCCTGCAGTAAATTCAAGGCTGCAATAAACAAGAAAAATACAAATCAATATCGTTTTCTTGCAGATACAACCCCTAGTTAGAGTATGGAAACAAAGAAATGAGCACTATCTCCTATGGGACGTGGGGAAAATGACACTCAGGTGATTGAATATAAGAAGGGAGTTTGAAAATAGCTTCACGCTGAAACCCAAGATATAAGAGTGAGAAGCAATATGTATCAAACTCCTTAGCTATTTTCATTTTGCGTTCATATTGAAATGCTTCAACGATCACTTGTTTTATTATTGAATCGATTGTTTAAATAAAAATAATTTCATAAATAAACTTGTTACACGCTCAATGTGATTAAATGCTCAAAATATATTTAATTTGACATTTAAAAGCAAGGATAAAGTAACTCTCGTCTGTCGTCTAAGTTGCAAAAACTATTGAACCTATTTTAATCGTATTTTGTATTGTAACGGTTTGAAAGTAATATTCTAGTTAACATGTTTAGGTCAGGAAATTCAATATGCTATATATAAATAGGGAAGTAATGGTTAATATAAATAATAATTAAAAGAAAACTGAAGTTAAAAACACGTCTTAAATACACTAAAACTACAATTGATGACTCGTAAATATATATTTAGTGGTTATAAATGAAATATATCACTTAATATGTAAAAATATTTTTAACTTAGAAGATTTTTAGGTTTAAACTAACCTGATGTAATTCGTTTGTGGGCATAAAGGGACGATGTATATATGTACATTATTAATTGAATAGGTGTAACCTCAAATTAAAGTGAAATAATAATAAAAGTAAAACTATTAATTAACATTGTAAGAGATAGGAAGGAGGTTATTTGTGTAACGGTTATGATAGACTTGAACAGATGATTTTAAAATGAACGTGAAGTGGATAGGGAATGTATCAGGGAGTATCGTGATTGGTTGAAGTGATTTGGATATAGGAATTAACGTCGTAAAAACGTAATTAAAGACGAAAAAACAAACAAAATAGTATCATAAAGTAATAAATAAATATGTTTAGTTATAGAGTTGTATTGTGTAAATATGGAAAATAACAAGAAATTAGATAATACTGTGAGTGATTAGACTAAAAGAAAAAGGTGCAATTGTGGTTATCTTATTCATACGCCATGGCAGGTACGGTAGGTTATCAAAAACAAAATGCCAATTTTTGCAATAATTTTTGGGACTCTTACAATGGTCGTCGGGAAAGAATGGTGCAAAATCTGCGACGTTAGAAAAATATAGGGAAAAGTGATTTTTATTTTAAAGTGAAGATACCAAATTTGTGTAAAAAGAGTAAATAATTAAATTTCATAGAAGATCCAGCAGAACAGTATGAATGTTCTTACTATATATAAAACTATATATGTTCTTATTATAGTGCTAAGAAGTATAAAACATTTTCAAACAATAACGAACTAATTTTATAATATCAATAATGAAAAGGGCAAATGTTGAAAATAATAAACTGTAGTTTGAACATTAATTCAGACTATAATAAATTAAATAATAACTATTAATAAATTTAAATAATTAGAAATTTCGACAGAAACTTTTAGATCATAAAATATTGGTATTTAATTATTCAATATTTAGTTGTAACTATTTAAAAGTAAAGTTGTATATATATATATATATATATATATATATATATATATATATTAATTAGCAAATTCCAATGAATCAAAATAAGAGTCAGTAAATAAAATAGTAAACTTTAAATTTTGTAAATAAAATTAATAAAAATACCTTGTAATTTAATGATAATAAATAATGTATTGTGAATGTTTATATACTGTTTTGGAACTTTTTTTTTTCAAAGAAACGTTAAAACATAGAGCATTAAATATGTTTTTTAATAATTTTTTTCAAATTTTTGGCATCACAACGTGGGCAAATTATTCTCTTAAAAATTTTCTTCAAACTATGTGAGCTTATTTTATTCTTATTTATTAAATAAAAAATATTACTCAAAATTTGGGCCATAAGATCAAAACTGAAAATTAATGCTTTCTCTAAATCTGTTCTTCTATTGATAAAAAAAATTGAAAGTAAAACCTCTCTGTTATAATCGCAGTGTAAAAACATTGCACAATCTTTCTCGCAATTTAAATATTTACCAAACAAAACTATTCATCGCCTAAAAAGTCGGTTAGGTGTCAATCAAAAAGTTAAAATGAACCATGAAAATGCATTTTTCAAAACAAATATACTTACATTTAAATACGATTCAACCCGCGTCTTCATTTTGAAACGTATTTCTTTAAATCGAACTGAATATGACGGCGGTTAGCAAATTTTCCCTTTGCATTTTGATCATTATTCCTGAACCTTAATTTTTACTTGCTATTTTGCACATTTATTTTGGTAATTAATCTTTTACATTATCTAAATTTGAACGAAATTGGTAGAATCGATTTTCAATAATCAAGTCTTAGAAATTAAATCCAATAGTCATTTTTTTTTTTTTTTTTTACCGACATTTACGAAACGAAATTTTGGAGAGATTTTGAAACAAAATTTGATAAAAACGCAATTTATGTTTTTCTCATGGCAATTATCCCCGTATTTCGAGTTAATTTGAGGAAATAAGCCCTTAGATGTGAAAAAAGTAATGCCATCTTTCCCAAATTTAATTAAAATAAATCCTTGAAGTTTATTTGTAAAGCGCTGGGCAGACGACAGACGTCATTCCAGGAACTACTTTTCGAAACCAGGGACATCGAAATATATCCGAAAAAACTCGACATTCATTTCTTCCCCATCACTTAATTTTCTCTATTTTAGGTGTACGCTAGAAATTGAAAAAAAATTATTTCACAATAAGTTCATTACCTGTGAAAAAAAAAAAAAAAATACTGCTGTAGTTACTTTTGTGTCTTAAATTTGTACATGATATGGATTTTGTATCTGTGCGTTGAACTGTATTGTGTTTGACCACCTTCAAAATGGGATATTTTATCAGTTGCGAGAACGCAGCTTATTCAATAGAAATTGATGCGGGGGAGGGAGAGCTTTACAATATAAGGTTCTAATCTTACTTCTGGCTTTTCATAATAGCTGGTCCTATTATTTCCATATAAAATATAGTCGCCACCTTTATTTAAATACGTGTGAAATTCTCTTCGACCCTCAAAAGTGTAATATGGGTTTAATTCCGTTTATAACAGAGACAATGTAGTATTTAAACAAAAATTAACTCCATTTTCACAAATGGCTGGACTAAATTGAGTAACCTATAACTGCTCTCAGAGGCTCATTATGGTTACAATCCCAGTGGATCACGTAGTCTTGGATTAGATCACTGTCTTACATCTTTTATATCTCGTCTCTCTTGACCTACTCTTGTTTCCTTCTGACCCTCACGCTATTAGTGTGTTGAGAGCTAAGGGTCTCTTATTTGTTGATTTCTTCCTTTTTATAAATCGTTGATGATCGAAAGTTTTTACCCTTTAATCATCAAGAAAATTATCATAAGAACTGATCGACAAAAGCTGGAACGACTAAATAAGCTGGTTAACGGTGTTTAAGCAAAAGAAAGAGAGTATACACTTTCACATTGTACAGTTCAAATATAGTGAAAACGTTTACTAACCAGGCAGATAGTTTAATAACCATTACACTTTTATTGCAAGTTAAAATTAATTTATTTTTATCTATACTTATTGAATAGATTTTTGTAACTCGACCTCCTCCTACAGTTAATATGCGATTTTGAGTTTTGAGGTGTCGTTGGATAGAGCTTAGCCTAAAATTCTTTCCGCCCAAATTTTAAAAAGATGGAACATATGTGACGAAACATAGAACAGATGAGAGTTTTTACTTTGTCATTTTTATTGAGCAATGTATAAATATCTGTAATCAAAAAGGTTTTACTGGAATTTATGAACATCTGTAATTAAAAACATCTGGATTTATAAATTAAGAATTTGTTTTCATCAAATATTATCAGCTTATCGATAATGACAAAAATAGTTAATCTAAACATAAGCAAACTAAACAAAAGTTTGATTTGTGTTGTGATTATTTGTTTTTAACAAAATATTGTATTCATTAGTTCGTTTTGACGATGATTAAAATGAGGTTTTAAAAGTTTGTTATTAGATTGTGCAATGTTTTTTTTTTTTTCCATGAAGTTTTTTAAAATTTATTGAACTGTTTTACGTTGTACTTTTAATAGTAACAATGCTTCCAATTAGAGGAAACAACTTTTCAGCCATTCTTTTGTTACGGACGTGACAGTTACATGCATTACAACTTGGAAATAAAGAAAAGTTAATTTTATTTTGTAAATTGTTAAAGCTCAACTGGTAGGTAGTTTTTTATACTAATTTTGCACTAAATTTGAAAATGATCATATTATTGGTTTTGATGTATAGTTCAACTAAGTTGGAGTTACGGACGTGACTTGAAAAGCACTTGTCTTCTGACATACTGTTACAATTGTTAAAAAGTCTGTTAACTTCTTAGGAAATTTATGAATTAAATTTTTGTCAGCTTACCTTACGATAAATACCTTCTTAGAAACATTAGTGTTCAATCTTAAAATACTGTAATATTTCAATTAAAAAATTGATAAAACGTTACGGACGTGACACTGGTTTGTTACGGACGTGACACTGGTTTGTTACGGACGTGACAATAAACTCAACAGACTGTTAAATGTACTTTATTTTACATTAAAAAGTTTTCAGTGCTCTTCTTACATTCTTTTTAGTTAAAGTAAGACTTATTTGATCTATAAAAGAACATAAACAAACTTAATTACATCTTAAATATGTGTTTGAATCCGGAGGAATTATTGTGAAATTGTTAGGAAAATGTATTCATTATTAATGAAACCGTTATCATGTTTGTAAGCCACAATAACTTGTTCATAAAGTTCATTGATATTCTTGGTAATTTACTGACAATTATTCACTGATAAATATAAAGTGACTAGATGTATACCAACTTCAGAGATGAAAATATCCACAAAATAAAGAATTCTGCTACAAGATATTGTTCTTATATACTGTATTTTATAGACTTTAATAAACTTTTTACTGAGAAATTCAGAAAATATTTTTTTTAGTGTTAGGTGTATGTTTGTAAAGAATGGCTGTTTTACCGAAGGTGTGTATCACTGCAACTGTACGAGAATTAAACGTGGACTTAACATTGTTTCGTATAAACGAGCACTAAGGATGCCAGCCGAAGTTATACCATTTATAATTGGACCAATGAATGAACGCTTCAAATCAACTTACAATTAATAATTTTTAATCGGTCACCTAGTTTAAATTAATCAACTAAAATGTGAAAAGAGTTGGTTCTAACAAAATGATTTATATTTATTTTGAATTCCATCATTTTATTTTCGTTAAACATAAAAAGTTCAAGCTCAAGAGAATCTCTTTTACACATCTATCGAACATAACGACAAAGTTTCAACTTTGTAGTTTCTTTTTTTTTACCTGGCACAATAATTAAAAAATAAAAACTTTTCGTGGAACGCTTGGTATTAAAACAATATAAAAAGAACCACATAGCTCTACTTAAAAAGAAATTTGTATGGAAGAGAAGCGCAAGTATGTAAACAAAAACTAAACATAAGTGTGGTTATTGTGTTGTTATTTGTGTCAATTATACGTATTCACTGGCTTATACAATTTTTTAAATTGAGTTTTTTAATAATTTGAAATTGATTTTTTCCCCATAAAGTTTTTAAAGTTTATTATCTGCTCAACTTTTAATAGTAACAATGCCTCCAATTAGAGGGAACAGAAGCATATATAGAAGGCCTGTATCACCGTAATGCTTGCTTAACAATGAGGAATATAACTTCAAAACTGTTTACAACAGTGTTTAAAGTTATAATATTTATACATAACAAAATATTTCTCGATTTCCAGGGACGGATAGGTTAGTAAATATTTAATCAAGGTTTATTAACTAAAATGTTGTAAAGTACAGAGTTCATACATTTTGCAGTGTATAACATTCAGATGCAGGTATTTACTGTTAATTTTAATTAATTGGATGGTTAAATAAATTATTCATTCATTAAATTCGTTCAGTACATTAGCTTAAAAAACTTACTTTTACATATTTCGTGGCGGCCATATTTACAAACATCCCGCAGTATGCAAGCACTACTAATCCTTCCTTACATTAGCACTTTGCATAACATCAAGTGCATAACGTTATTGACGTTCCAGTCTGTAAAGTATAACGTATCGGCTGTTTTTATAATGTAATCTTTTCATCTTGGGTGAAAACATCGCTATTATTATGTAACAAGAAGCGGAGCCATGTTGTTGAATACCATTACAATGAGAATGACTTAGGCTTACAGTCTCCAATGTTAAAATCTTAGTTCAACCCTTCTGAAGAAGCCACGGTCAAAGAATAACATTTCAGATTCAATGTTCTTAGTTCTAATACATTATAACATTAAAGTTGCATTATTTATTTAGTCCTGTTACAGAATAACATTTCAGACGCAGTGTTTAATTAGACCTGTTACAGAATAACATTCAGATGCAGTATTTATTTAGTCCTGTTACAGAATAACATTTCAGATGCAGTGTTTATTTAGTCCTGTTACAGAATAACATTTTATATTGGGTCGTAACTGAGTGAATATATTTTCTTTCTTCCTGTAAGGTATTAGTATAGAGACAGGTGGACTTAAGGACTTAGGGTGGAAAGGTAGCAGTAATGGCACAGGATATCCGGTCAAACTGCAAGTAGCACTTCTACCTGATAATGGCGTTAATATTATCTACTGTACATTCTCCTAAAGAACCACCCATTTATTGATATCAGTTAGTTAAAATTCTCTTCATTACTTAAGCTAGTAAAAAATTACTTTTTAAATACCAAAATGTACATTTAAACTCAAACATCGATATACATTTAAAAGATCTCTTTTTTTTAAACCCGTGAGCCACTTAAACTAATTTTCTTTCTTTAGAGATTTAAAAAGGATTTGAAAGTTTAGATTTTTAAAAAGAATTACCCTTTTTATATCATATATTATAATCTATAGTTTAATTTTTAATTTGTAGGACCTACATTAATTTTTATCTCAACATGAAATAGTTTATTTTGATTTTATTTTGTCGAAATAGTATATTTCGTTACTAGGACCAAAAGTGAGGCTTTTCAATATAAACTCAAGTTTAACCGGAAAATGAGCGAGGATCGAAAAGCTTCTTTAAGTCCTAGTGATGAACTATGTTTTTCGTTATACTGCAAACAATATAAGAAAACAATTTCACAAAAACTAAAATGTTATAACCTATTTACCTTCAAATGTTTGGACAAGTTCCACAAGTTTCCAGCTATTACAGCTGTTTAGTTTGTGTTAGTGATACTTGTTTATAAAATCGATTGTAACAGCTGTTTTATCTATTCAGTCTAACAATCGATAGTATCGGTTGTTTTTATAGATTCTTTACAATCGTTAATTAATTGTTATAAGCGAAGTAACAGCTGATGACCTTAGCCTCATCTGATGTTTTTATGTCCTAGGACTGAAAAGAACAACTTCAGCTCAATGCATATGTTGAAAACAGCTGTTTTTGAAGCAGTATGTCGAAAATTTGTTTGACAAACATTTGTCAAATAAAGGGGTATTCTTTTACTTGAAGCAGCACATGATAATCCATAACTAACTATGGTATCAAAGTCAGATGACTTTTCAGTTGTGTAAATGTAGGGTCAGCTGGGTTTACTTCGCTGTGCTTCCAGCACTCGCAGTCGAAATTCTCTTTCAACCGTAGCGTCCCTCTTTTCTGGAATTGTAATCAGAATTTCTAAAACACGTGCTAGAGCGCTAGATATAAGTTGATGGGCGCAATCATGATAATTACCCTTCCCCTCACCATACGATATTATACAAGCGGATCTCCTAAACTAATGTTCCCTGGAGGCTTGTATAAGAAATGTTAAATGTAATAGATCAAGGGATCTTACCCGGTAAGGTAAGTTTGTTTAAAACAGTTGTTACACAGGTTTTCTGAACTACGCGACTGTGGTTTTCACTACTTCTTGATGTCGGCTAGGCCTTGTACATGTGCAGTTGCCCGATGATGCCGCAAGGCGAAACAATTGTTGCTCATTTATATTATTAAAATATTTGAAACTTTAGGCTTTTGCTTTATTTTATCCTTGAATATGGAGTTTCAACAAGAAATATTGTGTTTAAGTCTCCATTGGCTTCGATCATGTTAGTGTCTCGGCTTTGGCTGTATGTGATGAAGCCGCCACTTGCTACGCTCGTATCGGTGACTACGCCCTTGCCAGATCTCGTAACTATGTGAATTATATTCTTGGGAGGTCAGTGTTTGAAATGACATTTTTCGAAACGAGTTTGTTATGCGTGTTATTGCAGTGAGATCTGGTTGTTACCATTACATGCAGCATTTAAATTTTTATCTAAGTTGGGGCGTTATAATGAATGACACTCGAAATATGACAACTAATTGTTTAAAATAACCATAATTTCTATGTTTTCATTTTTTAAGATTTGTCGACATTTCATTAATATACGAGAATATTTTAATCAGTTTTTGCCAAATTTTTTGTTCCTAAATGATATTTTGTCGCCGCTATCGTGTTTATGTAAATGCAACGACGATGAACAGACAGCACGTCGAAAATCGCTTTTTCGTTTTCCTGAGACTAAGAAACAGGAAAATATGTCAAAAATGGAGGTAGAAATATTACGGTTACCAAACTTACCCTATACTTTGTATTTTGGGTGAGTAAAAGAAGCACTTATCTTAATTTATGAACACCAAATTGTTTAGTTAAAGATAGTGTTCACTATCTATTCTACATCTCGTTTGACAGTTTATTATATTTCTTTCTCTTTCTTATGGGGTTGTATTAAATAATTAAAAAAAAATAAATAAAATAAAAAAATAAAATTAAAAAAACGTAAATATAGTTGACACAGATAACACAATCATCGTTGACACACTAACATCGATTGGATATTTAATTTTTTGAAATACAATAGATAGATTTTCACATTTTAAAATTTAATTACTTTCCAAAGAGACACAAATTGTACCCTCTAGCCAAGAGCATGTTACAAAACAATACTAGTTACAAAACCAATATCTCTCACTCTAATCCCCTTCCATACATTCCCCACTGTTATCAAAGTTTTTATCTCCACCACAATGTTAACGAAAACAGATTAATTTAGTTCATGTCGAGTATCGGCTGACATCTTGGCCACAAATCATTAACTGAGAGATTTCACAATAAATATTGCTCTTGTGTCATTAATCCTTTCCGACACCTACCAGTTTAATAAATGTTTTCCCACCTCTATATCGTGAGATATAATTCATTCCCTTCTTCCGTTTTATTTCGTACCCGACTCACTTCGCTCGACTATTCAAAGTTTTTATAGAAAACAACTAAAATGTTCTATAAAATGTTATTATTTCTTAAAGATTAACATAACATAACATAACATAACATTTAATATCTTAAATAAGTGAGAAAATGTCACAAATAAAATGTGCTGTAATTTAGGTAGATTGTACAACAATTTTACTGGAATTTCAATACTCTTTGGTAAGTATTGTATACAAGGATTGAATAATTGATTTATTTAGTAGATATAGAGGAATTGATTTTGAAAATGCGACCAAAAGTCCAAATGCCACAACGAATAAGCACTTACCTACCTTCCTTTGCAGTGATCTAGATGTATGATAAAAGTCATTATTTTTAATTTTCGTAATATATGTATTATTTATAGTAAGTATTGGTATGACAAAACAAAATTTAATGGTCATTTTTGTGGAGGTCCGCTTGGAGGAATCCTAACACACACAAATCATAATAAAATAAAAATGGTTCTTTCAACCTGTAATTAAAATTTATATTTTAATCTGTTGTTTAAAATTAAAACCCATAAATTTACAACATAAAAAAATGTTGTCTGTTATCTGACAACCTTTTTGGTAAAAACACTTTCTAGCGTTTGTATGATTTTTTAAATATGAGAGAGAGAGAGAGAGAGAGAGAGAGAGAGAGAGAGAGAGAGAGAGAGAGAGAGAGAGAGAGAGAGAGAGAGAGAGAGAGAGAGAGAGAGAGAGAGAGAGAGAGAGAGAGAGAGAGAGAGAGAGAGAGAGAGAGAGAGAGAGAGAGAGAGAGAGAGAGAGAGAGAGAGAGAGAGAGGAGAGAGAGAGAGAGAGGAGAGAGAGAGAGGAAAGATCCATATTTAGTTGATTTTTTCAAATTATTGAAATTTCTAAATCTTTTATTGTTTAAATTCGAATTTCTATTAATTACTTATAAACATTTTTATATAATTAAAAATAACAAAACATATAATCATCGTTTAATATAAACAAAATTCAAGTACTTATTAAATTGAAGCTGAATATACATTCCCTGCTACCGCGACAAACATTACCCAGTTATATACGAAATAAAATTAAACCGACTACCTAAAAGTTTGGTTTATGGCTACTTAAAGACAAGTTATGCAATAACTACTTGGTTTAAAATATAAGAGATATTAATTACTTACATGGAGAAAAAATAAAAGAATTTAAACGATAACAGTGCCATTTTGGGATAACATAATGCTTGTAAAAATATAATTCTACTGATCTTATAGGAAAAAGCTATTGTTAAAACAAGAAGTATGTGGTTCTTTTAACAGTTATTTGAGAGGAACATTTTCTCAGTTTAATCTAACTAATCATATGTTGTTAAAGTTAAATCTATAAAGAGTAAATGTAATAAAACAAAAGAATAAAACAGATTTTAGGTACAGACATAAATATTATAAACCAAAATTTAAAAATCCTATTGCTTTGAGTTATAAAATTGAACTTGCGGATTTGAAGTTATAAAGTGTAGTACATGGGTTACCAGAGATAGTTTACCAATTGGCTATCAAACATTACACTACTACACTTGGACATTACACCTAAGTAATATTTTTAGAGTTTTTAATACTACAGGAATGATGGACATATAGTGATATATTTAGAAATATAATTGTGGATAGTAATTAAAATGTTATGAAAGATTGTCTAACATATATTAAATCTAATTCTAGATTAAAGATTTGTAATAAGTTTTTATTTGCGAGCTTGCAATTCTAGGAGTAAACAAAAAACTGGGTATCCGTATTCTACATTTTGTAAACTATCCGATTAAGAGATTAAAACATTAGTTTAATTTTAGTTTAGCTAAAGAAAATTAAATTACAAGACTAGAAGCTACAATTTATAATTACATTAATCCAGATTTACAGATAAAGAGAGAATTTATCCCTTAGATGATTGTGTAAAACTTAAAAAGAAATAAAAAATATTTATAAAATGCCTCAGTCTATTATCCAGAATGTGGTAAAACTAACAGTAGCTGTTGTTCCGTTTCTAAGGATATTTTACAGAATGTTTATTGGAGGATATTAATACGGACAATTTGACAAGAATATAAATAAAATTACGAAAATAATAGTGACGAGAGAATAAAAAAATAAAATTTGTACTATCATCGCTTAGTCAATTTTAAGGATATAACAGAAAGAAGGAGTATAAAAATATAATGTTTTTCACTCAAACATATGTTTTTATAAAAATCGGGAAAAAATTTATTTTTCCGAGTCGAATAGGTTATTATTATTATTATTATTTATTTCTGTTGCTGTTGACAAACATAATTCGCATAGCAAGAGTCACATAAAAAAATTAAAATTAAATTTGTAATAATTAATTACAATAACTTATATTACAAGTAATTCACAAGTATTTTAAAATACAGTTTACATTCCTGCATTAGTCGATCACAATATTTACAAACATATAATTACACAATACAATATAACGAATATATATATATATATATATATATATATATATATATATATATATATATATATTACATACACACAAATACATATTTAACAAGTAAGGCTATAACTGAGACAAATGCAGGGCAGATACTGGATCAATTCATTCATAAGTCATACACGACATTAGCAGAATTGGTTTGAGTATTTCTGGCCAGATATTCTTCCACAGAGTAGAATGAATGCATTCTCTAGAAGGTAGCCTCTGAGTGAACTCTTGAAACTCTTAAAACAAAACTGTTATTCTCCGCTATTCCAAAAGATATAACGTTTGAGGATATGAGCTTAATTAAAACTATAAATGTTATTCTTACTATCTGTAGCATAGGTATAAATCTACCAATGTGAATTTGGTCAAGGAAATAAAACCAGTACCTGTTTTTTGTTTAACTAAAAGTAAAAAGAATTGTAAGGAATAGTGTGTCAAAAAAGAAAAGAAGATTACACGGAGAGAACTAATGTTTTGAGAGAAGATTTTTAAAACGCATTAGAAAAGGAAGAAAAATTAAGCAGATTTGGAAGTGACATGTTGTTTCAATTATAAGTGGAGAGATTTTGATACAAAAAGAGTTTTTAAATGGATTAGTTAGAGTAAGCAACAAAAATAAATTTACTAAATTTATAAATTTGCATAAGACAAATCTGGTATAGAAATGGTTTATGATCTTAATGTTTATTTTAAGAACACATTATTTGAGTTTAATAAATTGAGAAAATTGTAAAGAAGAAGGGGCTCGTTTTCTTCCCACATAATTATAGGGTTATATTATCATATAGAAAACCCATTTATAGTGATTAGAACTAATGGAATCGGTTAAAACTTAAAAAAACTTCGGATAGTTTTAGCGATAAGGAGAAACTCTGTTTAAATAAGAGGAAAGAGAAAAAATTGAGAATAAAATTTCGAGAGTTATTATTGGTAAAGGTTAATAGACTAAAAAGATTAGAGGAATTAGAGAAGGGTTAAATTATATCTAACAATGCTTCTAAAACCTATTGTGGAAAGGAGATACATTTAAAAAAATTTAATATCGTGGGATCCTAATTATTGATTAGACAAAGATTACAAGATGAGGAGAGGGATATATATTTAAATTTTTAGATCAAAATTAATTTGGATAAGATTAAAACAACACCAAATAGAAAAAGAGAAAAATAGTTTTCCTTGCTTAATTTTTAATATTTCAATTTGGAACGTATTAGTATACGCTTTAAAATATTCGAACATACATGTTTCATACAGTTTTTCTCTGTTCCAACCAAATTCTCTATAAATTTTAAAATGTTATTTACTCCAAATAAGACAACTAGACGAATACAAAATTACTATCTGTTGTTCAACAAATAAAACACAAATTTTAACCCAGATATTCGTAATAACCCCCTTTTTTCCTATAATATTTTTGGTTAAATAAATTTAAACTTCGTTTTCACAACCATCTTTTGGAATAGTTAAATTATAAATGAATATTTTCAAATTTAAATGATTAAATATCCAAAGCTGGACTTAGAATTTAATTATTTAAAATCTCGGGTACATTTAAGTTCTTCTTAATCATTAACCCTCTTAATCTAGTAAATTTAATTATATAATTATTGGTTCCTCCATTTTTTATAAATGATTCTACATAAAGAATTCCTTAAATAGTTTTATATATGCAATTTTATTCTCAATCGAATATATTTATAGTGTTGTTGAACTCCTTTGTGATAAAAGGAGTACTCCTGTAAAGGAATACAAACGTCAATGTGACTTTCTTTTGTGGAAATAAATAATGTAACAAATATTTTTTTACATTGCTTACCTGTCTGAATAAAAGTTCACAAATGCAGCTTTTGTATCTAAATACTGCTAATATCAAATTTGAGTAACTAAGTACAACCGTAATCAACCAAATATTCAACAAAGTCATCAACAAGTTTTTTTTGATAATTTATTTTTGTTGGACCAAAAAAAAATGTATAGTTAAAGGTATATTGTACCAAAATTATGATTATTATTTGATATTATAATATTTTTGTTATTCTTGTTATTTTTTTCTTAGAATTATCCCTTAGGGACTGTTAGCCAAAAATACATCTAGCTGTACCACTCTGTTAAATAAAAAATATTCCTAAAATTAACCATATTAGCTTAACATAAATTAAAATTAAATCACATTTAAACAAAAGGGTGGCTTTTCTGCCACCTGGGGTATTAACATTGATTTGTTTTGATTCATTGTTTGTTTTTGGACTCCCACCTTATGACTACATAACACGGCTGTTCTAAATGAGCGAAATAATTTTTTCCCATTTTTTTTTACTTGTTATACACTAATAATATGATATTGTCTGTATTGAGTTTTATTGAAATAGGTTAGTATGTTTGGAGACACACCGTTAGGACGGTCAGGCAGTCGAACACATGAATTTTAAGTGGTTTTTAAACATAGGAGCGTGTAATTTACTTAGATCAATATTGAGTTTTAAAACAACGTAATAAAAAAGTAGCAATTTAATTTTGAGAATAAAACATGTATGTATTTTGTCGTTCTGACAACTAGTTTTACTTTGAGTACAATTTTATATCATTCATAGGATTGTCTTTTTTCGAAATATCTCCATCTACATATGTAGACTACAACTATTTGTGAATGTCAGTGTTCAAAATTTAGAACCCGCTTCAAAGAACAACAAATGATGAAATGATATATTAAATTTTTCAAAATCTATATTTTCTGGTTCTTTTAATGCTGAACACCAAATTAAAAAAAAAAAAAGAGAGAGAGAGAGAACATACTAAAGTTTAATATTTGGAAAAAAAGTTATAAACAAATATCGAAGGAGAACAACAATCATATTTATTTTTATTAAATTATTAGGATTGAATTATGAATCAGTAGTATAATAATAACAACAATAATACAATAAAGTGTCTCAAATTGAAGGAGTTATACCTCCGAGGTACGGATTATTGAAGGAGAATAACAACTGCATAGTTCACAATATTGCAAGATGCGAAGTTATTGGATTTTCTTTAATTTAATTTCAGTCTGAGTTCATAAAGTCAAGAACAAAGATGTTTTATCTTATAACATAGACGCTACATACAATATTATGTTCACGAGAAATATGTCGACGTTGCAATAACTTTAATACAAAGGTAGAGTTAAGCCGCTTACAATTCATTGAAAACTTGTTATTTTAAGAAAATAGAATAAACTTGTGCATACTCTCAATCGAAATACAATTTAAACAAAACAATAACAAAAATGTCAGCTCTGCAATTATAGTAATAAAAATTTTTAAATCCACCCTGGACGCTGTCTTAGATTATTAACATATTTTATATTTAAATGTAAACTGCCTTCAAATGTGTCTTAAACATACATATTATAGGATCAAATAAAATTTAAAGGACACTGCTCCAGGTTTGTTTTTGTTTTTTAGAAATGACTCCTTTAGAGATAATTTTCTTTGCACTTCGAACACTTTTTTGGGTTAATCTTTAGATTTCAGCGAAATTTAAACGAAATTGTTAAGGCTGATCGATTTTTCTGTTTTACCCATAGCCTTAAAACTAGCATTTTTGGTAAGGTAGCGGACTTTTTGGGTACTTTGGGGGACATTTAAACAAAATTTGATAAAAATCGTTTACGACGACTTTGAGAAAATTGAAATTATGTGTTTTTGTTTTATGGTAGGTACCACAAATTTTAAATGATCGAAAAAATAGAATATGCGTCTCGATATGTGAACAAAATATGTTCAAGTACCAAACTTTATTAAAATCTTTCCATTAGTTTGAGTTGTAGAAAACCACACAGACTATGTGCAGACAGATTACATCATCATTTCCAAACCTTTTTATTGGAGTCGGAAGACCTCAAAATGGTTTTTGAATAATCACGTAAATTTCATATAACACGTATATGTCAGAAAGTAATAACTGTATGAGATTTACATTTGGTATATATCTTATATCATATATTGTATGTCGATACTTGTAAATCAATGTTCAAGAGATTAAACATATTCAGTTATATTTTATTTCAAATATTATCACAATATAATTAAAGATAATAACAAATTATATTAAAATCCTTTTTGGGACGACAAAAGAAACAGAGAATAAACTGTTTAAAAATAACTGGATTACAACGAATTAACATCTTTTAGATCTTATTGACAGACCTCATTCGAAAGCTACGACGATTTTACAACACCAAACGCTTTGTTTCACCAAACTATACCAAAATGGTGTGAATTTAATTCATTGCTATTGCTGAAAACGATATATGGTTACTATTTTATATAAGGTTTAGTTGAAAAATTATAAATGTTTTTACAGATACATGTGTACAGGTGTTACATGAGTAGAGATAGTTGGAAATTTCGTTATAATATACAAATATATACAGAGTAGTAAAATAAATCGTGATACTCATCGAATTAATTTAAATGGATTGCTATATCAAAGTAAAACTTCTACCTTACCTGTTATAACACTTTTTCTGGGGGCAACTTTAATTTTTGTTTTAATGGCAATCCCTATCTTGTGACATATTATTGGAAAAGTCTATGTAATAGAAAAATAATACCACCTCCAAAAGTTTTCTAGTACATCCCTTCATCAATCGAAGGAGGCTTACCTGACCTTGATCTGTTTTGTATACTATGAGTCTCAGTGAACCTTTGAACTATCCTTACCACTGCACATCTTGATATTGGATTGATGCGGTTTAGAAACTCATCATTAAACAAGTTTTCAATCTCACTATATGATCTCACACGATCCCCATAACCTCACGTCATCAACACAGTGATCCTTTCAAACTTCCATATCAATAGAAAATACGTACCTTTACGCACCAGATTAATTAAATTTTTAACCAGATAACTAAATGGTTACTGAATCACTCTAACAAAGGAAGAGGATTTAAAGAATCGTAGAGAAAGGTAGTTTAATTCGTAAACCGAATAACATCAACTTGCACTTAAAAATCTGATAATCACAATATATTCATCTTGTCCACAAACAAATTCATTTTATTCAACAAAATTCTCCATCAATCTTTCCATAAAATATCCATAAATATCACATGTTCCTTAATATTAAAATCCAGAGGAAAGAAAATGACAGGGTGGTGCGTGTTCAAGAACAGAATATGTAAATCTAGATGTAAAGCTCAAAATAATATTTCACTTGAAATTCAGTTGCGTTCTCCTTTTCATTCATATTATAATACAAGTATTAGGCCTATTCA
Organism: Aphrophora alni; assembly: GCA_963513935.1. NCBI lineage: Eukaryota > Metazoa > Arthropoda > Insecta > Hemiptera > Aphrophoridae > Aphrophora > Aphrophora alni. Next base: position 129,984,088 of record OY740767.1, read on the forward strand.
ACGTCTTGTTTTCAATTATATGAAACACATTGAGCATATTGAAATTTTGGGTTTTGTAAGGAATTTAATACATAATTTTGAAATAAATGATTTCAAAAATGGATAGAGAATTGTCTCACTCAAATAATTTTACATATCATAATTATGTATGTGTATTCTTAAAATTATTTTTTGTTTTATTTACGTACCTAGTAATATCTTTTTATGAACTTATTCTTGAAATGATTTTTAGTTTTATATACGTACCAAGTAATATCTTTTTATGAACTTATTCTTGAAATTATTTTTAGTTTTATTTACGTACTTAGTAATATCTTTTTATGAACTTATTCTTGAAATTATTTTTATTTTTATATACGTACCAAGTAATATCTTTTTATGAACTTATTCTTGAAATTATTTTTAGTTTTATTTACGTACCTACTAATATCTTTTTATGAACTTATTCTTGAAATTATTTTTAGTATTATTTACGTACCTAGTAATATCTTTTTATGAACTTATTCTTGAAATTATTTTTAGTTTTATTTACGTACCTAGTAATATCTTTTTATGAACTTATTCTTGAAATTATTTTTAGTTTTATTTACGTACCTAGTAATATCTTTTTATGAACTTATTCTTGAAATTATTTTTAGTTTTATTTACGTACCTAGTAATATCTTTTTATGAACTTATTCTTGATATTATTTTTAGTATTATTTACGTAGTATTATTATTTTTGAAACTCATTCTTAAAATTAGGCTTATTTTTAGTTTTATTTACGTACCTAGTAATATCTTTTTATGACCTTATTCTTAAAATTATTTGTAGTTTTATTTACGTAGTATTATCATTTTTGAAACTCATTCTTAAAATTAGGCTTATTTTTAGTCACGTAGTAATATAGTTTTTCGACATAATCTTGGCCTTTGTTGGTTGCGCGGTAATGGCGACTAGTTTACACAGGGAACAAGTATAGCTTGAATTGTGTTTAATATTCTGTCCCAAAACTACAGCAAACCGCCCATCATAATATTAACGAGTTGTACTCTGAAAACTATTGGCTCAGAATCCACACAAGTAAATCATCCAATCTAGGTTAAGGACACACTGGGACCTGGTCTTATTGTAACATCTTCGTGGGGTTAGTAGCAGTTGTCGTCCTTTGCTGCAGTTTTGGAGGATATTCATTATAATTTCCAAAAAGCGCCATAAATATTCCTACAAGTGCAAATAATACTGGCTGTCTTGTAGACATACTGGCAATTATTCGGAATATATGCCAACAAACCAACTAACATCAGGCTGTTCTCAATCGGTCAAAAGGAGCTGCCATGTGCAGAACAAAGGAGCCGCCTGTGGATCACAATGGGATCATATTCCTTCCATATCTTTTGTATCCAGAGTCTTAACTCTGGATACAAACTTATGGAAGGAAGAAGTTTGAAAAATAAAGAAATTTGAATTCAAATTCAAAACTTTACAATGGTTGATGGTATGGTACTCTCTACTTGATTGCAACAAGTAAATGCTGAAATCTAAAGGGAATTATGGTAGAGCCTATACTACTCTGAAATTGTAGAAAGAGGATGTACATCAAGCTGATACTTTCTTTCAAAATAAAGTACTTTATAACTAAGATCGTAGTATGTCAAAGTTAAAATCTATGGTAATTTAAGAATACCACCGTTGAAGAGAAAATTTATTTTGGGCACTACAAAACATTGGAAGCTAAGAACCATCCATTATAATAAACAACAATGGCCCTAGTACAGAACATTGTAGTACACAGGGCCGTGGAGAGAACCCAAGGGCCCCAGGGACAAATTTTCGCGGGCCCCCGTCAAATAATAAATTCACTCCTGAAACCCCACCTCGTCATTTATAATAATGCAACAAACATATTTTGTAAAGATATTTTATATAATAGGCCTAATACAGTACTGTTTGTAAATAGATAAGTACCGGTACTAAATAGTTAAGAAAATGTATTATTAAATAAAGTTAAAGACAAATTTAAGACTAAACATGAATTTTTAATCAACTAATTATAAATAGAAAGGAAACTAAAAATCTAATAATTCGAATTTTCTGATTTTTAGACTAATAATCCATTTGATTTTATTCTTAAAGTAAATTTAGTAGGTAAAAAATAAAACTTGGTCAGCCCGCCCGGGTCCCCTCCAGGTCCCGGGCCCCAGGGCTACTGCTCTGGCTGCCCCCCCCCCTCTCGTCGGGCCTGGTAGTACACCTATACTAATCAGTTCCTAAGAAGACGTTCTATTTCCAGACTTACCAAGCTGTTATCTCCCAGCTTGACTTACCAAGCTGTTGTTAAATAGGAATCAAGGCATACGACACTAGACAGTGATAAATTTAGCCCAACTAAATTAATTTAGACATTAGTAATTCTTTCAATAAGCAATCAAAAGCTTTAGAGAAATTAGACAAAACTATAAATGCTTTTCATTTCATCCATAGCATAGATAATGTCCTCAGTCAAACAAAACTAGTGTGGAATTAATTATGTGATTCTCACAAAAATCAGATTGAAAACTACTTAGAAGATAATGTTTCTTAAAATAATCACAAATATAAAGCATATTTTTTTCCAGACATTTAGAAAATGTAAATAAAATGTCCGTAGTCCCGTTGAGCTAATGGAGGGTGAGGCTTTTTTTAATGTCACATATAATATTATCTATTCAGAAGGAAAATTCGATGAGAGCAGAGATTATTGAATATTCTCTTAAATACACGTAAAATTGTGGTGATTGTTTATTTAATAAAACTAATTGGGATAGAATCTGATCCAATTGCTTTGCTTTTAATGGGCATTGATGTTTTCAATATCTCTATATTATCAACGCTTTAAATTTAAATACTTTACACCTACTTTTTATCTGAAGTATTTACTATAATATTATAAGTATTATTAAGCAGGAGCAGTAAGGTCACCTGATATGTTGGTAAAATCATATTTTTAATGTGTTATGATCTATTGAAATATGAGAATTTATATAAATTTGTATGCTAAAACTATCTTTAAAAACTAAATAATACTATTTTAAATATGCTATTAAATGTGTTTTATTTCCTTATCTCTTACATAGTTTTTTTTTCACGAAATATCCTATATGTAATAAACTAACATATTTACTGTCCTTCCGTTTAAAGGAAATTATGTTTGGTTACAATCAACTGTTTTTATATCTCTCTACACAAGTACCTTACAGATAGAAAGTAAACAAAATCTATTCATTCGATTACAATCCGATAGAAAGCAGGACTAAATAAATACTGTAACTTAAATGTTATTCTGTGAAGACTAAAAAAACACTCCATTTTAGTAATGTTATTCTTTGACCGTGGCTCCTTTAGAAGGGTTGAACTGAGATTTAGACATTCCTATTTGAAGACTGTAAGCCTAAGTCATTCTCAACACGGCTTCCTTCTTCACAATACTGGATGAAAATATTATATTACCAAAACATCTGATGCATTATATTTTACGGGCTGTAACGTGAATCACGGGTAGATAATAATATGTTAATACAATGCTAATGTAGGGAAGGATTACTAGAACTTGCATAATAGTACTGCGAGATGTTTTTAATTTAAGTATGTAAAATAAATTAACTTATTTATTTATAGGTGTTGTAATAAATTTTTAACACGAAATCGTAACTCCCACAATTGAAACAACATAAACCTTTAGATTACCCCTATCACCTGAAGATATTGACGCAAACAGAATTCTAATATTAAAATAAAATAAGAGCCGGTGGTAGTTTATTTTCACCCAACCTGTATACTACAAACATATTAATTCCTGTATAATAATATTAATTTATTCAATGACTTAGTTATCATTATAGTTTTAAAGTTAATGGATAATAATGAATTGCTATAGTTTATTCAGATATTTGTATATATAAAAATGTAAACACAACGTTTCGAAAGTATGAATCAACACTCGTTAACAAGTTATAAACTTATAACATGGCAAATAAGGAAACAAAACTTGACATTAAAACTAATATTAGTAATTTAAGAAAGAAATGCAGAACTGAAATATAGGTCTGACCAGCTTTAACTAAGACTATAGGGTATAAAAACTTTATCACATTTGTCTATAGTCTTGGTTATTTTTACTGCCTAACTTTGTAATCGCGAGTTCCTTAATTGAGTTACTTGTTTTAGTTCCCAACATAGTCCTAGGCTACTATACTCCGTTGTTTCTTTTCATATATCTCATGTTCTAGGTATGTCACTTGATAACTGAAGATGATTTATATTCTTGAAACGTCGTGTATTCATTTTTAAATACAAGAATAATACCTGAATAAATTATAACAACTGAAGATGATGGTTTAACCGTTGAAACGTCGTCTTATTTTACAAATAAAATGTTTATTGTAAAAAAATGTGTTTCCTTTTGGAGGTTTATGCCTGTGTATACATGAGAAAATTTGTAGATTAAAATAAATATTATCTCCTCATTTTTGAGCTCCTTATTGGTTTTATATGACTTTTGGTAACCGCCTAGTGTCGTTTTTATTGATTTCTTCTTCGGAGAGAAATAGTAATATTCTCGTACAATTAAAATATTGTAAATAATGTTTAAAATATTAATAGCAATGGCAGTCACCTCTGTGGAGTCGAATATCTGTAACAGAATTCTAGATGTAGACGAATTGGCACAATGTTGGTCAGCAAGGGCTCTGGGTCGATCTCACCTTGACCTCGGCACAAACCGGTTGTCGTTTCCACGCTATAAATAGAAGCAAGTTGTTAATTTGTGTATTTGTCTGAACTATTTTAAGAACACGAGCGTTGGTGTCGTTTTCCGATACATGACAATATACTGGTCAAATATTGCAATAAAAGTCTATGGAGATGTTATTTGAAAAGCTAAATTTCTCATTATCTACGGATTTTGATAAAATGTAGATATAAGTAATCAAATTAGGTGCGTCAAATCGCGAATAAATTAAAATTATATTTAAGGAATTCTTGGTAATAAACATAAATAAACGGTGTGACTAAAAATTTATTTCAATTAAATACGCTTTCCGCTTAGAAAAATACAATGAAACAAGCAAAAGAACTGTCTTTTGAAATATTCTTTTTTTAAACAAAATTTTTTAATAAATAAATTTGACGACTATTTCAGCTAATTTTACATAGGAAATAATTACTCAAACCAATAATTATGAAAATTACATATTTATTAATCATTTTAGTTTTTACAAACATTCTTTCTATTAATGTAGGTAAAACTGGACCTTTATAATTTTACGTGCGCGTCTGTCCATCTGTCTGTCTGTAAGTCGCAACCCGTCTACACAAACAAGACGATAAATCCTGTATATTTCAAACTTTCCAATTAATTTTTTCGTGTTGTTCCACATATAGTAAAAATTAAAAAACGTAAAACATAAATGAACTTATGATAGTTGAGAGGAAAACCTATTGAATTTAAAACAATATTCTATTAGTTATTCTAATTAAGAATGTGTGATTTTACTACACGAAAATATTATGTGTCTAATTTTAAAGTCTAAGATATCGCGTACCAACCTAACTTGAACATGGCGTGGCCTAAAAATCTGACAACAAATTATTTGGATCTGAAATTAAATTTCAGTGCGAAATCATATATTATAGTTTTTTGTATACAACTTAATTTAACCAGACAATGGCAAATGTATAGCTTATTAGCTATTAATAAATGGATTGCATTTTCATTAATTTCTCTTTATTAGGATCCATAGGTAAAACCAAGTAGGCTACCCTTATAATTTCATGCACATGTCTGTCTGTAAGTCGCAACCCGTCTACATGGACAAGACGATAAATCCCATATATTATAAACTTTGCATTGTTCCACATAGAAGAAAAATATAGTGGTAAAAAAATAAATTACCTTGAGGTAGTTAAAGGGGAAAAACTTTTTTTTTAATATTATGTGTGGGGAATCATTTAAAACTAGAAGATATTCGAATTACGAATATATGTGTTTATTAATATTATGTTGGCGCTAGGCTGCTTAAAATACTTCGACTTTAAAAAATAACTGTCCCTACATGAAAACAGATTTAAGACGTGCAGTTTTAGCTTTGCTATTTTATTATTGTTTGTTTTCTAGTTTGATGTTTCCAATGTTGTTGCACCTTTACACTTTTTATTTCTATGGAAATAATATCTACCACATGGCAATAAACTTGCCACAATTATATTTTATGACGGAAAATAGTAAAACTACTGTGTAATATAAGTTAAAACAGTTTGTATATTGTGTCACAGTTGTTTCGTTAAAAGCAAAACGCGTTAAGTATAATATGACAGTAAAAAGCAATATTTTTGACTTGACAGCAATGAAGAATATACATATTATGACAACCGAGTTATGAGATTGTTGGAGAGGAACGAATTGTTGACACATTTCATAATATTGCATTATACGTTGTTATTGCATTTTCTTTAATTCAAGTCTGGAAAATACAAAAGCCTCGTGTGAACAATTATTGTATATTGCAGCATTCCATCTAAGATGATATTATTTTGAAGTGCGTTCATTTCAAGAAGAAAATAAAGAAATTGAATTTTATGGCTGCAAAACAAATTAATATTTTAAATTCAATTTATCTGTAACAAAGATTGGATTAGATGATCTGGTAATCTGATATACTTATTTTTTTACATTTACATATTATCTTTGAAGAGTTTTTCTTTTCTTCTTATTTGTTTTAAATAGAGACTTTTTCCCAACACCTTTGTTTATCTCCAACAACCATAGAATCAAATAACATTGATATACCGGATGTTCCACAATTACTGGACCCTCTCCGTAAGTTTTAAACGGATTGAAATAGAAAATTGAAACTTTGCGAATGTCTGGATAAATAGGACCTGTTTGTAAAATATTTCAACCACAACTTGCAATTTCATACAGATATTTATTTTTTTGTTTACAGATATATGAATCAAAAGAGTTTGAAAATACGTGACAGGTCTATACTTTTGGAACACCCAGTATAATAATCAAATATAGCGAATATATCAGGAAATAAATCAAACAAACAAATAATAAAAACTTTGCAAATTGCGCACATAACAGCTATCGAAAAATTTAGATTTACTAAAAAAATTAATAAAACGTCTGGAGGTATGATAAAAATAGTCCACATATCAATTTAGTTTAAATTTAGGTTGTAGAGTACTGCAAAACGACAGACAGACATTATTCATAAGATGATATTTTCACCTTATCTCTTAGATTTCCTGGTTCAATCGGATACACGAGTTAAATAATATTATTCAAGTCTAATAATGAAATGGCAACAACTGTTTGTTTTAAACGTTAAAACATCACAATAGTGTTACTATAATGTACATATTTATTATCAAATGATAATTTGTTTTCTGATGTTAGAAGTTCACATATTTATAACACAAGCCTTTAATAGGGATGACTTTACTCTATATGTATCTATAATTTGTTTTAATTGTTTCGAGTACGTGGTAGGAACAAACCATATATGCAAAACCAATGTAGAGAAAGACATAGAAATAGTACTTTTTTCTAATTCTGAAACCAAACTTTCTGCCTTTATCAAGATGTTCCCGAAAAATATAGCACTCTACAGCAATTTTCATGCAGAGCTTTACCTATTGAAAATAATACTGTATTTCCAAGTCCACCACCTACTAGCATTACATTTTTATTTTTTGGTACCTTTGTTGGAGTACCAGTTGGTCCCATCAAACATAAGGTTTTTAATAAAATTCCATTTAGTATCAGGCAGTTTTTAAATTAAATATTTTCCAACATATCTTAAAGACCTGGTTACTGAATATGAATATTTATCATTTAGTTAACATATCAAAGTAATACATGAAATGACGTATGCAGGTGGTGCACAGCCACGATGGCTTTTGTTTTGTTAGAATGAAAATACATTTCAAAGTGCTATGGGTATTATCTAATTGTTTCTTTTTAAAACATTATTTATATTGAATTTTTATTGTTTGTGCCCGATGACGATTCTTTATGACGGTGAATTTATTTTTTGTGAAGACAGCCTCAAAACAGGCGGAGCTTTAATGAACTGTCTACATTTTCATTGCATTTCTATTGAAGCTTGATTGATTTAAGAGAATTTTTCGTTTATATGTCTATTTAAGCTAAATATAATTTAGTATTTTATAGTAAATTAGTTTTTTAAGTGTCTTAAGACGATAAGTGTCTATTGTATATATTAATTTAGTTTGTAAACAATATTTCATTTCATTTTTTAAATTTGGAAAATTGTTATGCTTGCAGGGGGGAAATAAATAAATAAACAAATTAAATAAATATAAAATTCTATTTTAATATTCCAAGAAATAAAAATTTATTCCTTTCTGAGCGCATTGATTTTCAAATGATCTCATTTTTCATAGCAAATGGACCCTAATAATGATATCCGTCTCTTATCTTTTTTTTCACATAGAAAAAATTTATGCTATGGATTAAAAATTGTAATTTTGTACTGATATATCCGTTTTTAGATCGCCTAACTTCAAAAAAGTGATTTCGATAATAAAGTCGTCTGTTGTCTCTTAGCTGTCTGTCTTGTACAGCCCGAACGAGAAGACATATTTTAATAAAATTTGGTATGTGTGCATCTTTTTAACAATATTTTCATAATATTAAATTTTTTTGTTAACTTAAAATTTGTAGGAGGTATCTGCCATAAAATATATAAATATATAGGCTATATATATATAAATATATACTGTATATATTATTATTATTATTATTATTATTATTATTTTCTCAATGGGTTGTAGAAATATGATTCAGTACCAAAATACTGCTTCCTAATTTATTTGTAAAATTTTAAAATCAATCATAGATCTGTTATAAAAGATGAATTTTCTCATAATCGTCTCACCTCTCTCGTTCAAATTTTGACAAAATTAAAAGTGTGAGAAATAACAATTATTGTAAAATTACATTACAAAAATAATTTACAAACAAATTAACCTTGACCGCCATCATTTTAACTCGATTCGTGAAAAACAATTAACGTTTAGGTTGAATATATGACACAAAATGAAGCTCATTTAACACATAAATATTGTTTAAAATTACTTGAAAGTATTAAGACGGCGTCCATAGTTTATTTCCACTTTTTGACGGACAACTACCAGACTGACAAATTGTTTTATTTTGTGGTTGGGTGTGTGATTTAGTTTATTCAATATGTGTGTACTATTTATTTCTCAAAGAAGAACAACAATGTATAATGAAAGCAGTGCAAAGTATGTATGCAAATGTTATTCGCACCGCATGGCATAGCTCTACGTTAGAAAATGGAAGAATAGCGTGACAAAGCGGCCCTACGGTACTCTGGCGTCCAAGGAATGTAGAGAGATCAACTTTACACTTTCCCATCTAAACGTAAAATGAACATTATGAGATTCTTGAAATGTTTACCGTCTTTGTAGATCTTCATGCTTTCATTTGTTTGTTTATGTGTGAAAAAACATTTTTGTCTTATCGTCTGGTTGGTTAATTGTGATTTCGTTTCTATAATTTGTTGTTTATTATTATTGGACGTAAAAAAAATAAATAAGGTTCAACATCATCGTTAAAAAATGTATAATATAATATTAGAAAAAAAGCCATTTCATGTATAATTGTACATTTTATTACGATTCAATTTTCTTTTTCTCCCCAGTATACGAACTATAGATTATTACTTAATAAATATAAGAAGTGTAACCTATAAAACAGGTATTAGATTTTCAAGGTATCTCGTACCTGATTAGGTAATGTTCTAATTTCATTGACAGACCGTTTTTAACATTTAATCAACGTGAAATAACAATAGCACGCCGTTACATTGAGTGCTAACAATAAATCTCTCTCCATTAAGTAGTGAGCGGGGGTGTATATGAGACGTTTATCGAGCGATAGACCAATGGAGAACCTTTACTTTTATCGTCGACTGACCTTCATCCTGGCTGCAAAGGTCAAGGCATTAACCAACCCAATATTGATCACTATCTTAGCATTCATTATGCATTCTTAGACAACGATTTCGTATTCATTTATACTCAGATATACAGTTCGGACAGGATTTGCGTGTGCCAAGGATTGTATTTTGAAAAGGTTTAGGGTGTGAAACGAATTTATAGAGGATTAAAATTAACTTAGGATTAAATTAAATCTGTAAGATGTGAAAGACCATGACTGTGCATACGGTAGTAGGCCTACGCTCCTCTGAGAATGTTTAAAAGCCTCGTAACTGAAATTTAATTAAATTCATTATCTTAAATTACTGATAAGGTAATTTAGTATACAAATTATAATCCTTTTTGTTTCCTGGATTAAACTTAAATAAATCTGGTGTTCTTTTAAATATAGGGCAGCTGATAAATATAAATATTTAAATATATATATATATATATATATATATATAAATTTTCTAGAATAGTCGCATTTATTTCAATAGAAAAACAACAATTCGTTTTTGACTTGAACATTTTCAGAATCATATGAACGATAAGTTTTTTTAAAAAAGAACAAATATTTATAAATGCATTTATATTCCACGTCACACTTTTTGTCTGTAGCATTGTTTTATCCGGTTAAAAATGTTCAAGATATTTAATAAAATATTTTACAGGTTAGAATATTTACTTGAAAACTGACAGGCTTAGAGAAAAAGTGCAAGAAAAAATATATTTATTTTAATCTATTAGATCTTAGAAAATTATTTCAGCTTCATTTATTAATATCCATTCCCCCCTAACCCAATATCTTAATTGTTTCATTAAAATATACTATCTCAAAAATCTCACCAAAATCTTTGTATACACTTTTGATGCATTGCAATTAATCTTTTGTTTGAACTATTGTTCATTTTCGCTCTTACCAAATAGAATCGATATTTTTGGCCAGATGGCAGCCAATACATGTTGTTCGTTTTCTTTTTATAAACAACTAATTATAGTGCAATAAGTAAATTGATTAAAAAAATATTTAAAACATTTTTTTAAACCATGATTTTATATTTTATTTATGTTGAAAACAAATTTTTTAAACCATCGCTAATATTCTTATATACCATGTTGTGTCAAATAAATTCATCGTTTTGTCTTTAACGCACTTCACAGACTAATTTTTTCATGTTATAGAAAAACCCCTAGGTCATCATCGCCTTATAAAAAAGAAATATAAGATCATATAAGAAAAACCTCTAATCTTCGAAAAGTCAAATAGTATCAGGGTTGGAAGAGAAATAATAGTTGGTGAAGAGGAACCTGATAGGAGAGATTTAAAGGAGTGATCTTCACAAGCTAACATGAAAAAAAGGTGTTAATCCAGCTAGGATACTTTGGGACTGTCAAAGCCGTACTCACTATAGATGAGCCCCAAAGGGTACACAAACGAAGACGGAAAGACGACTTGTACATATATATATATATATATATATATATATATATATATATATATATATATATATATTCAGTAATTACTTTTTTGGGGATCCAGCCCAAACTGATGTTTCAGCTAAAATCAATTTTTTGGACCCATAACATTTTCGTTAATACTAATAGGTTTCAAAGTAAAACCAACTGTATAATATACCTACAAAGTGAGACTAAATTAGCAATAACCAACAGGGTCGACTGATGTTACGTGTTTCCTTGTTTAAACCATTCAACTCGTTTGTAAATTGCTAAATTTATGTTTTAAAGTTTATCATTAATTATTTTAAATTAAAACATCAGCTTGTATAAGAACCGTTCTTATTTTGATGCCGTCCTCCAGTGGGATGTTGGATATCTGTTTTGTTCATAATAAAAATAAACTTTCTCACTTCTACATATAATCACATGTAGAAGTGAGAAAGTTTAAACTATTTAATTTTTTGATAAAAGACTCCGTTGTTTTTTTCCCCATGGCACAAAGATGGAGGTATTTTAAAAATCAATTATATATCTTCATATTTCTCCAATATTTTACTTTGTTGATACATTTATTCGCTTCATGTCACCATTCATTTAATGGAAGCCTATTTAAACATTATTTATCTTTTATTAATATCATATTTATTTCTCTTCTTTTTAAAAATCTATAACTCATGAATCAGCGTTTTTAAATAGATATCGTTTGTTAAGCAATTTGTTCAATTAGCAACTCTAGGATTTGAATCGAAGCTGATAAAATCAAAAAAATAAATAAATAAACAGCTGTTTACAATATTTTTAATTAGTCATCTGATAAAATCATTCTTCTATAAAAATAACATGGTAACTTTGAAAGCCAGTAGGGGCGAAGTCCTAACATCCTATGACTTCAATTAAAGGTTAAAAACCTTCTTGTGGTTAATCTGAATTACCACGCAAAATATCAAAGTAATCGGTCCAGCCGTTCTGAGTTGCGGTTAGCAACACATTTAGCCATTCATGTTCATTTATATAGATAACAAATTTTGAGACGTTTTCCCCGTAAAGGATACATAGGCCTAATCAAATTTTAAGATATATCGACTTTATTTTACCTGCATAATCAGGAGACAAAAAACAGTAGATATTAATTTCGAACAGTATCAGAGAATTAATTAATTATTGTCAGTCGTAATCGGTTTCCACGATACCATTTTTCAACTCCTTCTTTTCCTTCCCTTTATTTTACATATATACAAAGCAAGATACTTCTGCCAACATCTTTAAATTTTCCTCGAAATATATTATGGATCGTGCAAACCTTTCTACTAGATTTCATCTATCTACAGATTCTCGAAATTAGTTTCTAAACTTTTATTAAAATGAACAATTATCAATATCATTTCTGTATAACAGATGTCGTTTTTTATAAGTTTAATAATATGTTGGCTATGGTCTCTCATTATACAACTTACATCAAGTATATACAAAGATGATACTACATATATAAGTATTAAAATACGCACATTTCTCAGACTGTATTTTAATTTCCAAAGATTCATTAATAACCGAAGCCTATGCTCTATTGTGGTTTCGTTCTTTAATTTTTGATACGGTATAGAGAATATTAAAGATCAAGGTTTGTCATCATTGGAGAGGGGGAGTAATATCATAAAGGATAGGGGCATGACAATATTGGATAGGAATGAAAAGTTGGCACATCCCACACATATTGCAATGCTGGCTTTCATTGCTTTCCTTTCAATTCTAGACAATACGAAATGCCTTGAGTCGACAAGGATGCGATATTTTATCGTACTGATAACTTCATGTCTGGCTGTTGAAATTTGTAATTAAAAGCTTATTAATGATATTTTGTGTGACCAACATCTTGACTTCGAATTATTTTCATAGAAAAACTATGGCGAATTTTATAAAATATAAATTATAATTTTATTAGAACTTTTCTATAAATTCATTTAAAATATTTTGTGTTTTAAGATGTATACAGGGGTCATGTACGTAAACACCTATATCCAAATCGGACAATTGATAGCAAATTTCATATATTTGAGACCAACCCCTATTTCAACATACAAGAGACGTTGAGATCACCACCATTTGAGACCATGTGATCGACAACATTTGTCATACTAAACCCTAAAGCGATTTGTCCCAAAAATATAGTCATTCCATTAGACACCCGCCTGATTTAAACTTATAAAAGTTGAGTCAGCCAATGCTTAAAATAAGCTTTCACAAACTATCTCACACACCCATTTACAAAACCAAATACAAATCAAGCTGAAAATAAGATTAAAACAAAAATTTCAATAAAATTGTGATATTGAAAAATCATCAAATTGTGTTCATATATCAACATTTTAGGCCGTACTTATAATAATAAATAGACGAATGCTATAATTACAAAAAACACTTTTTTGGTGTCCGAAACCCACAAAACTCTCCTAGTCTTTTAATTTCAACATCACAGTACAGTACTTTATTTATATGACGCAAATATGCCATGTGAAAGATTGTAGCTGGTGTAGAAGAGGTATTCAACGGGACTTTTATGAATGTCTAGAAGTTCTGGACTAAACTGCTAAACAATTACAATTGTTTTTTTCAAGCAAAGATATCAGGCCATAACAGAGAAGGTGCAAGATTTGAAAGATAAACCAGGAAAGAAATACAAAACTAAAATATTTAGAAAAAAACCAAATATAAAAGGGAAAAAATCAAGTGAGTAGAGGAACTTTGTTACTTGGAGAAAATAGTCTCGATTCGTGAAAGATCGGATGATTAACAGAGTTTTAAAATTTCAGAAGAATTTTTGCTCAGCTATATCAATATGAAGGTCGACGAGGCTAAGCCAAAGGGTAAAACTGCAACTGTTGGAGACAAATCTTAACTCTCTCATCGTGTTTGGTTTTTAGACTTGGAAGGAGTTAAGCAAAAAGAGCAAAGATAATCTGTCTCTTCTAAATAAGTGCCAGATATATATTGAGGCCAAGATGCCTACCAGTGATTTCAAATCAGCCACTGTGCGTTGGGTCTTTGAAATTCAAAATGAAATATAGGAAGGGAAAATGAATAGACCACGCCCTGATGAAAATGAGTCAGAGATTAGAAGAATGGTGGAATGAAATACTCAATTACAAACCAGGTGGGAAATATCACGGTTAATCCAGTTGGTGTTTGCTGGAAAGACGTATGGAAGCATTTACCTTACATCTTATTAAACATAATGCTCTTCTCCATGGTATGGTTTGAAGCTCATAAATTAGACGCTCTATTGCTGCCATCTAATGGCCCCTTCTGGCAACTTCAAGGACAGCATATTGTATTCCATACTTCGACTCCGCCTACACTAACGCATTCTGATCTCGAACCCACAAACTACAACTGTTGAAGCCACATATTTTTAGCATCACATTTTTTTAGATAATCAATACTGGAAGGTAAAAAAGATAGATTCAGAGTGCGCTGAAGAGGACTAGTGACTGATAATAACATTCCATAAATAATATTGAGACACGTACTTAATCAAACACGTTTCAAACTAAACTAAACTGACACTGTTAGTTATTGTAGTTCATGTATCACTGAGGATGGCGACTTTGTCGTTGAAACGCGTTTGATTAAGTGAACGTAATTTCTGTGAGATCTTATGTTCGAGTTTTATTCTATATAACATTCCATGTCCATCAGAGTAATGACAGGAGAAATGACTATGATGTTGATGATAATAATGATGACATATATATGTGTGAGTAAATAAAATAGTATGTCGTTGGCACATCCAGACTTCTCCAGCAAAAATATTTATAAATACGTTTATCATTATATTAGACAACAGAATCTAAATATAAAACAAAAATTCAATATTTTGTGTACACTATTTATTGTAAAATAATAAAATGGCAAAATTTTGTTAAATTCTTTTCTTCCATTCAGGATGCAGTCACTACAGAAGGTTTCAGAATGTTTAATAAATATATTTGTCTTTTTTTCGAAGATGGAGCTCCCTACAAAACACAAGAAATTGTTTTCTATAAAAACTTTGAATTGTCGAGCGAAGTGAGTCAGGTATGAAATAAAACGGAAGAACGGAATGAATTGTATCTCACAATATAGAGTTGGGAAAACATTTATTAAACTGGTAGGTGTCGGAAAGGATTAATGACACAAGAGCAATATTTATTGTGAAATCTCTCAGTTAATGATTTGTGGCCAAGATGTCAGCCGATACTCGACATGAACTAAATTAATCTGTTTTCGTTAACATTGTGGTGGAGATAAAAACTTTGGTTACAGTGGGAAATGTATGGAAGGGGATTAGAGTGAGATATTGGTTTTGTAACTAGTATTGTTTTGTTTAATGCTCTTGGCTACAATGCATATCGATCTTTATATCTATTTTCAATATTCAAATATTAAAAATCTTTTATCGAATTTTGAAATAAATTGATTTTCAAGGAATTTCCTGTGTTAATAGTAATTCCGCTTTTTAATATTTAAATTATTTATTTCGAATATATATTTATTTAAACTATAATAATATATCAAATGAGGTTCAAAATTAAAAAAAAAACACTATTTTGTACAAATATAATTTGCTGTTATTAAATTTAAATAGATGTTTCCGTATTGTTTAAATTACCTTTTGGTTAATATGTAAAAAAGTTCAGGTTGAATCCCAACGGGAGTTCAAAATCTTACGCTGTTGCCCTTGTATGGATCGCGATAAAAATTGGGGAGCAAGGATGGGAGATAATTCTGGTTGTGAATGCTAGAATTACGGCGAAGGGAAATTTAGTATGGTGGCCACAATTACCCCCTCTGAAAAGCCATCTAACAGGCTTCTTCCTTCACAGTCACACAATATTATTACACTTAAATTAAAATACGATATTAAAAAACCATAGTGGTCTATTTTAAGTGCAAAGTAAGTAAAGATGAAATAAAACAAATGAAAGGAGACTTTATTAAATAATAATGATTCATTTAACTTGGTAAAATTATTTCATTATTACTTCATGAAGACAATCAGTAAAAATGCATTTCTATCTTAGTGTCGATCTTCTATTTTATATTTACAATGACAATGGTCATTTAAAATTTTTATTTAGTATAAATATAAGTACAATATTCTAAAACCTAAATTTACAAACCATATTTGAAATCACTAAATAATGAAAATCTGGTAAATAATAAATATTTGTGTTATTATAATATAAAATAATATAAAATGATGAAAAAATGAAAATCTTTCAAATTTTGATGTGATATATATATATATATATATATATATATATATATATATATATATATATATTAGTATTTTTTAACTAAGCTCATTACTTTCAACCGACATCATTAAAATGTATAGCTCACTATGAGAATGGTCAGTAGTTAGTAACATTGTCGTTATCAGGTAAAAGCGCTGCTAGTGGTCTGACCGGATATCCTGTGTCATTAGCGCTACCTTTCAACCCCTTTAAATTAAGCTCGACAATCTCGGTTACAAATATTTTTAAATAATGTAGCTTCCTGTCGTTTGCTTTATACTGAAAATGAGCAAATTTGCATGAAAACAAAAAACAACAGCTACGTATATAGAAATATTTATGTAAGTGTAAAGGGGAAGTTATGAAATTGATTGGTAAAAACGTATTCAATATGGTGGCCAAAATTTTAAACTAACATTTAAAAAAATGTATTAATATTATATATATTTTGGAGAATTTGATAATCCAATCGATTAAAGAGTTTTCGAAATTTTATTCAAAATAATTTCAAACTTTTGGAAATATTGGCCGATTTTAATAAAATTTATATTTTTATGATTTGAATTTAAGTTTGATATCGGTTGGTTATGAAATTCCCGTTTATATTGAACATAAAAAAATGTGTGTAAATTTTATTTACAGGGTGATTTTAAATCATGTGTAGGCCTAACTGTCTCAGTGAAAATAGGTCCTTTGACTATATCAAATTTGTTTGCATAAATATCCTTAGTTACTATACCAAACGCGTCTATCAGTCTTTATGGAATTTATAGGAAAGGCTCTTTTAAACTATAGAGAATTATCCATATACAAAGTTGTTTATTTATGTATTTTTCCATTTGAAAATGCACCGTTCACAACAATACACTGTTCAAAGGTAAGGACTAAAGTGCTACGACTATGCACAATGAAGCTTCAAAGTTTTAAATATAATGGAGCGATATCAAATAGGCTTACTAAAAACTGCCTCGCTTACTTCCTTTTGTTTTCTTTTTTTCATTTTTGAGTTAAATATAAAATACGTTATTACTTATAAAACGGTAACGCCCATTTTTCCTCTGAATTATTTTGAAACTTTGTATAACTTTTGTAAACTTGTAGCTGCCTCAGTGAATTATAGTAAAATAAACAATAGTCGGATTGTTTATGCTTCTTACAAGTAAGAATGTCACATAAATGCTAGTATGTATATTTATAAAAGTGCTTTGTTTAAATTCGACAACTGTCGTTAATTAATTGGTCTCCAAATTGTAGATTTTTAAAGGAATTAAATTTTAAAACGTGCAAACTCCATTTTTTTATTTACTATACTAATATAGGGTAATAAATATATTAGTAATATAATAGTACTATATAATACTAATATATAATATTATAATATAATAGTAATATATAGTACTAATATAGTAATATACTAAGTATAGGGTAATTTCGGTAATGGCTAAATATTACATTCTCCGTTTTTTAACTGATCTTCTATATTGAATTCTTTGCTCAAATAATTTTAGTTATATTTTGGTAAAATGCATAGTCTCTCTTTTGTTGACCAAGGCAGGACAAAGTTAATCGAATATTATTATTTTTATTTATATATTTATCTTCAAAATAGTCAGTGATTTCGTCGGTAAAAATGAAGCCATTTGCAAATTCATGTTTCAAGAATATGTATAAATACAGTATTTTAAAATACAGACATTTTGGATCACAATGAAGAAAAGATACGCCTTACGACCCCTAAAGGAAAACAAAATTTAAAACGTGAAAGTTTCAAATAGGTTAGGACAGAAAGTATTTTTCTTTATATTCGTGTATATGAAAGTTAGCTTGTTGCACGATTTACGAGTATAATGTTTTGTTTTATCTAACAATAACAATGTACTATGAAAGCAAAACAGTTGATTATCTTTGTTAATTATCTGAGATTCTCGTGTATTTAATTTATAGGTTAGAATGAATACCCTTTAATTTATCATCTGTGGTTTTTAATTGTTCATCTTTCCTGGTTCCGGCGTGATGAGAACTGTGTTGATTAATAGTTTTCTTTTTTTTACAGGTAAGGAGATTTGCGTGTTTTAGTAAGTAGAACATAAATTATTGTTAATTATTATAAATTAAGATTTTTAATTGTAACTTAAATTAACGGTAATTGTTTAGATAGATGGTCTGAAAATCAAAATGTTCACCGACTCTCTATGTCTCCGTGTTCCTTCTCATAAGGATGTAATTAAAAAGAAATATTTACAATGTAAAACAGTTTTAAAAATCAATGTTTTCAAAATTTAAAAAAATAAAAATTCTGGATTTACTGGATCGTTAGGGAAAACAGTTCATCCTTCTACTCAAATTGTGTACAATCTCAATTTCATTCAAGATTGAGTTGCTTAAATAATTTAAAAGTTATAGTTTGTAATTAATTTCATTAAACATCTTGAGAAGGTGCACGTGCAAATTTCCTTTCAGACAGGTAAGCGTTTTGATATTTTTTTTTGTGTCATATTTATTTCGGTTTTTGAAAATCAGTTTCATACGAGCACCTTAAAAAAAA